>PVKZ01000515.1:320679-711248 GCA_004027375.1 Macroglossus sobrinus
ATATATATATATATATATATATATATATATATATATATATATATATATATATATATATATATATATATATATATATATATATATATATATATATATATATATATATATATATATATATATATATATATATATATATATATATATATATATATATATATATATATATATATATATATATATATATATATATATATATACAGTCATCTATTTTCTTCTGCACATACCTTATCTCCAGTCCCTTTAGCCAATTTGATCTTTGAATCATCCTCTTTTCAGTGATTATTGTCTCGTTTTGTTCCTATGTATGCTGAACATTCATACTATCTTGCTATAACAATTATCTTCTTATTGTTTAAGCTTATAATGCCCCATTTTTAGTAAGGGTTGCGGTCCTCCACTTATATTAGCCTGATAGTCATTTTACTCCTAATTATGTATTTTTTTGTCATTTTGTTTTAGGTGAAGTGACCCCTTTCAGTATCTCTTGTAATGCAGTCCTTGTAGTGGAATTCTCTTAATTTTTCTATGTCTAAAAAGGTCTTTATTTCTCCTTCATATCAAAATGAAAATTTAGCTGGATACATATTCTAGACTGCTAGTTTCTTTCACTTAATATTTTGAATGTATGATTCCACATCTTTCTGGTTTGTAATGTCTATGCTGAGAAGTCTGATGATAATCTAATGGGTTTTTCTTTATTAATTACTGTCTTCTTCTTCCTGGCTACCCTGAGAATTCTATTTTTGTCTTTGATTTTTGATAACTTTAATACAATGTGTCTTGGTGAAGGCCTTTTGGGGTTGAGATAATTGAGTATTCTGTTGACTTCTGGTAAAAATCAACTGTTGTTTCTCTGCTGTCCCAGTTCTCTGCTTTCTGCCCTGCTGTTGGCCCTGTGGAGCTCACAGAACTCTTTGGCAAGATTGTTCAGGGAACTCACCGCTCCTTCTCCCCTCCCCCTATTCTTACATTGTTCTCCAGAGGCTGTGAGAGGCAGCTTCTTTGTTTCTCCTTGTCTATCACCTGACACCCAGGGTTCTGACCTGTGGTAACTCTTATGTGCAGATCTCACACTCAGACGTCCTGGTGTGCAGTTTGGGTTTTTTTGTTGAGTTTTAGATGTCCAGCTTGTTGTTCTTTCAAGAGAAGAGACCTAGGGAAGTCTCTCACTCTGCCATGTTTCTCTAAAAAGTAGACACATTGAATTTTGACAACCAAGATGGAGTTGAGGAGGAGATGGAACAGGGTTCAGAACCTCCAGTGGCTGGTTTCATGTCCTTGTCCAGTTCAGTAGACCATGCCTTGATCCAGCGCATGACACAGACTACTAGTTTCCTGAACCCAAGTTTGGTATCGCCACACTGGGGCAGGTGGGCTGCTTCCTGGGACCTCTTTACATTTTTAAACCAATCTCTCAATCTTCTCGTCTGGCAATTAAGAGATGTTCTCTGTATCTATGAGTCTGTTTCTGTTTTATTTATTTTTCTTATTTGAATTTAATATATAAGTGAAATTATATATTTGTCTTCTCCAACTTATTTTACTTTGCATAATACCATCTAGGTCCATCCGTGTTGTCACAAATGATAGGATTTCATTTGCTTATAGCCAAATAATATTCCACTTTGTAATAATGCACCAGCTCTTTTTCCAATTGATTATTGATAGGACCCTAGTTTGCTTCTACATCTTGGTTATTGTAAATAATACTGCAGTGAATATAGGAGTGCACATACTTTTTTGAATTAAGGCTTTAGTTTTCCTCAAATAAATAACCAGAAGTGAAATGGCTGAGTCTTAAGGTAGTTCCATTTTTAATTTGTTGAGGAACCTCCAAATTGTTTTTCATAGTGTCTGTACCAATTTACAATTCTACCAACAGTTCTTGAGGGTTCCCTTTTGTCCATATCCTCACCAACAATGTTGTTTTTTGATTTATTGACAATACCATCTCTGACAGATGTGCAATGATATCTCATTGTGGTTTTATTTTGCATTTCTCAGACAATTAGTGATGCTGAACATTTTTTCATATATCTGTTGGTCATCCGTATGTCCTCTTTGGAGAAATGTCTATTGAAGTACTCTGCTTATTTTTAAATTGGATTGTTTATTTTTTTCTGAAATTAAGCTGTATGAGTTCTCTATAAATTTGGATATTAACCCTTATCAGATGTAAAATTGGCAAATATCTTCTCCCATTTAGTAGGTTTTCATTTTGTTGATGATTTTCTTTATTATGCAAAAGCTTTTAGTTTAATGTAGTCCCATTTGTTTATTTTCTTTTGTTTCTCTTTCCTGAGGAGATATACCAGAAAAAAAAAAAAAAGACTAAGATCAATGTCAGAGTTTACTGCCTAGGTTTTCTTATAGGTGTTTGAGGGTTCTGGATCTTATATTTAATTATTTAATTCAATTTGAGTTTATTCTTGTATATTGTGTAAGAAGGTAGTTCAGTTTTCACTTTTTTTTTTGCATGTACCCATTCAGTTTTCTCAACACCATTTATTAAATAGATAATCTTTACTTCATTGTATTTCTTCCCTTCTTTGTTATAGAGTAAATGACTATATAGGCATAAATTTATTTCTGGGCTCTCTATTCTGTTCTATTGATCAATGTGTCTGCTTTTATGCCAGTATTGTGTTGTTGTGGTTATATAGTCATGTAATATATGTATGTATGTATGCATATATGTGTGTATGTGTGTATAGTCATGTATCATGCTATTTATACTATATATGTGTGTGTATATTATGTATAATATATATATATATAATATATATATAAATATATATATATAATATATATATATATATATATATATATATATATATATTATAGCAGATAGTAGGATACCTTCAACTTTGTTCTTTCTCAAGGTTACTGTGACTAGTATGGGTTTTTATGGTTCTATATAAATTTTTGGATTATTTGTTCTAGGTTGTAAAAAATCCCATTGGTATTTTAATAGAAATTGCACTGAATCTTTAGGTCGTTTTGTGTAGTGTTGACATTTTAATGATTATTCTTGTTATTTCTCTTTCTAATAGTTCATAATTAGTTTAAAAGGCAATATTAATTTTCTATTTTGCTACTTTGCTGAATTCATTTATCAGTTCTAACAGTTTTTAGAATCATGTAATCTGAAAATAATGACACTTTTACTTTTTTCATTCCAATTTGGATGCCTTTTATTTCTTTTTTTTTTTTTTTGTTAAATGTTGTAGTTAGGACTTTCAATACTCTATTGAAAGTAGTGATAGTGGACATTCTTGTCTTATTCCTGATCTTAAGTAAAACTCTCTTAGCTTTTTTTCACTGAGTATGATTTTGCTATGAGTTTGTCATATATGGCCTTTATTTCATTTGCAGAGAGATTTTAGTATAAATGTATTCTAGATTTTATCAAACAGCTTTTCTCCATGTATTACTTTAATCATATGACTTTTGTATTTTAATTTGTTAATGTGCTGTATCACATTAATTGAAACAAACTTGCATCCCCAAAATAAATTCAACTTGATCATGGTGTATAATCTTTTTAATATATTGCTGAATTCAATTTTCTAAAATTTTATTGAAGACTTTTGCAACAATGTTCATTAAGGATATTGGCTTATAATTTTTTTTTTATAATGTCATTGTATGGTTTTGAAATTAGAGTAATAGTGGCCAGGTAAAATGAGTTTAGGGCCATCTACTCTCCTGAATTTCTTGGAAATGTTTAAGTAGCATAGGTTTTCATTTTTCTTTTTTGCCTATTTGGTAAAATTTACCTGTGAAGCCATCTCATTTAGGACCTATGTTTTTTGGGAGTTTTTGTTTGTTTGTTTACTGATTTGATTTTGTTAGTAGTAATTGGTAAGTTCAGATTTTATGTTTCTTCTTGGCTCAGTTTTGGAAGATTGTATATACCTAAAATTTTATTAATTTGTTCCAGATTGTTCAGTTTGTTCGCATATAATTGCTCATAGAATTTTGTTATAATCCTTTGTATTTCTGTGGAATTGGTTTTTACTTCTCATTTTTCACTTCTGATATTATTTTTTGAGATTTTTTCTTTTTGTCTTGATGTTTGGTTAAAAGTTTATCAATTTTGTTTATCTTTTCAAAGAACCAGCTGTTTGTTTCATCAATCTTTGTAAGTTTTTAGACTTTATTTCATTTATTTCTGCTGTGATCTTTATTATTTCATTCTTCTATTCACTTTGGGCTTTTTCCCCTGTTTTCTTTTTTCTTGTTTCTTTAGGTGTGATGTTAAATTGTTTATTTGGAATTTCTTTTGTTTCTTGAGATAGGCCTGCATTACTATGAATTTTCCTCTTAGGTCTACTTTTGCTACGTTCCATAGATTTTGTATTGTTTTTATTTTTATTTATTTTAAGGTTTTCTTTTTGTTTGTTTTCTTCCTTGACTTTATTATTAACCTATTCATTGTTTAGCAGCATGTTATTTAGTCTCCATGTGTCTGTTTATTTCAATTATTTTCCTGTAATTTATTTCTAGT
The DNA here is from genome assembly GCA_004027375.1 of Macroglossus sobrinus. NCBI lineage: Eukaryota > Metazoa > Chordata > Mammalia > Chiroptera > Pteropodidae > Macroglossus > Macroglossus sobrinus. The sequence continues at coordinate 325,190 of PVKZ01000515.1, forward strand.
TTCATATCATTGTGATTGGAGATAATGCTTGATATAATTTTAATATTCTTAAATTTATTAAGGTTTGTATTGTGGCCTAACATGTAGTCTATCTTCAGAAATATTTCATGAGAAGAATGTATATTCTGTTGCTTTGGGGTGAAATGGTTTTAAAATATAAATTAAGTGCATGTGGTATAGTGTGTCATTTAAGGCCACTGTTTTCTTGTTGATATTCTGTCTGGAAGATTGGCCCACTAATGTCAATGAGGTTTTACACTCCCTTACTGTGAATCTATAACTGTTCATTTCTCCCTTTATCTCAGTCAATATTTGCTTCATATATGTAGGTGCTGTTATGTTTGGTGCACACACGTTTGCTAGGTTTATATCTTCTTGTTGGATTGATCTCTTTATCATTATACAATGTCTTTTTTGTCTCTTATAGTCTTTGTTTTAAGGTCTATTTTGTCTGAAATAATATTGCTACATGAGCATTTTTATATTTCCATTTGCACAAAAAAAATGTTTTCCCCCTTTAAGTTTTAATCTATATCTTTTGATCTAAAGTGGTATCTTTTAGATAGCAGATGTAAGAGTCTTACTTTCTTCAGCTATTCTGTCTTTTTTGAATGGAGCATTTAATCAATTTACATTTAAAGTGGTTATTAATAGGTACATAGTTATTGCCATTTTATGATTCATATTTATGCTCTCACAACTCCTTCCTAAAGTTATCTCTAACATTTCTTATAATATTACCTTAGTTGTGATGTATTCCTTTAGAAAAATAGTTATTATTTTTTTCAAATAAGTTTTTATACTCAGCTCCTTCTCTTTTTATTCTGGTATTTTTATAATGTGAATGTTATTATATTTGATGTTATTCTCGACATCCCTTAATCTTTCCTCATTTTTTTTTTGCTGTTTTGATTGGATATTTTCTACTACCTTCTCTTCCAAATCACTAATTCTATTTTCTAATCCATCTAATCTACTATTGATTTCTTTTTGTGTGTTCCTCATTTCAGTTACTGTATTCTTCGTTTTTGACTGATTCTTTTTTATGGTTTCTATGTCCTTTTGTATGCATACTATTACTTTGTAGTAGTTCTCACTGAGATCATCTATTTTCCTTTAAGTTTCTTAAGCATCCTTATAAGCAGTGTTTTGAATTCTTTATCTGGTAGGTTGCTTGCCTCCATTTTATTTAGTTCTTTTTCTAGAATTTTGTCATTTTCTTTTATTTGAGACATGTTTGTTTTCTCATTTTGACTTCCTCTTTGTGTTCATTTTTATGTATTAGGTAGATCTGTTGCCTCTTCCAGTCTTGGCTGGGTGGCCTTATGTAATAGGTGCCATATTTGGTCAATGGGCACAATTTCTCTGATAACCTGCATTTAGTGCTCCATATATGTCCCTTTTTTTCGATAATATGTGTCCTCCTTTATAGTTGAGTTTTGTGTGCTGTTGGCATATTGGTGGATGAGATTAATTCTTTGGTTGACTGGCTATGAGAATTTGCCACACCCACAGCTCATGAACTGCTCTGTGGGGACTAATCCCACAGAGTGTGATTCACCTCAGCATATTTGTGTGTCTATTGAGACCACCCTTTTTGTGTTCCCCTTTTGGGACTGATCAAGAGTGGCTCTGTTGTGTTCTGACACGAGCTTCTGGATTTGTTAGTTCAGGACTCCTTGGGAGGGGCTTCTGTGCCAGCTAAGGTCAGCTACTGCCTATTACTGGTCAGGGACTACTTGATAAGAGTTACAAAGTGCTCTGTGTTTTGTTACTGCCTTTGCTGGACCTGGGAGCACATGGGGGAGGCCACACTGTTTACCGAGGCAGGATGCCACCAAATCTGAATATGTACTAACCTGAGGAACACAATTTACTTTATCTGGTGATTTCTTGGGACCCTGTCTCAGCCAATTTACATTGCACTCAAGGTTCTTTCAGTTGCTGAGGCTTGCCTGCCAGTTGGCAGGCAACTTTAGGCCTTTGGATGCTCTGGGCCTTTTACTGAGCTGTGGTGATTGCCTGTGAATCAGAATCTCTACTGATTTTCACAACTAAATTTTGTGATGACATCTCTTGCTGGCACTAGAACCCTGGTCTTGAGAGTTTCAGTATGAGGTTTGGGCCCTTTGCTCCTCTGCTGGAGGGAAACCTCAGTAGCTCAGATATCTATTCCAATGATCAACCACTCCACATGTATAGGAAGCCAGCTTGTTTTGTCTCAGCCCCTTTTACTAGTATCAATGTGGCTTCTTCTTTCTATCCTTAGTGATAGGAGTTCTGTTCAGCTAGTCTTTAGATAGTTCTCTGGGTTGATTTTTCTATAATTTAGTCATAATTTGAATGCAGTCATGGGAGGAGACGAGCACATTATTTACCTATGCCACCATCTTAACAGTCTTATGTGTTATTTTTAAGGACTCAGTACAAATTTTTATGAATGCATCTTATTTATCACTTATTTAGAAATTTTTATGTGCTGAATTCTGTCCCCTCCAAATTCATATATGAATTTCTAACCCCCAGTACCTTTGATTGTGTCTGTATTTGGAGATAGGGTCTTAAAGAGGTGATTTAGGTTAGATTAATTCATTACAGTGAGTTCTAATTTATTATGATCGGTCTTTTTATACAAAAAGGAGATTAGGACAGAGACATACACAAAGGAAAACCATATGATGGCAAAGAGAAAAAATGGCCATCTACAAAATCAAGAAGAGAGATTTCAAGCTGAAACCAATACTGCTGCTACATCAATCTTGGACTTCAGCCTTCAGAACTGTGAGAAAATATATTTCTGTTAAAAATATCCAGTTTATGATACTTTGTTATGGCAACCCTAGTAAACTAATGCAGGGGGATTAATTTTAACTCAAATCTAAATTGAAGATACTTTATTGTTTTCATCAAATTTTGACACAGATTGACATTTTGTAGTCATTGTAGTAACTGATATGTTTTCTCTATGGAAAGATCAAACTATAGCTATTTTTTGCTGCTTCAGTTCCCAATAGCATACTTTCATGGTAACTAAATGGAACTGGGCATTTGAGACAATGAGTGGCAAACTTTAGTGTATGTCAGATCACCTGAAGAAATAGTAAAATTCTGTATTCTAAAGCACACTTTTACACCTGAGATGAGACCTAGAGTTACATTTTAGCAAACTTCCCACATAGTTGAGAATGGTTTAAGGATCATAATCATGATTGGAGCAATACTTGCTTAAGATTTTACTGAAATAAAAAAGGATAAAAAATTGAAAAAATGTCATAATTTATGAAGTTGTCTCAAAGTAGCAATGACATATGGAGTCTGCTCACAGAAAGAGACAATTATTAGTGCTTCTAAATTTTCAGTGAAGTTACTTGATAGCTTGAAATTAACCATAGTGGATATATTTACACAATAGAAATAAAAAAATGGTACAATTCAGGGCTTTTTTTCTTCATAGAACTTATTTCCAGTGCAGTATCAGCAAAAGGACAATAGCTGTATTTTGAGTCACTGTTCCTTGGTTTTGTATCTAACCTCTATGTGCTTAAGGTTTTTGTTTCTCAGCTCTCTACCCTGTTACATTGATCAATGTATCTGTTTTTTTTTATTCCAGTATCATGCTGTTTTGATTACTGTAGCCTTTTAGTATAGTTGATATCAGGTAGTGTGATATCTCCAACTTTGTTCTTTCTCAAGATTGCCATGGCTATGTGGGGTCTTTTATTGTTCTATATAAATTTAGGATTATTTGTTCTAGCTCTTTGAAAAAATGTCATTGATATCTTGATAAGAATTGTATTGAATTTATAGATTGCTTTGGGTAGTATGGTCATTTTAATGATGTGGATTCTTCCTACCCATGAACATAGTATATACTTCCATTTATTTGTATCTTCTTCAATTTTTTTTTAATGATATAATTTTCTAAGAACAGATCTTTTATCTCCTTGGTTAATTTGATTCTCAAGTATTTTATAGTTTTTGATGCAATTGTACATGGGATTATTTTCTTATATTCTCTTTCTGAAAGTTCATCATTGGTGTATAAAAATACCATTGACTTCTGAATATTTATTTTGTAACCTGCTACTTGACTGAATTCATTGATCAGTTCTCACAGTTTTGGGGTAGAATTTTTAAAGGTTTTTTATACATAGTATCATATCACCAGCAAATAATGAGAGTTTTACTTCTTCCTTTCCAATTCAGATGCCTTTTATTTCTTTTTCTTGTCTTATTGCTGTGGCTAAGACTTTCAATACAATGATGAAGAGGAGTGGTGAAAGTGGGCATCATTGTCTGGTTCCTGATCTTAAGGAAAATGTTTTTAGCCTTTCCCTATTGAGTATGATGTTAATTGTAGGTTTGCCAAATATGGCATTTATTATGTTGAAGTATGTTCCCTTTATCACCACTTTGCTGAGAGTTTTTATCATAAATGGATGCTGAATTTTGTCTAACACTTTTTCTGCATCTATTGATATGATCATATGCTTTTTATCTTTTTATTTGTTAATGTGGTATATCACATAAATTGATTTGCAGATATCGTATTAACCTTGCAACCCAAGAATAAATCTAACTTGACCATGGTGTATGATATTTTTAATGTATTGCTGAATTTGGTTTGCTAATATTTTATTGAGGCTATCTGCATTCATGTACATAAGAGATATTGGCCTATAGTTTTCTTCTTTTCTCACTTTTTGTCTGGTTTTGGAATCAAGATAATGATGACTTCATAAAAGGAAGCCTTTCCCCTTCTTGAATTATGCGGAATAATTTGAGAAGAATAGGTTTTAATTCTTTGAATGTTTGGTAAAATTTGCCTATGAAGCCATCTGGTCCAGGGCTTTTGTTTTTTAGGAGGTTTTTTATTACTGTTTCTATTTCATTGGTGATAATCAGTCGGTTAAGATTTTTTATTTCTTCTTGACTCAGTTTTGGGACACTGTATATTCCTAGGAATGTGTCCATTTCTTTCTGATTGTCCAATTTGTTGGCGTATAATTGCTCATAGTATTTTCTTATGATTCATTGTATTTCTGTGGAATCCGTAATTATTTCTCCTCTTTCATTTCAGATTCCACACCAGTAAACTTTTTTTATTATGTTACATTAAAATCCATTGTTCCATCTTGCACTTTGAGTGGGCTATCTACTCATACATGATGTTACGATATCATTTGTAAAATATTGGTTATGCAGATTTTTCAAATGTTGACACATTTTGTTATACAACATCAAAAAAATCACATTCATTAATATTACCATAAAATTTATATTGGGTAGCTGTTGAGCTCAGAGTGGTAGATTTACTTTCCAAAATTGTAATTTTCTCCTCAAATCTCTAATGGAAACATTAATAACAAATTCTGTGTTGTTTTCTTTGAAATAACCGTGTTAACTTTTTTCCTGCTAAGATTACTGTGAAAACACATATTGAGATTAAGCTTTTGTCATTCTGGGTTCCAGAGTGACCATCATAAGCAGAAATCTCCTGCCGATCCTCAATGGGCAAGCAGTGTGAGACAGACTCCAATCATGTTTCATTTAAAAATTGTGATAAAAATACACATAACATAAAATTTACCATTAATTACATTTAATTACATATAATTAATTACATTTGTAATATGTAAAATCATTATTAATATCTAGTTTCAAAAGTATTTTCATAACTCCAAAGTAAATCCTATACCCATTGTCACTCTCCATTGTTCCCAGTCTTGCATCTCTGGGAACCACTGATCTGCTTTCTGTATCTATGAATTTGCTTACTCTGTATAGTTCATAGAAATAAATTATACAATAATTGACCTTTTGTGTCTAGCTTATCTTACTTATCATGTTTTCAAGGTTCATGCATTCTGTCCCACATATCAGTAGTTCAGTCTTTTGTATAGTTTAATGATATTTCACTGTATGTATAACCATATATATTAATTCATCAATTGATTAATATTTAAGTTATATCTACCTTTTAACTACTGCAAATAGTACTGCTATGAATATTTATATACAAGTATTTGTTTGAACATATTTTCAATATTTTTGTGTATATATCCAGGAATGTAATTGCTGTGTTTAATGGTATTCCTGTATTTAACTTTTAGGGGAACCACCAAACTCTTTTTCACAATGCTGCATCATTTTACATTTTCACTGAAAATGTATGGCTTCAAATTCTCCACATCTCTTTCTAACACATGCTATTTTTCATTTTATTATTATTATATTATTATTACAGCCAACTTATTGGATGTGAAATAGAATCTCATTGTGATTTTGAATCGTTTTTCTCCAATGGCTAATGACATTGAGCAATTTTTCACATGCTTTCTGGATACATCTATCTTGCTATGCCACATCTAATAGCTTTAAGACAAAATTGTTAATAGAAAAGAAGATAAAGAAGGGAAGGGAAAGAAAGGGAAAAAAAGAAGAAAGAGAAATTCCATTATTATTAAATAAATTGATGATTAAAATTTTGATTTATACTTTGATCCTAAAATTATTTATTTATTGAGTGGACTGTTTTTGTTTTAGACTTTAAGTCACATTTTAGTGTTATTTATATATGGATGGAGACTGCAAAATTTCTGCTTTTTTATATTTATGATTGACATATGGATGTCCCTTATGTACTTGAAAAGAATGTTTATTCTATATATATATATATATAATGTGAATAATTATGTTTTCAACACCTCTATATTTTTTATTCTTAATGTTATATTTTAATTTTCAACTGTATATTTAAATTATCCTCTATTATGCTTTTTCGACATTTCATCTTTGAATTTTTTAAAGTGTTTCCATATGTATATATATATTTATCTTTCATTAATATAGAGTGACCCTAATTACTTAATGTTTCTTCTAATACATTCTACTTTCTATGACATTAATATTATGATGCCCTGGTTCTGCTTTGTTTAGTTGTTTTAAATTTTAGCTATTCTGAGTCATTTCTCTTCAGGTATTATTCTTGTGAAGTGCATTTTTTAAAATCTCTATTTGAGTCTCTCTATTTTAAAAGGTAGGGTCAACTAATTACAATTACTCTCACAAATTATATTTTCAAATTCACTTTTAGCCATTTTGTTTTTTAATTTAGTTACATATATTTTTTACTCTTTCTTTTGTTTTCTCTGTTACTATGCTGACAAGGGATTTATTGTTTTTTTTTTCTCATTGCATGTTTAATTATGTAAAAATTTCATATTCTTTCTGCCTTAATTGAGCATAGGGTGTTTGAGTTCAATTCTATTTGTTCTTTTAAGAGAAATATATGTTCAAGTTTTCAAAACCTTAATTATCAACATCAAGAATACATCACTACCTATACACTTGTATTTTATAAGAAAATAAAATTAGCATTCATTTCTCTTCTCTCTTTTTATCTACTATTATTAAATTATTTTTACAGTGTCTTTCAAGAATTTTCATCATGTGAATTAGGTTACCAATCATATTTGTACCTTTTGTTTTGACAAAATTCTTCAGTTTTGCATTTTCTTACTGCTAGTTTTTATGATGACAATTTTTTGTTTTTTAGATTTATTGAGATATAATTGACATATACTATTGTATAAATTTAAGGTGTATAATGTAATGACTTAATACATGTCTATATTGCAAAATGTTTACCACTATAAGATTAATTATTCATGTAATTATTATGTATTCTTATGGTAAACACATTAAAGCTCTTCTCTCATAGCAACTTTCAAATATACATTATTGTTAACTGTTGGGAACAAACGTCAGACAGGCATAGCCTGAAGATGAACTGAAGCACTGGCAAAGCCTGCTTCTGCTTTTATTGTTTGTTTTATAACCGAAGCACTGGCAAAGCCTGCTTCTGCTTTTACTGTTTATTTCATATTGCATGACTAGCCTGGGAAAGCAAGTACCCTGGCAGCCCTTGCTTGAGAAGCGGCCTTAAGATATTTCTGGCTGCCAGAGATTTATCAGCACACCTGTGAAAACATAGCTCTTCTTGCTAAAACTATATAAGAATGTTATTTTACAATATAATTGCTGGTGCTTTGTGCCAGTCCTCCCAACCCCGTGTCTGTGATTCTTTCATCCCACGCCACCTCTACCCTGAACGGCTTTTGTTGCACAGGTCGCGACAGTTAACTATAGCCACCATGTTGTACATTAAATCCTTAAAACTTATTCATCTTATAACTGAAAGTTTGTACTCTTTGACACATCTTCCAATTTCCACAATCCCTCATCTCCCAGCAACCACCATTCTAATCTCTGTCTCTATGAATTTGATGTTTTTACATATAAGTATGATTATACATATTTGTCTTTATCTGATTTACTCCACTTAGCATAATTCCCTCAAGGTTCATCTATATTTGTAACAAAACAAGATTTGATTCATTATGTGACTGAATAATACATCATTGTTAATTCGTTTTATAAGTATGTATAACATTTTGTTCATCTATTTATCTCTTGATAGATTATCATGTTGTTTCCATATCTTAGCTATCATGAATGATGCTTCAATGAACATAGGTGTGCAGATATCTCTTTAACAGAGTGATTCTGTTTTCTTCAGATATATATCTATGAGTGGGATGGTAGACTACATGTAGTTTCACCAATGGAACACCAGGGTTCCCTGTTCTCCACATTTTTTTCTTGTCATTTTGCTAGTAGCTATTCTAAAAAGTATGAGGTGATATCTTGTGGTTTTAATTAACATTTCCCTGATGATTAATATGAGGCATCATTTCATGTAATTGCTGGTCACTTTTATATCTTTGGAAAAAATATTCTGTTCCTCTGCTCATTTTTAAATTGATTTTTTTGTTTTATTTGCGATTGAGTTGTATGTGTTTCTCATATATTTTGGATATTAACTTTTTATCTGATATATAGTTTGTAAAATATGTTCTCCCATCCCATAGGTTGCCTTTTCATTTTGACTTTTGATTTTTCTTCCTGTATAGAAGCTTTTTATTTTAATGTAGTCCTAGTTGTTGATTTTTGCTTTTGTTGCTTGTACTTTTGGTGTCATATCCAAAAAAATCATTACCAAGATTGAAGTAACGAAGCTTTTTCTTATGTTTTGTCCTAAGAGTTTTAAGGTTTACATATAAATCCTTCACCCAAGTTAATTTTCAAAGTGGAGTAAAATCGGGGTCCAATTTCATTTTTTTGTGCACACATGGATATCAAGCTCTCCCAATTCCATTAATGCAGAGACTATCCTTTTCCTATGAGTATTCTTGTCTCCCATGCCAAATTTTAGTTGACCACGTATGAAGGGGTTTATTTCTGGGCTTTCAATTCTATTCCATTGCTTTGTGTCTGTTTTTATGCCAGTACCATACTGTTTTCATTACAATAGATTTGTGATACAGTTTGAAATAAGAAAGCGTGATGCCTGCAGCTTTGTTCTTTCTCAAATTTCATTGGAATTTTGATAGGATTGATATGAACCTATAGATGACATTTTAATAATATTAACTTTTCTAATCTCTGAACATTAGATATTTTCCCCATTTATTTGTGTCTTCTTTGATTTACTTCCTCAATGTCTTATAGTTTTCAGTGTATAAATTTTTTGCTTCCTTGGTTAAATTTATTTCTAAATATTTTATTGTTTTTGATGCTATTATAAATGAAATTTTTTTCACATAAGTTTGTTAGTGTGTAGAAATACAACAGATTTGTGCATGTTGTTTTTGTATCCTTCAGCTTTGCTAAATTAGTTTATTAGGTGTAAAATTTCTCTTTTTTTGTGAAGTCTTTAGAAATTTCTATATACATGATCATGTCATCAGCAAACAGTGAAAAATTTCTTTCTTTCTTTCCAAACCAAATGCTTTTTATTTCATTTTCTTTCCTAATTTCTCTGGCTAGGATTTCCAGTACCATATTAAGCAAGAGTGATGAGAGTGAGTACCTTTGCCTTGTTCCTGTTCTTTGAGGAAAGGATTTTTATCATTTCACAATTGAGTATGATGTTAGCTATGGGTTTCCCTCATGTGGCTTGTATTTTGTTGAGGTATGTTCCTTGTATGCCCAATTTATTGAGAGGTTTTTTTTTCTCTCAAAACTTAATCTTTATTCCACATATTTGAATATTAAAATTACAGTTCAACTTTGGAAGTACACATCATAACAAAAATAAAGTAAAGAAAGGTATCAAAAACATTTTATCAAGAAACACTAGTGTTTATGAAGAGATGTTAAATTTTGCCAAGTACTTTATTTTATATATCTCTTCATCCTATGGCATTTTTTTCAGGGAAAGATAAATTAGTGAATATGTTTCACATATGAAAGTAATAGAAATACACACATATGTAATAAAACAAAAACATTTGGGTCTTCTAGCTTAATTTTATGAATGTAAATGGATTCTGAGACCAAAATATTTGAGAACTGCTGCTCTAGCATAAAGTAGATGAACAGATTGCTTTAAAATAATCCAAAGCTGAACTGACTTAGTGCTGATTTGCAGGGTTTATAAGGTTTAGTCTACCTGTAGTTTGACTCTACCCCTTAGATTGAAACTTCTAGGCATTCAAAAAGATACAGTAAAGAGTCATGTTTCTCCTTAGTGTATCTTTATTTTCTATTTTGTTTTTTTTCTTAGCATAGGAAAACATTAAAATATTTTTTTTGCTTTCTCAGAACTTCTGCTCTTGCCCCAATAACTTAATTAGAAAATACTTCAAAGGAAAACTGATGCTGATGGTTGGTCTCATTTATTCTGACCTCAAGGGTATTGGCTTCTCAAGTCTTAGCTTCCTTGTCAGTCCTGAATTTTAATATTTTTCTTCTTAGAACTGTAAGATTTTCTGACTCCATAGTCTCTTTGCTGCCACCTCTACCCTGTTACTCAGTATCTTTCCCCATGTGGTGATTTGGTAAATGACCACAATGGAAAAGTAATATGTACGAAGTTGTATTCAAAACACTTAAATTCCTGTCTTCCTGTCTGACCCCTCAAATTTTAGATCATCAACTCTATATCATATTTAAACAAACAGTGTGTTTTTCTTATCCAAATTATCAACCTTCACTCAGCAGGAATCTACTCCTTGTGTGAAATGCTTGATTATGTCTCTTGGCCATTTTTTTGGTAGATTATACTTTTTTATTACTGGTTTCTAAGAATTATTTTTACATGTTTGGTATCAATATATGTATTTTAAATATTTTCTTACACTCTGAGACTTTCTCTTTCATCTTCTTTTTTTCTCCCCATTGACTTAAAATAGAAATTTATACTCTGCAGATATTTTGGAGTGTAGAAGTATGAAATTAAGGTTTTTGCAGGGACATGCTCCCTCTGAGACTCTGGATAGAATCCTTTCTTGTCTCATCCCAGCTTCTTCTAGTCTCTGTCAATTCTGGTATTTCTTGGTTTACAGCTCTATAACTTCAATTCTTGCTTTCATTTCACATGGTGATTTTTCCTTGTATTTTCACATCTTTTTCAGATATATATATATATATATATATATATATATATATATATATATATATATATATAATATTTTAGTTACAGTTGGCATACAATATTATATAAGTCTCATTATATAAGTTTCATATATACAATTTACACATGGTGATCAAAAACTTACAAAGTTGTCACACTAATAAATCTACCACCCATCTGTTACCATGCATAGTTACTATAATATTATTTACCATATTCCTTATGCTATACTTTACAACCCCATAACTATTTTGTAACTACCAATTTGTACTTCTCAATTCTTTTTACTTTTTTACCCAACTCCTCAACCTCACTCTCATCTGGAAACCATTAAAAAGTTTTCTGTATCTATGAATTTGTTTCTGTGTTGTTTGTTTGTTTATTGTGTTCATTATATCCCACATGTAAGTGAAATTGTATAGCATTTTTTTCTTTTTTCTGTCTGATGTACTCTACACAGCACAGTACCCTCTAGGGTCACCCATGTTGTTGGAGATGAAAGGATTTTATTAATTTTTATAGCTGAGTATATTCCATTGAATATATGTACCACCTATTCTTATCCATTTATCTTCTGATTCAATCCTCTGCTTCATCTAATCTACTATTAATTTCCCATATGTTTGTTTCTATGTATTAAGTAGAGCTGCTAGGCCTCCCAGGCTTAGGAGAGTGGCCTTCTGTAGTAGATGCCCTGTGGAGTCCAATGGTGCAATATCCCAGATCGCCTGAGCCAGTTTCTCTAATTGTGTTCCCTGTTAGAATGACTGTCAACAGACAGTAATAACAAGTGCTGAAGGAGTTGTGGGGAAAGAGGAGCCTTCATACACTGCTGTTGGGAATATAAAATGGTACAGCCACTATGGAAAACAATATGGAGGTTTCTCAAGACATTAAAAATAGAATTACCTCAAGACCCAGTACTCCCTCTTCTGAATATCTACCCAAAATATTTTTTAAAAATTATCCATAAAGATATATACACCTCAATATTCATAGCAGCATTACTCATGGTTGCCAAGACATGGAAACAACCAAAGTGTTCTTCGTTAGATAATTTGATAAAGAAGATATGGTACATATATACAATGAAATATTACTCAGCCATAAGAAAATATGAAATACAACCATTTGTGACAACCTGAATGGACCCTGAGATAATCATTTTAAGTTAAATAATTCAGACAGAAAAAGTTGAAAACCATATGAATTCACTCATATGTGGGATATAAAACTGAAAGCAACAAATAAACAAGGCAAACAAACAAAAACTCATAAACACAGGCAACAGTTTATTGGTTACTAGAGAAAAAGGGGGGAGGCAGATAAGCATAAAGGGGGTCAAATATATGGTGATGGAAGGAGATTTGACTTTGGGTTTTGAACACATGATGTAACATACAGATGCCATATTTTTGAACTGAAACCAATATAATTTTATTAACCAATGTCACCCCGATAAATTTAACTAAAAATAAAATAAATAAAAACAGTTCTGGGCTCTGTCATGATCAGATAAATCAAGAAGTAAAGCAGATGGCTGCAGATAAGAAATTTAAACTAAGAGCTGGAATATGAGCAGGCCAGCCAGAAAGAATATAAACTAGCAGCGCTGACAGTAAAACTTATAATTATAATTTAGACATACATTTAAATATACTAAAATAGATTCAGATGAACACTCAATTTCTATCTATCAATATCATCCATTCATTTGACAAAGATTTAATAAATTACAAACATATGTCATATACTAGCTAGATGTTAATTATACCCTGAAATGGCTCCTGTTGGCAAAAATGCATGCAGACAAAAATATGACAAGAAATACCATTTTAATATGTTCATCCATTTATTCATTTAGTAAATACTTGCTAACCATGTATTATATATTAGACATTGTCTCAAGCATCTGGACTATATCAATAATGAAAACAAAGATCTCTCCTCTTGGAGAGATTAAATTACAGTGGAGGAGGAGAAAAAATTGTAAAATATAGCCAGAAAGCCATTTATTTATGGCTTTTTTAAAAATGAGGCTATAAGTAATGTGAAAAAAAGAAAATTAAAATAAAAAGAATAGTCAGAAGTTCAGAAATGCTGGGAGTAAGAAAGTATCTCAATAGTAAATATTGTGAGAACAAATGAGAGTGATTACAGAAGAATACATTTTTGTTTAAGATTCCTAGCATGCTCTGAGAGAGGATTTATGTAAAAAGGACTTTTATCTAAATGTTAGACTCCTGTTGTCTCCTTAGACTTTTTTGATAGAGGTATAGCACAGATATACAAATAGTAACACCATTTTAATCTCTCTCTTTTCTAAGGTAATTTTTCTATCATGTACTTCTTTAGAAATGTCTAATTCTAAGCCCAGAAACTAAAAATCAGAAATCTTATTTCAGTGTTTTATTTGTTCCTAATGCTGAAGATTCCATGACCTCATTCAGAAATTCAGGTAGTATTTACTTTTACTTATTTATAAAATACACATCTATGTGTGTGGGGTAAAAAAGACACCCATATTATAAAGTTAATAGAATTCTTACAATATAACTGTAAAAAATGATGATTGAAGGAGTGACATTTTCTTTTCATATATGGAATATGTATATATATATATATACATATATATATATATATGTATATATATATATATATATATGTATATATATATATATACATATACACACATACATGCATGCATACAGAAGAGACTTGTGACATACACTATTCTAGTCAAAATTACCTGAGTTTACCTTATGTAAAAATGGAACCTAAAAAAGTATTCATCTGGAATGGCAGAGTAATGACTTTTAAGAAATTGCTCTTGAAAGGAGTAACGAGAACACTGGCAAAAATTGTGAAAATAAGCTTTTACAGAACTATATAAACTAAACAAAGGCTTGTAACAGTCTAAGGAACTTTTATTCAAGAATATTGGCTGAATCAGAAAGAATAGTGAGATTTGTGGCATTTTAACTTTCCAATTCTTACCTACCTCTCTATATATCTATAACAGCCTTATAAACTAACAGTTGTGCAATTCTCAAAGCTGCAAAAATCAGAAGCATAGGCACTTCAATGAAAAAGGCAGAATGGATTTAGAATATTCCAAAAAGCCCATTCCCAGAGAAATATCACTCTTTGAGCTCTCTAGAAGATACCCAAAATGCTCTATTCTCAAGACTTGAGTTTATTTGACCTAAGATTTGACTCTGTGAATGGGTCTAATGCATTTGCTGAAAAACAATCAGTTGCAAATTTAGCTGCTTGAGGTGTGCTATCAGTTGGTTTAAACCAAACAACTGGGGAATTAGATTTCTATAGAAGACTTTGAAAAACTTCAGTGGATTTAAGGGCCTCTAGAAGGTCATGAATATCAGAAGGGCTGTGCATCAGCCCCAGAAAAAATCTGAGAAGGTCCTAATGTCTCACCTCTAGCTGACCCTGAGGCTCTAAGCAAGCAAGAAGTAAAAGCTAAAGCAGTATTATAAACTTCATATCAGATCATTTAAACCGTGCACCAACACACTTATGGAGCCCATTGTCAATGACTGAAAAGCCTGTTAAGTAAAGGCACTTAAGTAAATATCTGCCCAGCAAAACAGCTAATGTGAAAGACTTCAGTGACCACACATTACAAAGGATAAAGTCTGGGCATAATTAGTCAAAGAAAGTCACTAAATAATTAATGACAGTAACAATAACAAAAACCCAAACACACACACACACACACACACACACACACACACACACACACACACACACACATTTGGGAGATTTTAATTCCATTGTTGACTTATTATATTATTTGAAATTTTCATTTAAAAAATATGGAGTAAACAACAAAATAGAAAAGTATGGCTCATACACAGGAAAAAAGCAATTAATAGAAACACTTCCTAAGAAAACTCGCTGGACAAAAACATTTAAATATCTAATTAAACCATTTCAAAGACTTAACAAAAGTATAAACTTGTCACCAAAAAGAGAAATTCAATAAAAAATAGAAATTTTGAAGAACCAAATAAAAATTCTAAAGTTGAAAACAAAAATAACTAAAGAAAAGCTTTATGAGAGGGGTTCCATAATGTACTTAAGCAGTCAGACAAGTTGGTAAAATGGAATATAGTTCAATTGAATTTATACAACTGGGATACAGAAAAAAATGAAAAAAAATGAACAAACTAGAGACTCATGAGACATGATCTAGCATACCAACATATTACATAATGGGGATCTCCAAGATGATAGAGAAAAGTGCATGTTATAGTATGAATTGTGTTACCTCAAAAATATCTAATTGTACACTTGAAACTTATTGGATTTTGTAGACCGATGACACCCCAATAATTTTTTAAATTAATTAATTAATTTTATGGTGACATTGGTTAACAATATCAAATAAGTTTTAGCAGTACACTTTAACACTAAGGCATATATATTTATATAGTGTTCACCTCCCATAGTTCGACTTCGTTCTGTCTCCATATATTTAACCCCTTTTATCCCATCTCCCTCAACCCTCATCCCACCTCTGACCCTCTGGTAACCACTTGTCTATAGCCCATCTCCATGAGTCTCTGTCTTGTTCATTTGTTGCTTTTAGATTTATATCTCACATATGTGATATGTGATTTTCAACTTTTTCTGTCTGGCTTATTTCGCTTACCATGATTATCTCAAGGTCCATCCATGTTGTTGCAAATGGAAGTATTTCATTTCTTCTTATGGCTGAGTAATATTCCATTGTATATATGTACCACCATTTCTTTATCAAATCATTAATTGTAGGACACTTCGTTTGCTCACACGTCATGGCCACTGTGAATAATGCTGCTATGGACATCGGTGTGCAAATAAATATCTTTTTAGATGTGAGTTGTCAAGACTTTGGGGGAAAATGCCCAGTAGAGGGATTGCTGGATTGTATGCTAGGTTAATTATTAGTTTTTTGAAGAACCGCCATACTGTTTTCTATAGTAGCTATACCAATTTTCAGTCCCACCAGTAATGTGTGAGGGTTCCTTTTCCTCCGCATCCTCTCCAGTATTTGTTATTACTTGTCCTGTTGACTATAGCCATTCTAACAGCTGTGAGATGGTAACTCATTGTGGTTTTGATTTACATTTTTCTAATGGCTAACGTTTTGAGCATCTATTAAAATATTTGTTGGCCATTTGTATGACCTCTAGGGAGAAGTGTCTGTTCAGGTCCTCTGCCCATTTTTAGATTGAATTGATTGTTTTTTGTTGTTGTAATTGAGTTATATGATTTTTTTGTATATTTTGAATATGAGGCCCTTTTTGGAGGCATTTCTAGCCAATATATTTTCCCATTTGGGTTGTTATCTCATTAATTTATCAACGACTTATTTTGAAGAGCAGAAGCTTTTTAGTTTGATGTAGTTCCATTTATTTACTTTTGCTTTTCTCTCACTTTTGAGGTCAAATTCATAAAATCTTCTTTAGTACAAGGTCCTTGAGTTTAGTCCCTATGTTTTCTTCTATGCATTTTATTGTTTCAGGTCTTATATTCAGGTCTTTAATCCTTTTTGAGTTAATCATTGTGAGTGGTGATATAAAAGATTCTAGTTTCATTCTTTTGCAGGTGGCTTTCCAGTTTTCCTAGCACCATTTATTGAAGAGGCTTTCCTTTTTCCACTGTATGTTTTTGGCTTCTTTATAAAAAAATTATTTGCCCATATAAATATGGGTTTACTTCTGGACTCTCGATTCTGTTCTACTGGTCCATGTGTCAGTTTCTCTGCCAGTACCATGTTGTTTTGAATACTGTTGCTTTGTAGTATAATTTGAAGTTAGATCGAGTGATGCGTCCAGCCTTCATTTTTTTCAGGATGGTTTTAGCAATTTGGGGTCTTTTGTGCTTTCATACAAATCTGATGATTTTTTGTTTTATTCCTTTAAAAAATGTCGATGAGATTTTGATGGAAATTGCATTAAATCTGTATAATGCTTTAGGTAATATGGTCATTTTAACTATGTTGATACCTCCCATCTAAGAACACGGAATATCTTTCCATTTCTTTGTATCTTCTTTGATTTCTTCTAATAGGGTCTTGTAGTTTTCATTATACAGGTCCTTCACTTCTTTCATTAAATTTATTTCTAAGTATTTATTTGTTGTTGTTTCAATTGCAAAAGGAGTTATTTTTTCCACTTTTTTTCTGACACTTCATTATTAGAGTATAGAAATGCTATGGATTTTTAAATGTTGATGTTGTATCCAGAAACTTGACTGTATTTGCTTATTTTTCTAATAGTGTTCTTGTGGAGTTGCTAGAGTTTTCTATATAGAAGATCATGTCATCTGCAAATAGTGACAGTTTGACTTCTTTGTTTCCTATCTGGATGCTTTTTATGTCTTTCTCTTGCCTGACTGTACTCACTAGAATCTCTTATAGTATATTGAATAACAGTGGCAGTAGTGAGTAGCCTTGCCTTATTCTTGATCTTAGAGAAAAAATTTTTAGTTTTTCACCATTAAGTATAATGTTGGCTGAGTGTTTGTCATATATGACCTTTGCTATGTTAAGGGACTTTCCTTCTATACCTATTTTGTTAAGTATTTTGCTTATAAATGGATGCTGTATCTTGTCAAAGGCTTTTTTGCACCTATTGATATAATCCTATGATTCTAATTTTTAAATTTGTTTATGTGGTGTATCACATTCATCGATTTGTGTATGTTGAACCATTCCTGTGCCCCTGGAATGAAGTCCATTTGATCGTGATGTATAATCTTTTTTATATGCTGCTGTATTCAGTTTGTTAGTATTTTATTTAGAATTTTTGCATCTGTGTTCATGAGAGATATTGATCTGTAGTTTTTTTTCATTATCTTTACCAGATTTTGGTATTAAGGAAATACTGACTTCATAAAATTAATTAGGAAGCATTGCCTCCTTGTTTTATGTTATATACTTCAGTTCTGAATAATTGACATTTGTTTACTATTATGAATGTGTAGATAGTTACATATATATAGTACTCCATTTTCACTGCGTGTGTCTTATCCCCATTCCTTTTGTGAATTTGGACCTTTGAATCCTTCCTTTTCCATTCATTGTTCTCAATTTGTCCCTATGTATGCTAAATGTGCATTACTATCTTGCTACAGCAAATCTCTTCTTATTGTTTAAGCTTATAATGTCTTGTTCTTAGTAAGTTTTGTACTTCTTTGCTTCTACTTTGCCTGCTAGTCAAGTAATTCCTAGTTATCTATTTATTTTTTCTCTTCGTTTTAGATGAGCTGACCCTGTTCAGTATTTCCTGTAATGCAGACTTCATAGTGAAGGATTCCCCCAATTTTTATATGTCTTAATTTCTTCTTCACATCTAAAGCAGAGCTTAGCTGGATACATTATTTTAGGCTGGTAGTTCCTTTCACTTAATAGTTTGAATATTTGATTCCACTCCTTTTTGGCTTGTAAGGTTTTTGTCAATAAGTCCAAGGATAATCTAATGGATTTTCCTTTATAAGTTAAAGTCTTCGTTTCCCTTGCTGACTTGAGAATTCTGTCTTTCTCATTGATTTTTGATCATTTTAATACAATGTGTCTTGGAGAAGGCCTTTTTGTGTTGAGGTAATTGGGTGTTCTTTTGACTTCTTGAATTCCAAGCCTAAGATTTGGAAAATTCTCATCAATTATTTGTCTGAAAATGCTTTCTAGTGCCTGTTCCTTGTCCTCCCCTTTGAGAATGCCCATTATTCTTATGTTTCCTCTTCTGATGGTATCAGCTATTTCTTGTATTTGTCTTTCATTGTTTTTCATTCTTCTGTTTCCCTCTTCTTCTTACTTATTTATTTCTAGATTTTTATCTTTGATATCACTAATCACTTTCTCCATTTTGTTGACTCTAATTCCTAAGCTTGCTGTTCATCTCATTCAGTGTGTTCTTCATCTCCAAAATTTCTATTTGGTTCTTTTAGAGTGTTTCAATTTCTTTGCTAAAGAACTCATTTTGCTCATCTAGTTTTTTTTTTTTAATTCCTGAACTTGTTGATGTGAATTGTTTTGGATCTCATTGAGTTTTTTCAGAAGTACCATTCTGAATTCTCTGTCAATTAAGTTGCATATTTCAATGTCTTTAAGCTTATTTTCTGGAGATTTTTCTTTCTTTCTGTGATGTCATGTCACCTTGGTTGTTCATGGTGTTCATTGGAATATTTCTTCACCTGGGCATTAATGGAAATATATTCTGCTTTTTTTTTTTTCCTGAAAGGGTTATTATATAAAGATCTCTCTTTAGCCTGCTGCAAAGGTGTTTTACTTTTGGTTTCCAGTCTAAGCCTCTTGGATTCCTGCTTTATATACAGCCTAAATAATGCCTTTTTTAAATTTTCTTGTAGATATTTAATCATGCTCCTTAACCTCAGTTTTAGTCCTTGTCAGTGTTAGCAACAGTTTTGATAGCGTTCATTCAGATTCCCCTGGGACTCTGTGGTGTTCTGTCTTGGAGTATATGGGGTGAAATACCCTCTGGGTTGGATGATGGGGCCTTCGGCTCAGCTTCACTTTTACATTCATAGATAGTAATAACCAACTCCTTTTTTCTCTGCTGTGCACAACTTCACTGTCCTCTCCTCTTGTCTGTTTTTGCCCTGATGCCTGAGCACTGTCACTGGCTTCATTGAGCTCACTGCTCTCCCAGACAAGACTGTTCAGGGAATTTGCCCCACCTTCATCTCTCCCCCTCTTCCTTCTGGGAGCTTCCTTGTTTCCCATGCTACTGCTCCACTGCTGGGGTTCTGATCTGTGGTAGCTCTTATGCACAAATCCTATGCTCCAATGTGCTGGTGTGCAGTTTGAGTGTTTTTCTGTTGAGTTTTAGATGTTCATCTTATTATTGTTTCAGTAGGACAGATCTTGGGACATCTGTCACTCTGCCATTTTTCTGACATCGTTTAGCATATACATTTAACGAGTGATTAATTTTGGTATTATTTGCATTGCAAACTATATATTACTCAATTTATTTAGATTTATTTTAATATCTTTCAATAAAGTTTTCTAATTTTATTAATAAGAATTCTTTGTAACCTTAATAGGTTTATTTCTAGGTATTTGATATTTTTATGCTAGTACAAATTTATTTTTTAATATTTTCACTTTCTAATAATTCTTGCTGGAATACATAGAACAAATGTTTTTTTTAATATTGATTTTAAATCAAGCAATTTTGCTAAAAACTTAAATCTAGTATTTTATGTCTAAATTCTTCTATAGTTCTTACATAAACTATTATAAACAGCAAATGATGACAGTTTTATTTATTTTTTGGCATACCCCATGTAAAACTCTTTTCATTAATTTTTATTTTTCAATTAAAGTTATTTAATATTATTTTATATTAGTTTCAGGTGTAGACATTTATATAATTTGCAAACTGATCCCTTCAGTTAGTCTCATATCCATCTGACACTATACATAGTTATTAAAATATTATTGACTAAATTTCCCACGGAGTACTTCATCTCCCTGGACTATTTTGTAACTATCACTTTTTTCACCCAGCCACCCCACCTCCAACTTTCCTCTTTCCTAGCAATCACCAGTTTGGTTTCTGTATCTATGAGCCTGTTCTGATGTTGTTTGATGGTATATTTGTTTCTTAGTTCAACATATAAGGGAATTCATGTGGTATTTGTCTTTCTGTGTCTGACTTATTTCCCTCAACATAATACCTTCTGGGTCAATCCATTTTATTGCAAATGGTAAGAATTCATTTTTCTTTAAGGCTGAGTAATATTGCATTGCATATAAGTACCACCTCTTCTTTATCTAATCATCTACTGATGGGTACTTAGAATGCTTCCAGATCTTGGCTATTATAAAAGGAGTTACAAAAAAATACAAATGCATCTATCTTTTTGAATTATTGTTTTGATTTTTATTAGATGAATACCCAGAAATGGAATTGCTGGGTCCTAAGGTAATTCTATTTTTAATTTTTTGAGGAAATTCCAGACTGTTTTCCATAGTGTCTGCACCAATTTGCAATCTCACCAAGAGTGCACAAGGGTTCCCTTTTCTCCATACCTATGCTAATATTTGTTTGTTAATTTATTGATGACATCCATTCTGAGAGATGTGAGTTGACATTGTATTTTAATTTGCATTACTCAGGTGATTAATAACTTGAAAATATTTTCATATGTCTATTGGCCATTTGTACATCCTCTTTGGAGAAATGCTTATTCAGGTCCTATGTCTATTTTTAAATTGGATTGTAGAGATTTTTGTTCAGTTTTGTGATTTCTTTATAAATTTTGGATATTAACTTATCAGATGTATCATTGGCAAGTATCTTCTGTCATTTAGTAGGTTTTCTTTTGGTTTTGATTACAGTTGCCTTTGCTGTGAAAAAAATTACTTTGATGTAGTCCCATTTGTTTGTTTTGTCTTTTGTTTTCCTTGCCCAAGGAGACATAAAAGAAAAAAAAAACATTACTAAGAGCAATGTCAGATGTTTTACTGCCTACATTTTCTTCTGAAAGTTTTAGGGTTTTCAATCTTACATTCAGGTATATTTCATTTTGAATTTATTCTTGTATATGGTGCAAGAAGGTGGTACAGTTTCATTTTTTTGTATATATCTGTTCAGTTTTCCCAACACTGTTTATTGAATAGATTGTCTTTTTTGGTAAAATTCACCTGTGAAGCTATCTGGTCCAGGACTTTTGTTGGAAGTTTTTTATTACTGATTCAATTTTGTTGGTAGTAATTGGTCATCCAGACTTTCTGTTTCTTATTCACTCAGTTTTGAGAGATTGTACATTTCTAGAAATATGTCCAATTTTACCAGGTTGTCCAGTTTTTTGGCATACAGTTGTTTGTAGTAATTTCTTATAATTCTTTGTATTTCTGTGATGTCACATCTCCTATCTCATTTCTGATTGTAGTTATTTATGTGCATCCTATCTTTTTTTCTTGATGAGTCTCTTAAGGGTTTATTATATTGTTTATCTTTTGTCTCCCTATACCATGAACCAGCTCATGGTTTCATTTTTTTTTTTTTTTAGGTAAGCCTGTATTGCTATGAATTTCCCACTTAGGACTACTTTTACCATGTTCCATGGATTTTGAGTCATTGTGTTTTCATTTTTATTTGCCTCAAGCTATCTTTCTTTTTATCTCTTCCTTGACCTTATTGTTAACCCATTTATTGTTTAGCAGGCTGATATTTAGTCTCCATGTTTTTATGTATTGCTTAGTTCTTTTCTTTAATTGATATGTAGTTTCATAACAATGTGGTCAGAGTAGACAGCTAATATGAGTTCAATATTCTTAAATTTATTGAGATTTTTAACATCATGAGGTGTTAAAATTTTCAACTATGACTGTATTACTGTTAATCACTCACTTTATGTCAATCAATATTTGCTTTATATATTTAGGTCTTTCTATGTTGTATTCATAAATGTTTACTAGAGTTACGTCCTTTGGTTAGATTGATATCTTATCATTATGTAATGTCTTTTTTTGTCTTTCATTATAGCCTTTGTTTTAAAGTCTACCATGTCTGATATGAGTATGGCTACCTCAGTTTTTTTTTTCTTTTGCATTTGCATGGTATATCTTTCTCCATCCATTTACTTTCAGTCAATCTTTGTCTTTCAATCTCAAGTGGGTCTCTTTTAATGAGAAAGCCTATGTAAGGGTCTTGAATTCTTATCCATTCAGTCACTCATGTATTTCGATTGGAGCATTTAATTCATTTACATTTAAAGTGATTACCGATATGTACACAGTTATTGCCATTTTGTTATTCATATTATATTTTATTTTTTCTTTCCTTTTCTTAGAGAAGTTCCTTTAATATTTCTCATAACACTGGCTTGGTGGTAATACATTTCTTAATTTTTTTTTCTCTGGGTAGCTCTTTATATCAACTTCAATTTTAATTGATAGCATTGCTGAATATAGTATTCTTGGTTGTAAGACCTTGCTTTTCATCACTTTCAATACTTACATCATATCGTTTTTCAATTTTGTTCCAATCTCTTCTGATTTTCGAATGTTCTTTTGAGAAATCAGCTGATATTCTTTTTGTTTTAAGGTAATATGGCTTTATTTCAAAAATTATTTTGGGCAAGTAAAAAATAAATGAAAACAAAATAAAATTTAAATTTTCTATTATATTGCAGAATCCATTTACTTTTTTCTCTTTTCCTGCTTTCCATTGGATACTTTGAGATTTCTTCTGCTAGTTTAAGTTTTGTTCAGCAGTGCTTGTACTCATGTTTACTTATCCCTGCTGATTTCTTAAGTTTATTGACATCTGCACTTCCTCAGCTGAAATTTTTTATGGGAATTTTCTTGTAAGTAACCAGGTACATTTGTTACTATTTTTAAGTATTTTTGTCTTTAACCTTTGTCATTTTGTATATGATGTGTCTTAGTATAAGTTTTTGTAGGTTCATTCATTTGAGATTCTTGTGCTCCTATACTTGAATGTCTATTTTCTTTACCAGATTAGAAAAGTTTTCCATCATTATTTCCACTTCTAGGATCTTTTTCTTTTTCTTTCTTTCTTTCTTTCTTTCTTTCTTTCTTTCTTTCTTTCTTTCTTTCTTTCTTTCTTTCTTCCTTCCTTCCTTCCTTCCTTCCTTTTTTCCTTCCTTCCTTCCTTCCTTCCTTCCTTCCTTCCTTCTTTCCTTCCTTCTCCCTCTGGTACCCCTATGATATGAGCATTTCTATGCTGAATGTTTTCCCAGAGATGTCTTAAACTATTCTCCTTTTTTTTTTTAAATTCATTTTAATTTTTGCTGTTCTGTTTGGGTGTTTCTGTTATCTTGTCTTTTAATGCTGATTCATTCCTCTGCTTCATCTAATCTACTATTAGTCCTAGTGTATTCTTTATTTCACTTATTGTATTGTTTATTACTGACTTTTTAATGATTTTCTATGTTATTTTTATGCTTACTATCTCTTTGAAGTTCTCAGTGAGTTTATCTATTTTCCATTAAGTTCATTGAACATCTTTATAATCAGTGTTTTGTATTCTATATCTAGTAGATTGCTTGCCTTTATTTCATTTATTTCTTTTTCTAAAGCTTTGTTCTATTTGTTTGTTTGTTTGTTGTTTTGTTTTGTTTTGTTTTCAGGGAAGGGGTGCATGTTTTATTGTCTCTACATTTTGGCTGGCTTTTAAGTATTAGGTTGATCTGCTATGCCTCCCAGGTGGCCTAATGTAATAGGTGCCTGTATGGCCCAGTGGCAGTCTCCCTTATCACCTACACAAGGTGCTCCTGGATTACCTCTTGTGTGTTTTTGTGTGCCCTCTGTTTTTAGTTGAGTCATGATTGCACCTGGCACATCATTGAGTAAGATTATCTTCCAGGCTGACTGCCTGAGAGCATTGGCCACACCCATAGGGTATGACCTGCCATGTGGTGGCCGACCCTACTGAATGGGATTCTCCTCAGGGGACTCATATGCCTATTGAGACCACCCTTTGGGTGTACTTCTTATGGGACTAATTAGGTGGTGCTCTGTTGTAGTTTGATGCCAGTCTTTTAGTGTGTGAGTACTGGGAACTCCTAGGAG
Source organism: Macroglossus sobrinus (assembly GCA_004027375.1). NCBI lineage: Eukaryota > Metazoa > Chordata > Mammalia > Chiroptera > Pteropodidae > Macroglossus > Macroglossus sobrinus. Next base: position 350,245 of record PVKZ01000515.1, read on the forward strand.
GGGTTCTTATGCAGGCCAACATCAGTCACTATTTGTGACTGGTCCAAGACTACTTGGTAGGAGCTAGTGTGGTTGGTCACAGCCTGTGCTGGACTTGGAGGCATGTGGGAGGGCCATGTGGTAAGTGAGGCTAGCTGCCACCAGCACCTAATTTGGGAAAGCTCTGCAAACAATTCAAGACACTCTCATGTTTTGATGCCATCTGCCAGCTGCTTGCAAGGATCAGCAGGTAAAGGAGTTCTTAGTGGTATGAAAATAAAGCGAGAGTGAGGCAAGGTCTCAGAAAGTCAACAAATTGGGGGTGGGCAGGGCTCCTGAGGTTAGTACAGACTAGGATTTGTTGCCAGTGCCGAGACTGTGGCCATTAGCAAAAGTCTCAGATTACACCAAGACCAGTCAATACTATACAGATCCCTGAGGTTTGTTCAGAAAACACTGCAGTTTTGGCTAGAGATGGTAACTCATCACCCAAACTGTCCCTAGAGATGAGAGAGCCAAAGCCAGCTGATTGCTGCTAAAAGAGTCTCCTGATGAGAAAACTGGTAGCCAAGAATATGTCCCCAGCAATCCAGAAGTTGGGTGGGGCAGGGTCCCAGGGAATCCCTGGGGTGGAGTGAGCACATTTCACCAGGCTAATGCAGGTTCATATTTAGCCATATTGGAAGAGGGGTCAACACAAGCAAGATATCACATACCTGTATGCTGCACAGGAGGAAGTCTCAACACAAGGACAATGTAAGCTGTCCCTCCAGTTCTTGCCCCAAAGCTATACAACTCAGTCCTACTCTGTATGTCTCTGGTGCCTCCTGAGCTACTGTCTCTATGCTGGAGTCTTGGGTAAGTGCCTGTGAGCAAGTCTATGCACTGGCCCTTCAAAGGGATACCAGGGTTTCCAACTGCCTTCCCTTTCACCTGAACAATCAGAATCTAGACTGATTTTTACAGCCAGATATTGTGAGGAGTTTCCTTTCAGACACTGGATCCCTGAAGATCTCTACAGCTGAGATATCCTTCCTGATTTTCACAGGTGTATGGGGACAGTCTGTTTTCTGCCTCCACCCCTCCTATCAATTTGATATGGCCTCTTTTTTATACCCTTAGCTATGAGTTATGTTCATCTATTCTTCAGATGCTTCTCCATGTTAGTTGTTCTACACTTTAGTTATAATGTTAATGAACTCATGGGAGAAGGCAAGCACAGCATAAATCTACCCCTATCAACAATTACTTTAAATATAAATGAATAAACTCTTAAGTCAGTGGCTTAAATAGCCTTAAAGGTAAGGGAGCTGCATTGGGGGCATAGTCTCAGGGAGTCACCAAGGTGGAGCCCATGAAGTTTATTGGGCTAGTGCAGATTCAGATTTGATCATATGCAAGGAAGGGGTCAACAAAATTAAGATGGTGCCCACACATAGTCTGCACAAGAGGGGAGCTCGACATAGCTTTAATGGCAGTTGTCTCTTTTGCTCTCACCCTGAAGCCAAACAGCTCAACATTTCCCTCTATGCCTTGGTGCCTCTCTAGTCACAATCCCTCTGCTAGAGTCCAGGATGAGTGTCTGTGAGCAAGTGAACCTGTGTGTGGGCCCTTTAAGTGTAATCCTGGATTGCCAGCAACCTTTTGTCACATCCTGATAGTCAAAATCCCCTCTGGTTTTCACTGCAAGATTTTGTGAAGACTTTTCTCCCCAGCTCTGGAAACCTAGACTGGGAAGTCCATTGTGGCCCTGGGCTCCCTCCCTCCTCTAGCAGGCCTTCCATAGCTGAAAAATCCCTCCAGATGCTCAATCAACACATAGTTTTTAATTCAGTTATGGGAAGAGGTAAGCACAGCATTTCCCTGCTCTGTTATCTTAACTGTAACTACTTATTTCTTTTATCAACCTGTATTATTTTATTTTTCTTGCCTTATTCTGCTGTCTAGGACTAGCAGTAAAACACAAAATAGAAAAGGTGTTTATTTGGATTGTATAGAAATATATATAAAGTAAAGAAAGTTTTTCTTTTTTAATTTTGAGAAGTCATGTATATCATTTGTAGTCACAGGAAAAGAAAACATTTTTTTTCTGCTTGGCAAAGAAGCTTCATATGAAAGCTGCTACTGTCTGACAAGTGATAATAAAATCTGTTGTATATCCTTTCTCCTGCCACCTATTATTGTGCTGCTTTTGGATATGTTAGTAAAGGAGAAAGCAGTTTTGCAGGAGAACATATGTTCACTAAACTGTGGCCAATACATTTGGATAATCTTTACTGTAAATTTTTACCATGGCAGACACATTTTCTATAACTAAGCAAGTTCTGCTTTATATATGGAAATAATCAAGCATGCTTAGAATTCAAAGAAATCTAGAGACATTTCTAATTTTTAATTAGTACAAAGTTAGTTTTTGTTTGTTTGAACATGTCTTTCTCTTTTTTTTTGTTTCATGTAAATAGTACATTGGTTAGAAATTTATATAGTTTACAAAACGATTCCCTTAATTGCTCCTTCTCTCCTCTTGTTTTACACCTAGCCAATATATTAATGCTGTGTTCCCTAAGACAATCTATCAACTACTAATTCGTACTCTTTAATCTTTCACTCCATTCTCTCAACCTCTTGAACCCCATCCCCTTTGTCCACCACCAAATTTTCCTCTATATTTGCAAGTCAGTGTTCTATTAGTTAGTTCTTTGTGTTTCTTAAATTCCACATATAAGTGAAATCATATGGCATTTATCTTTCTGTGTCTGATTTATTTCACTCAGCATAATAATCTCTAGGTCCATCCTTGTCATAGCAATTGTTAAAATTTTGTTTTTTTAATGGCTGAGTAATATTGCATTGTATATATGAACCATAACTTCTTTATTCAATCATCTGTTGATGAGCATTTAGGTTGCTTATATATATTGGCTATTGTAAAATGTGTTGCCATGAATATTGGGGTGCATAGATCTTTACAAATTATTGTTTTGGTTTTCTTTGGATAAATACCTAGAAGTGCAACTGTTGGGTCAAAAGGTATATGCATTTTTAATTTTTTGAGAAACTTCCAGACCGTTTTCCATAGCGGCTGTAACAATTTGCGATCCCACTGACAATGTATAATTTTGTACAATTTTCTCCACATCCTCGCCAACACTTGTTCTTTGATCTATTGATGATAGCTATTCTGACAACTGTCAGGCGATATCACATTGTAGTTGTAGTTTGCATTTCTCTGATGCTTAAAGACCTTGAGCATCTTTTCATATATCTATTGGTCATCTGTATTTCCCCTTTGGAGAAGTATCTGTCCAGATCTTTTGTCCATTTTTTAATTGGATTGTTTTTTTGTTGTTGAGTTGTATGAGTTCTTAATATTTTTTAGATATTAACCTCTTATCAGATGTATCATTAGTGAATATCTTCTTCTAATCGGTCAGCTGTCTTTTTGTTTTGTTGATGGTTTCCTTTACTATACAAAAGCTTTTTAGTTTGATGTAGTCCCATTTGTTTATTTTTTCTTTTGTTTCCCTTGCCTTGGAGATATATACGAAAAGAAATTACTGTTAACAATATTAGAAAGTTTACCGCCTATGTTTTCTTCTAAAAGTTTCATGGTTTCAGATCTTACATTTAAGTCTTTAATCTATTTTAAGTCTATTCTTATATATAGTGTAAGAAGGTGGTCTAATTTCTTTTTCTTTGCTTTTCTGTGTTTTTTTTCTTTTTTCATGTATCTGTCCAATTTTCCCCAAACCATTTATTGAAGAGACTGTCTTTACCCATTGTATATTCTTGCCTCCTTTGTCATATATTAAATGAGCATGTAGCCATGAATTTATTTCTGGGTTCTCTATTCTCTTTCATTGATCAATGAATCTGTTTTTTTATGCCAGTACCATACTGTTTTGCTTACTGTAGCCTTGTATAGTTTGTATATAGTATAGTTTGATAACAGGTAGTGTGATATCTCCAACTTTGTTCTTCTTTCTCAAGATTGCCATAGCTATTTGGGGTCTTTTATGGGTCCATATATAGTTTAAGATTTGTTGTATCTTTCTGAAAAATGCCATTGGTATTTTGATAGGGATTGCATTGAATCTATAGATTGCTTTGGGTAGTATGATAATTTTAATGATGTTGATTCTTCCTACCCATTTATTTGTATCTTCTTCAATTTCTTTTGCCAATGACATCATTTTCTGAGAACAGATCTTTTACTTTCTTGGTTAATTTGATTCCTAAGTATTTTATTATTTTTTATACAATTGTAAATGGGATTTTAAAAAATTTCTCTACAGTTAGTTTTTTTTTAAGTATGAGCAATACTGCACATATGTAAAACTGCATGTTTTAAAGAGGGTATATATGTAGTTGAAAAAAATTACAAAATTTAACTACTAAGTCATTTTCCTCCTGAATGACAAAACATATAGTTTTGTTTTTTTTTCTAACTAGTTTGTGTTTTAAACATTTTTTAAGTATGGTAAATTTGTTTAGATGATGTAGTTGAAAAGAAGCATTGTTAAGTTTTGAGGGAGATATGGAAAATAAAGTTTTATGTTTTTAAATTGTTCATTTTCTTACTTCTTTTGACTGTCTCTTTCCCTTAAATGATTCTCCTCTTTTCTCAACAAGATAATCTTGAAATGAGAACAGGTTTAGTATTGCAGGAATGGCAAATTAGCTGCATAATAAAGTTTGTTACCTCCTCCTCTTCCCTTGTCAAATATGAATTGATTATTGTATTTTTTCTAGGTAGAAATGACATAGCTGAAGATTATTTTTTTAGTATGGTACTCCAGGTGGTTAACCAATCAAAGTTGGCATTTAAGATGAAAACTCTGCATGGCAGCATAAAACAGAATATAGCTCTCAAAGCTGTGGTACCTTTTGAGCCATAAAGTAAAGACTTGCTGTTTCTTTCATAGAGGTCTGGTTTATTGCCTCTAGACCATTATGTTTAAAAAGGACAGACTATTAATTTTGAACCATTAGAATTCTGAGATTCAGTAAATTCAAGTTGTATTGTGATCATGTACACTCAACTGCATTATTATATGTGTTTTGGAAAAGGTAAAATAAAAAATTCTTTCTAAATTTTGAGGGAGAAACTATTATAATTCTAGTGTATATTGTTTTTTAACCACATTGCTTTTTGAAATTGTTCAACAATTCTCAGTGTATATTAGAATAATAAGTCAACAGTATTTTTTATATGTTAATGTTTCATACAGCTGAAAACTGGTGTTTCACTGTCTGGTTCAATGCTAAGTAGGGCAAGAAGAGAAATTAGAAAAAAAATCTTCAGTTCTTGGTTCTCAAAGAAATTTCTAATGGCTGCAATAAGTAATATAGAAAGCCATAAGTATTTCTGAATACTTTACCTTTAAGATGATGTTTGGGTAAATAATTAGCTTATAATGACCTTGATTATTTCTGACATCTGTTACCTCAAATATGCTGAATTTACTTTTAAAAATAGCAAGGCATATTCTTAAAATATCATAAAATTGAATGCAGAGATATTTTAAGTACTGACTTAGAGAAAGAGTTGGTACATCTTTCCCTGGAATTTAAAATGCAATAATCTATCTTAATCAGAAAAAAAAATAACCAAACTGGAATATAAAGATGAACAATTATTTATAAAGTATTATATTTGTTCTCATTGTATTTTATATTTGAGAGAGTATACATAACATGGCACTTGTCAGAGATTGTTGAAAGAAAGTTATCACATCAAAGAGGTTCTCTATTGTAAGAACATAGCCACCAAGTTAAATAATAATTAAACCCATGCTTTTCATCCATAGGAAGGTAACATGAAATTTTTGACCTTTTCAAATGAGAGTCCTAGAAGTTAAAATTTAAATGTATCATAAGAAACCAAGATATGTTTATTATTATGTCTGATCCATAAGGAAGAAAACAGGGTATGACACATCTAAACAAAATGCAATTGACCTTTACCTTTGCAATGTAAATTGACGCTTTGTCCAGAGAATGATTTTTTTTTTATTAACTGCACTTCACTGAGTAAAGCTTAAGAGTAAAACCTACATAGGATATATCATGAAGTTTAAAACCTGGTTATCTACAGTTCTGAAAGCAAGTTTTTTTCAAAAGTTTGTGTGCTGTGCATTTTAATTGTGAACAAGTTTTATTACACATAACACTGGTTTGCAATTAATTTGATGTATTTTGTATTTATCATTTAGTACACAAATCTTGGGTATAACTAAATGGAATGACTGTCATTCCTTGAGAATGCTATAAGAAATCATTTATAAATCATAGCTTGAAAATATTCTTTGTTTGTATGATATACCTATCAAAAACATAAAGCAAAATACAGTATCACTTGGATTAGATGTGTGATTTACAATAATTAATGCTTTCAAAGCACTCTTTTTTGTCTTTTCAGGGTTGCACTTCTATGGATAAATTAAGGTTGTTCTGAATCAAACATATAACAGTAGGTTGCTCTAATAACTTTTAAAAATTATGATTGTCCAGGGCAAATTCACTCCAAATAAAAAAGGCAATTTTATGAATGTTTGAAAAGCTAAATATTTTACATCAATCGGATACATCAGATTTTATGGAAAGGGTCAATAAGTGAGAATGTGTAAAAAAAAAGACAGTACATTAATTACATATATATATATATATATATATATATATATATATATATATATATAAATTTTGAGGGTTTTTGGCAAGAATAAAGACACTGTTGTAGCTGCCAGATCCTGAAAGACACACAGAGCACCAGAACTCAGTGAGTTATAGGAAACACACTCTTTATTCAGCCAGCTGGGTCTGCCAGGGGTACGCAAACCCCAAATTAAGCAGCCCTGAAATATAGAGGTACATGGTTTTTAAACTCAAAATCCCATTCTTCATTCTGTCTAAACACAAAGGTATATTTTTCTTCTATTCACTACCTGTCGGCTCACAGGTTGGGTGTGCAAGCAGGAGTACAGAAACAGAAAGCTTATTGTTACGTTATGTCCCTATAGGTGACAGCCTATGTTCCCATGGGCGATAGCCAAACAATAATTTTCCAGCCAGCACATTCCCCACTGGCCTTAGTGAAAAATCAAATCTTTGATTCTTTATGTGGAATTTGCTCATAGCCTCTATTTTGTAATATTAAAAGTTTAATAGAATTATTTTTTTCTTATATATGTAAACAAGAAATTGAGGAAACATGGGCTAAAAATTAACAAGAGAAGGAGGAGGATTAAAGGTCCAGCAACAGCAGATAAGAAGGGTTGTTTTCCAGCCACCACAACACTATTGAGTTAATATAGAGACAACATTTGAGACACTTAAATTAACCATGTATGTTGTTATCAATATTGTTTTTTATTCCACATTCAAATAAGTGTTCTTTTTTAACTTTTAAAAAATTAAGATTATTGGAGAAATATTGGTTAATTATATAATTTTCAGGTGTATGTTATAATTTAACTTCTATATATTATGTGTTTAACACTTAAAGTCCAGTTTCCTTCAGCTACCATGTATTTGATCTCCATTACCCATTTCACCCTACCCCTACCTTTTTATATTTGATCCTCTTTATCTTGTCTGCCTCTCCACTCCTCCCCCACCCTCTACCCTCTGATAACCACTAGTTCATTGTCCAGGTCCCTAAGTCTCTGTACTGTTCATTTGTTGTTTTTAGGTTTAGATCCCACATATAAATGATATCATGTAATTTTCAACTTTTTCATTCTGACTTATTTCGCTTAGCATGATTATCTTGAGGTCCATCCAGGTTGTCACAAATAGAAGTATTTCATCTCTTCTTTTTGCTGAGTAATATTCCTGTATATATATATATATATATATATATATATATATATATATATATATATATATATATATATATATATAACACTGCTTCTTTAACCAGTCATCTATTGTAGGACACTTCAGTTGCTTCCATGATCTGGCCACTGTGAATAATACTGCTATAAATATCGGTGTGCAATTATCTTTATGGATATGAGATTTTAAGACTTTAGGGTAAATAACCAGTAGAAAGATTGCTGGATCATTATCCTCAATCAATTCTTAGTTTTTTTGAGAAACTTCCATACTATTTTCCATAGTAGCTGTACCAGCAGTGTATGAAGGTTCTTTTTCTTTGCATCCTCTCCATTTGTTAATACTTATTAATAATAACTATTCTAACAGGTGTGAGATGGCTTTTTAAATTGTTTTTAAGTTGTATGAGTTCTTTGTATATTTTGGATATTAGGCCCTTATTGGAGGTGTTGTTTGCAAATATATTTTCCCATTTAAATGGTTGTCTCTTTACCTTGTTGACAATTTCTTTTGTTGAGCAGAAGCTTTTTGGTTTGATGTAGTCCCATTCATTTATTTTCACTTTTACTTTCATTGCTGTTGAGGTCAATTCATAATATCCTCTTTAAGTGCAAAGTCCTTGAGTTTAGTTCCTATGTTTTTCTCTATGAATTTGATAGTTTAAGGTCTTATATTCAGGTCCTTATTCCATTTTGAGTTAATTTTGGTGTGTGATAATAGACAGCAGTACAGTTTCATTCTTTTGAAAGTGGCTTTCCAGTTTTCCCAGCACCATTTACTGAAGAGGTTTTCATTTCTCTACTGTATGTTTTTGGCTTTTTTGTTGAAAATTATTTGCCATATAAATATGGATTTACTATGGGACTCCCGATTCTGTTCCACTGGTGTGTGTGTCTGTTTTGATTACTGTCTCTTTGTAGTATAATTTGAAGTCAGGCAGAGGGATTTGTCCAGCCTCATTCTTTTACTCAGGATGCCTTTGGTAATTTTGGGTCTTTTGTGTTTGCATACAAATCTGATGATTTTTTCCTTCTATTTCTTTAAAAAATGTCAATGGGATTTTGACAGCAGATTGCTTTAAAACTGTATCATGCTTTAGATAATATGGTAAGTTTAACTATACTGATTCTTCCAATCCATGAACACAGAATATCTTTTTATTTCTTTGTGTCTTCTTTGATTCTGTATTATAGGGTCTTGTAGTTTTCATTATATAGGTTCTTCACGTGTTTCATTAAATTTATTCCTAGGTATTTTGTTCTTTTTGTTGCAGTTGCAAAAGGAATTACTTTTTCCACTTATTTTTCTGACACTTCATTATTAGAATATAGGAACACAATGGATTTTTGAACGTTGATTTTGTATCCAGAAACTTTACTGTATTTGCTTATGGTTTCTAGTAGTGTTCTTGTACAGTCATTAGGATTTTCTATATAGAGAATCATGCCATCCACAAATAGTGACAGTTTGACATCTTTGTTTCCTATTTGGATGTCTCTTACATATTTTTCTCATGTCTGATTACACTCGCTAGGATCTCCAATCTTATATTGAATGACAGTAGTGATAGTGGACAACCTTGCCTTGTTTCTAATCTTAGAGGGAAGGTTTTTAGTCTTTCACCATTAAGTATAATGTTGGTTGAAGGTTTGTCATATATGGACTTTGTTATGTTATGAAAATTTCTTTCTATATTGATTTTTAAGTGTTTTGATCATAAATGTATGCTGTATCTTGTTGAAGGTTTTATCTACATCTATTGATGTGATCATATGATTCTTATTTTTTTAATTTGTTTATGTAGTGTATCACATTAATGGAATTGCATATGTAGAACCATTCTTGTGCCCCTGTATGAAGCCCACTTGATTGTGGTGTATAATATTTTTAATATGTTGCTGTATTCACTAGTATCTTATTTAGAATTTTTACATCTGTGTTCATGAGAGATATTGGTCTGTAGTTTTCTTTTTTTGTGTGTTATCTTTACCATGTTTTGGTATCAGAATAATATCGGCCTCATAAAATGAGTTGGGAAGTATTGTCTCCTCTTTGATATTTTGGAAGAGTTTGAGGAGAATAGGTATTAAATCTTTTGTGAATGTTTGGTAGAATCCACTGGTGAAGCCATCTGGACCTGGACTTTTATTTTTTTGGTAGGTTTCTGATTGTTTCAATTTCCATACTGCTGATCAGTCTATTTAGATTTTCCAGTTCTTCTTGATTCACTCTAGGAAGGTTTTATTTTTCTAGATAGTGGTCCATTTCTTCTAGGTTATTCAATTTTGTGTTATGCACTTTTTCATAGTATTCATAGTATCCTTGTGTAATCCTTTATTTTTCTGCAGTGTCTGTCATAATTTCTCCCTTTTCATCCCTGATTTTGTTTGTGTTCTTTCTCTTTTTTCTTGAGTGAGTCTAGCCAGGAGTTTGCCAATCTTATTCTTCACAAAGAACCAGATCTTTGTTGCTTTTAGTTTTTGTATGTTTTTGTTTTTGTTGTTGTTGTTTGTTTTCTATTTCATTTATTTCTGCTTTAATTTTAATGATTTGTTTTTTTACTTCTGCTGACTTTAGTCTTTATTTGTTCTCCCTTTTCTAGTTTTGAAAGATGAAGCGACAGGTTGTTTATCTGGACTCATTCTTCTTTTTGGAGTTAGGCTTCTAATGATATGAACTTTCCTTATTTGACTACTTTTGCCATGTCTCAAAAGTTTCAATATGTTGTACTATCATTATCATTGATTTTTATGTATCTCTTGATCTTTTTATTTGTTCTCTGATCTAGTTATTCATTAGTAGCATGTTGTTTAATCTCCAGGTATTTGTGTTTTCTTTTTCTGCTTTCTTTTTGCAATCAATCTCTAGTTTCAAAGCATTATAATCAGAGAATATGATTGTTATGATTTCAACTTTCTTATATTTGTTGAGGCTATCTCTGTGTCCCGATATGTGGTCGAATCTTGAGATTGTTCCGTATGTACTAGAAAAAGATGCACAAGCAGCTGTTTTGGGATGGAAGGCTCTGTAAAGGTCAATTTTATCCAGTTGGTCTAATGTGTCATTTAAGGATTTTATTTCCTTATTGATTTTGTTTTTGGATGACCTGTCTATATCTGACTGTGCAGTATTTAGGTCTTCTACTATGATAGTATTTTGGTCTGTTTTTCCCTTTAGTTCTGTTAGTAATTGCTTTACATATTTCAGGGTTCCCTAATTGGGGGGCATAGATATTATTAAGTGTTATGTCTTCTTGGTACATAATTCCCTTTATTATTATGTAGTGCCCCTCAGTATCTTTTTTACCTTTTTTTTAATTTTGAAGTCTATTTTATCTGATATTAGCACTGCTACTCCTGCTTTTCTCTGAATGCCATTTGCTTGAAATATGATTTTTCATTCTTTCACTTCGAGTCTATTTTTGTCTTTGGAGCTGAAATTTGCCTCCTGGAGGCAGTGTATTGTTGGGTTTTGTTTTTTCATCCATTCTGAAACTCTGTGCCTTTTTATTAGTGAGCTCAGTCCATTTGCATTTAGGATGAATCTTGAAATTTGAGGTCTTCTTATAACCATTGTACCTTTTGCTTTCTGTAGCTCAATATTTCCATTACTTCCTTGTTCTTGTGTTTCTGTTTTCTTTATTTTGGTTGGCTTTTGTGATTTTGCCTCTGGTTTTCTTGTTTTGTTATATACTTCAGTTCTGAATCTTTGGTGGTTACCATTATGAATGTATAAAGAATATATATATATATATATATATATATATATATATATAGTCACCCATTTTCTTCTGCTCATGCCTTATCTCCATTTCCCTTTGTGAATCCTTTGAATCCTCCCCTTTTCAGTCATTGCTATCTCAATCTGTTCCTATGTATGCTGACCATTCATTATTATCTTGTTATAGTAATTCTCTCATTATTGATTAAGCTTAAAATATCCTGCTCTTAGTAAAGGTTGCACTCCTCTGTTTCTATTTGCCTAATAGTCAATTTACTCTTAATTATCTATTTTTTTGTCATTTTGTTTCAAATGAGGTGACCCCTTCTATTATTTCCTGTAGTGCAGGCTCATAGTGAAGAATTCATTTAATTTTCATATGTCTGGAAAGGTCTTAATTTCTCCTTCATATCTAAAGGAAAGCTTAGCTGGATATATTATTCTTCCTTGGTAGTTCCTTTCACTTAATAGTTTGAATATTTCATTCCATTCCTTTCTAGTTTATAAGTTTTACGCTGAGTAGTCCAAGGATAATCGAATGGGTTTTCCTTTATAAGCTACCATTTTCTTCTTTCTGGCTGTCCAGTAAATTCTGTCTTTGTCATTAATTTTTAGCAATTTTAATACAAGGTGTCTTGGTGAAGGCCTTTTTGAATTAAAATACTTGGATGTTCTGTTAAATTATTGCATTCTAAGTTCCAGCTCATCCTTAGATTTGGGAAATTCTCATCAACTATGTGTCTGAAAATGCTCTCTCTTCCCTGCTTGTTTTCCTCCCCTTCAAGAATGCCCATTTTTCTTTTGTTTTCTCTCCTATTGGTATTAGCTAGTTCTTGTAATTCTCTTTATTTATTTTTTATCCTTCGGTTTCTCTCTCTTCCTTCTGATTTATTTCTAGATTTCTGTCTTCGATATCACTGATCCTTTCCTCTATTTGGTTGACTCTATTTCTCAAGCTTGCTATTTCATTTTTCAACTCTTGCAGTGTTTTTTTATCTCCAGAAGATCTATTCTGTTCTGTTTAAGAGTTTCAATCTTCTTGCCCTGCTCATCTAGTGTTTTTCAATTCCTGAAATTGTTGATGTGAGTTGTTTCAGAACTCACTGAATTTTCTCAGATTTACCATCCTGAATTTTCTTTCATTTAAGCTGCATATTTCTATGTCTATATGCTTATTTTCTGGAGATTTTGATCTTTCTTTCTGAGATATCTTGTCACCTTAGATGTTCATGGGGTTTAATGGGCTATATCTCCTCCTGGGCATTAATAGAAATGTAATTTTTTTCTCAGAAAGATTTATTATATAAAAGTCTTTCTTTAGCCTGCTGCTGGATGCCACTTTTCTTTTAATTTCCAATAAGTGGCGTCTAAGCGTTTGGATTTCTGCTTTATATAAATTGTTAATAATGTTGTTTTATTTTCTCGTAGGTATTTAATCACACTCACTACCCTCAGTTTCAGTCCCTGTCAGTGTTAGCAACAGTTTTGGTAGTGTTTGCTCAGATTCCCCTGGTGCTCCTTGGAGAGAAAGTGTGGAGGGGCACTCTGGGTTTGGAGTTGGGGTGCTGTGGCTCATCCTCAGTTTTGTAAACACGGCTGGTAAAATTCAACTGTTGTTTCTCTTCTGTCCCACCTCTCTGCTTTCTACCCTGATGACTGAGCCCTGCTGCTGGTTGTATAGAACTAACAACTCTCCCAGGCAGGGCCTTTCAGGATATGCACCACACCTTCTTCCCTCCCCTTCATCCTACAGGTAGCTCCAGCAGCTTCGAAAGACTTTATTTCTCCCAGTCCACTGCCTGACACATAGTGGTTCTGACTTGTGATTGCTTTTATGCACAGATCCTATGCTCAGACATGCTTGTGTGCAGTTTGGTTTTGTTGTTGTTGTTGTTGTTGTTGTTGTTGTTGTTGTTTTAGATGTTCAGCTTATTGTTGTTTCAAGAGGACAGATCTAGGAATGTCTCTAACTCCCCCATGTCTCCCCAAACCTCAAATGTGTTTGTATTCACTATTTTGGGATAGTTGTTATTAAGTAAATATTAAAACATTTTTAGGGGAGAAAATTTTAGAGGCTGTTTGATTGCACATCCACAAAGTATCTGCTACCAAGTAAATTGTAGAAGCTTTACAATACAGAATGGAAGCCAGATGATTAAGCTCTTCTTTTTCTACAATGAGAACTAAGGCTTGACATTAAAATATAAATCCACATTTAAATATTATTTTTCTTTAACAATTAATATAAACTGTGATGATGATGATACAATCAGGTTAAATGACATTCACAATATATTTACTAAATATTTTTTCTGTAAACTGAACATTTGAAACAATTTTTCAGAAATATGCACATATTTTTCCTCATACTATCTCATGGTTTAAATTTTATTAGTAGTAGTTTCCTCCATACTATTATTACATTCAAGTTTTTAACTTGTTGTGTGCTTGAACTATTTTCAGTTCTGCTGCTTCTAACACTATTTTAGAACTTGATCATTTTTACTTTCAGCCACTTCTAATACATAGTGGTCTCTATCTCTATTTGTTTTATCAGAAAGAAATATTAACCTTCAGTTAAGTTTAATTTCTTATCTAGTTCATTAAAAAGAGAACCCCATTTATGGCTTCCTGTACACTGGCTGTACATATAAAATCTTTATTTGTGGTATTATTTACTTATTTATTTCTGATTTTTTATTTTCCCCAACTTTACTGAAGGACATTCCAGAATTTTCACAAGTTGTGTTTTTTTGATACAAAGTGCTTCTAGTACAGCTATTCTTAAGGAAATCTACTCTTTTTAATTCCAGCAGAAAGTTTCAAAATATATTTTTACCTGTTGGAATAAAATACTTAATAAGAATATATGGTGGTTTTTTTTTCATATATTCTCTTTACTGTACTCCTCATAGTCTAAATTTATGGTAAAGTAGCATTCATTTAGATGGAGGTAGGTCCACAAGATTCTAGACAGTCATATTTTCTCTTTCTATTTTAATTTATTTTTTATTAAAAATTATTGGGACGATATTAATTAACAAAACCAAATAAGTTTCAAGTGTATCATTCAATAGTAAGTTATATATTTATTTATATTTATATGTAATATGTAATGAATATATAAATATAATATATAATGAATATATAAATATATATTTATATATTATATATAGTGTATGTATATATTATGTAATATGTATGCTATATATATATATATATATATATGTATGCTATATATATATATATATATATATATATATATATATATATAGCATCTTATTTTAGAAAACTTACTAGTCAGGGCATTCAATCATTTAGAAATATGTTAAATGTTTATCAAGAATATCCAAATATTCTACAACCACATTGGTAACATGCTATGAGAGTTTTGCATTTTGAATGATACAATAATGTTAATAATACTCTGGCTTGAAAAGTATGATCTGGGTTAGAAAAAATTCCCAAAATTTGTTAAATAGCAACCTGGCATACTGGACAGAGAATAAAATTTGGAGTCAGATAGACTTCTATATTTGCTTCATTTTCTACTTGCTGAGTACTGAGATTAGCAAATCAATTAATTGTCTGAACTTTTATTTTCTCATTAATTAAGTAAGAATAATAGTTCTGACATAAATTTGTTGATAATTCAACTCTAGAAAAATAATTTATATAGAGTGATTGGTATGCTATTGACATTAAACAAATGTCTCTTATCTTTTTCTTTAATTAAATGAACTCTTATTAATCCTAAATTTTAGACATGGTGTTAGTTGCTAAGAATGTGTTATATTTATACTGCCTAGAACCAATTTTGGTAAAAGAGCACATCATTAACCCTATTAAGGGGGACTAAGGTGTTGGGAATAATAGATGGTAGTTTTTCTATGTGCCAAGAATTTGAATTTTTTATACTATCTTTAAATGTCCAAGCAATCCTAAATGAGTATTATCATCAGTCCTTTATAAACGAAGAAAACGAGCTTTAGGTAGTATAAACAACTTTTTCTATGGTAACAACTACTGGTAAGGGCAAAGCAAGGATTTGAACTGTGTTGTTTATTTGATTCTTAAAATCAATTTTCTTTCATCTAAGAAATTTTACTCTCAAGTATTGGGAAGAAATAGGAACCTGTTTTATATCTTCACAATTTTTGAGACTCTGAAGTTTTAAAATATCACTGAGTATATTAGTTCAGGAAATGGTATTACTGTCATCCCCATATAAGAATAAATCCATCTGTAATATTATATTAGTCCACAGAATGACCTAGATTGTATTGTAGCTGAGAATTTCAATAGTCCACTTTATTCAACAATTGAGTTTTGGGCTCAGTTATCACTGTTTTTAGTATTTAACATTTTGAAATCCATATTGGCACTTTAAGTTTCTCCATAAATCTGTTTCAGCCAACACATGTTAGCAACACCTTGAGCTACTGGAAATGTTCATATGTACTCTAGATATATAGAGTTAGCAATTATGTAATTTACAGAAAATGACATAGTTCCCAGATTAAACTGTCAACCAGGTATTGGAAAGATACAGGGGAATTTCTCGGTTTAAAGGGTAATATATTAAATCAACAAACAAAAAGTGTTGATGAGGATGTGGAGAAAAGGAAACCCTCAGGCACTGTTAATGTGATTGCAAATTGGTGTAGCCACTATGGAAAACAATTTAGAGATTCCTCAAAAAATTAAAAATAAACTATCTTTTAATTAGCAATTACTAGCAATTCCTAGACCTAGCAATTCCACTTCTAGGTATTTATCCTAAATAATCCAAAACACTAACTCAAAAAGATATTAGAACCCCTATGTTCCTTACAGTGTAATTTATAATAGCCAGTACACAGAAGAAACCTAAGTTTTCATTAACAGATGATGGGTAAAAAAGGTCATACATATATACAACGAAATATTACTCAACCATAAAATATAAAGTATTACCATTGGCAATGACATGGATGGACCTAGAGGATATTATGCTAAGTAAAAAAATTAGGCAGAAAATAAAAAATACTGTATGATTCCATTTATATGTGGAATCTAAAGAAAAAATAAACAAACAAAACAGAAACAGAATGATGGTTGTTAGACAGAAGAAGTGTTGTGAGGCTGAGTGGAAAATTTATAGAGATTAAAATATTACAAAATATTCATAGGAATATATAATACAGCATAGAAATATATTTAAAAATATTGAAATAACTAAATAATTTGGTAACAAACAGATAGAAGGGAGGTTGGAGAGCTGGGAGAATGAGGAGAAGGGTTACAAAATTACAAATTAGTAGTTGATAGTTGGTCACAGGGATGGGGAGCACAGCAGAGGGAATGCTGTTAGCATTAATGTGATGGCTAGGTGGAGGGCCAAGGGAGAGAGGGAACAATTAGGGGGGTCATTTTATGAACTATATAGACATCTAGCCAATGTTTGTGTACTTAAAACTAATTTAAATAAATAAATTAAAAAATATTTTATTAACTATATGTAGTGCCAGATAAGCAATAGACTAATCACTGATCACTTTGTAAATTATAAAAATGTCTAACTCCTATGATTTACACCTGAAACCAATATAAAATTATATTAAATGTCAACTATACTTGGAATAAAAAAGAAAACAAGTAGATAGCAACAAAATGAACCTTGAGATTATACTCTGAATTCAGTACTTCTGTGGGAAATTCACTTCTCCATATCTAATCCTAGAAAATTTCTGTTGATATTAATATGATTCCTTCAGTTATCAAGTCATCAATCAATAATATTTATTAGAATCTACTCACCAAGAGGAAAATTTGTTTAAATACTTTAGAAACAAAGTGTGAAGCATATATAACTGTTGTTAACCCCACAAATTCTGTTAACCAGAACAATTCAGTCATTAACATTTGCATTTCTTAAAACATGACTCTATCTCTAAAAAATCAGACATCACTTCATTCATCTTATTAGTAAGACGTTTTAGACTTCTCTTTAAAAATTGTGGAGGTTTCTTATTTCTGCAATAATAAAGAGTGAGAACTTTGCCATAAGTAGGAAGACAGGTAACCCAAGAAAGACATAAGACAAAGTATTTTGAGAACCACATCTCCATTTATCTAAAAATCCAGATATCTATCTAGGTCAGTTGAGAAATTTCTTAAATGAAGTCACAAAATTTCATGATTTCGGCTTTGTTTTATATAGAGCATATTTTCTGTAATTCCCCTGGGGAAAATGTTAATATATTTTTGTAGAATAAATAGTTCAAATAACCTATTTCTTTGACCTTTAAAATATATTCACTTCTGAACAGCTGACCACTCTGCCTGTTTCCCAGAGGCTGCTTAGATTGTAAACAGAAGGCAAAGTAGAATTGCAGCCAATCTAATTATGGAATATTGAAATGGTCAAACCATTGCCCTGGGCTACAAAATAGCAAGATCTTTATTTAAAAGAATGCCAAATGTCCTAGTTAGTTAGAAAAAGAGCAGCAATTTACATTTCTTATCAAATTTGTATTTGTAATTTATCTCCCAAATGTAAATTTCTAGTCTATCAAACATGCTACAATCTTATTTAAAATTGTCAAAAACGCAGCAGTAATATGGATTGTAATAGTATCTTTTCACATTACAGACATATATGTCATATGTGTAGTATAGTGTATCAGTTAGGTCTCAACATGAGGTGTAGAATCACTGAGTGTTACAACAATAAGGAATTTACTATAGAAGTTAGTTAGTTCCTACTTGTAGAAATTGTAGTAATTGAGAAACATGAAAATGTCTATCAAAGGCTGTTGCCTTGTATGCCTGAAGTTGCTGTAATCAGCAGTGCCAATAGTTGGGAAGAAAGGCTGGATGTCAAAAAGGGGAGGGTATGAACAAACTGGAATCCATGTTTCTTATGATGTCTGTCCTCAACAACACAAGTGACTTGAATAATGAGTTGACATGCTTGCTATGAAACTACACACATGCTTGGATCAAGACTTGGAGAAGTTGAAAGTGGAGATCTAATGGACATTGGAGAACTATGGAACATGCTGCCGCTCCGTGCCAACTAGGTGACCCATTCTTACTTTCAAATTTTGTTCACATTACTTTTTTGATAAACTCAAATTCAGAACTATATTTAGATTAACTAGGTTGACACAATATAAACCACCATATCCCATCAGCAGAAGCATCTTTTAAGGGGGCAAAGACATGTAATGTGCTATGTTGTGTAATATGAGAGATTTGGAAGTCCATATGGATGTCTCTGGTATTATCTAGTTTCTCTCCTCTCATATGTAGGACAGATAAGAGCTAGATACATTCTATTTGGAAGGGGAATTTTATTTATTTTTCTTTTGTATAGGGAAGTTAAGCAATTGAGCTAATATGAAAAGATATCTCTTGAGGCTGAAGTTAGTTAAAAAAAATTCGAAGTCAGGTAATCTTACTCATTTTGCCTGCTGCATCCTGTAAGTATCCCATGGTGAATTTCATTCTATAAATAATCATGGAATTTGCATTTTGAGAAAGGGAAATAGACATATTTAGAGCAGATTCCCTGAGGGGAAAATCTGACCCTTCTGATTGAAAATTCCCAGTGACCAATCGAGTTGTTTTTCAATTGAATTTCTGAACAAGTTTTTTGGGTTGTACCTAGAGTAATCTTTCTAAATTTTCTCTGGTATGTTTCAATTTCAGCAAATTGTTCACATTCTAAATCTCAGGGTTTTTTTTAGGATTGGTTCAGTAGTCTGATTTCATAAAAGTTATTTGTGCCCAATTTAGTAATTAGCATGCCCCTCTAAGGGTATCAAAGACATCACAAAAGGTCTACATGAATTTTATCCACCATGTTAACTCCAGCAATAATATGGTCCCTTTGTGTTATGTACCATGAAAGTGGATCAGAAATGATTGGTGTGGCTTGTTTACTCTGAGCCATTTTCATGTGAATTTAAACTTCCCAGCAATGTTTATAAAAAGAAAATAGAGCACAGCCTTAAGCAACACAGTGGGTGATCAATTCATTAAAATTAATTACACTGGACTGCATAGGAATGACTTGAAGATAGTAGGCTGTAGTTGCTTTGATTTCAATGTTTGAGGAAACCCTCCGACAACTTTTGGAGTAACTACAGTAAAGACTTCTCCAGCAAACTCCAGAGAGCCCTTCCATGTTGTATTAAACCTTCAGCCTCAGACGCTAACATTACCTAGAAACTTATTTCTGTTTGAGAAATTAATTTTCTTTGTCTCTTACTTCCTGTCTTTACTTCAAAGATTTAACTCAGATTAATGGACACTTGACAGACTTGTCCTTCATGCTTAGCATCTCTTAACCAAGCTATATAAAGTTTAATCTGCACCATATTATTGTTATTCAAAATAAATAAAATCATTTTATTCTGATATATGTCCTTGAATTGTTTATGGTTTAAACATGTAGATATATATTCTATGAAGAAATATGAGCAGTTTCAGCCATGCTTTATAATAAAAGGTAATGAATAGAACCCTCACAACTGATAGGTTTTTAGTATACACATATATTCTTATTATTCCTACCTTTCTCTACATCTTGATTATCATGATTAGGTGTTAGGTTGATACTATTTCTCTGTGTACCACTTTCTCAAGGCCACCAGTTTTGATAACTTGACTGAGACAATTGACAATTTTTATGGACTTTCGAGAGAAATTACCAATTTCTCTGAAAACTCCCACTTGTTCACCAGCAAATACAAACTATCCAATCAAATTCAACATTTCAGTCATTGGACAGTGAGGTCATGTTTAAGGAAGACTATTTAATTTACTGAAGAATTATGTTGATCCAAACATAAACCTTTTAGGTTTTAGCTCTTGATACTACAATCATATGTATATGTATGTATGTTTGCATGTGTGTGTACCTGCATGAGTTTTGACGTTCTGTGAATATACTTGAAAAATCATTTATTTTTATAGTTTTACAAAGTCATTCTTGGATCAATTACACTTTTAACCATTTTGTGCAAAGCATTTTTATAAGTTCTCTAGTCATATGAATATGAATGGCATTCCTTGGACAGGACTATACTGCTTCATGTTCAATATCTGAAAACACAAAAAGTATAAGAAACTAAGAAAACAAGAATAAAACAAGCATTAAAAATTATAAGTTGATACATTTTCAAATGTCCCTTTTAGTGTTTTTAGATTCCTATTTCTTTTTTTCAGTGGTTCAATACTTCTTCACTTTTCGAGGATCTACATTTGATTACATGGATGCACTGGCCTATTTCTCTCTGGTATTTGCTCCTCTATTTATTCACTAATTGTAAGTATGTACTGTTATGGTGTGATCAATTCTAAGACCCATGGAGCCAATTAAGATGAATTATGAGCCTTTATTTGCTGGCCGGTGACTGACTCTCTACTACACAGGGTTAGAGATCAGCCTTGAGCTTCCAGAGGAGGAAGTTAATAAAGCTTAAGATCATATTCTGGTGGTCTTCTGAACAAGCAAGCAAGCAGATTACAGGAAGCAGCAGATTATAGAAAGCAGATGTTGGCTGTAAAGGTTTTTCACAAAGGGAAATGTCCTATACAAAGGTAAATGTCCTCAGGGAACTCTTAGATCAAACAGGGCCTAGCAAGCAGTTTCCTTATCTGCATCCTGGTGGTGGTCAGTGCTTTCCTGGGAGCTGGTGTCTGGAGATATCACTTTTCTGTGACTGATTTACTGGAAAGATTTTTACTTCTACAGTACGTTTTTGGGTAAAGTGATTTATTAAAAATGACCTTCTCACAACTCAGAAAACAGTGATAAATTCAGGTATAGGAGTGGAAATTCTTTTGTGACTCAATCTATTGTGAGTTAGTGTTTTTTTACTTATTTGCTTAAGAGATGTAGCTAAAAGAATTCTACTTAGTTATTTAAACTTAGAGTAGGAAAGGAAAATAGAGTAGCTGAAAGTAAAGCATTTGAATATTCTTTAAGAAAAATTTCAAGAAAAATGGCAAACTAGGAAGTTCCAAGACCTTTTCTTCAATGGAAATAACAACAACAACAACAACAACAACAACAAAACAATAACAAAAACAAGAACAAATAACAGAAACTTGTTGACTTAACCTTATAGGATCTCTGGAAAACAGTCAAAGGTCTATAGCAAACAAACAAATGCTCAATTAAGAAAAAGTAACATTCAAAACAGTAGAAAAATGATACATAACAAAATAACAATATATACATAATGATAGATATTATAAATAGAAACTGAACAAAAATTATAGAGATAAAATACAATAAATAATTTTAAAATTTCAATAGAGGGGTTTAACAGTCGATTTTAGTGAACAGAACACAGAATCAGTGAACTGGAACACAAGACAAATAAAATTATCATGCCTGAGGAGAAGAATGGGATATCATCAAGAAGACCAATATATACATTAAGGAAGTCCTAGAAAGAGAAGAGAATTGGGCAGAAATATTATTTAGATAAATAATGATTCCACCCTAATATGAGAAAAAATATGAATCAACAAATCCAAGACATTCAATGATATATAAATAAGTTCAAAGTGACTCATACCAAAACACATTATATTAAAACTGTTAAAAGACAAAGACAAAAGGAGAATATTGAAAGCAGAAGAGAGAAATAATTTGTCACATACAAGCAATTTACAATATAATTATTTGTTGATTTATAATCAGAAACCTTAAAGGCCAGAAGGCGATAGGATAATATATTAAAGTGCTGAAAGAAAAATAAAGCTGTCAACATAGTATTCTACATCTGGCAAAACTGTCCTTCAAAACAGAGATTAAGACATTCCCAGATAAACAAAAATAAGAAAATTGATTGCCACTATACCTGCCCTACATGAAATGCTTAAGGGGATCCTTCAAGTTTAAATAAAATGGACACTGAACAATAACTGAAAACCATATGGAAATATTAATATTTTGATAAGCTAAAGACATGGGCAAATATAAAAAACTAGTATTATTGTACTTTTATTTTGTAACTTTACATTTGATTTTCTACAGGATAATAAACATAGTCATAAAATAATTATAAATCTATGATGATAAACACACAATGTATAAAGATGCAATTTGTGATGTTAATAACATAAAATAATGAGGAAAGAGCTTTATATACATAAAGATTTTATATGTAATTGAAGTTAAGTTGGTATCAATTCAAATCAGTGTGTTATAACTGTAATTTTTTATATGTTATCCCCATATAACCATAAAAATTATCTATAGAATATACACAAAAAAAATCAGAAAGAACTCTAAGTGTTTCACTATGAAATCAATAAACACACAAAGAGGGTAACATAGGAAGTGAGTGGCAAAAACTAACTTTAAGATGTATAGAAAACAAATAAAATTGGCAAAGGTAAGTCCTTTTTAATTAGTGTTCACTTTAAATGTTAAGTGGATTAAATGTAAATTCCCCAAACAAAAGACATAGATTTGTAAATGAATAAAAAAACAAAACCAAACACATGAACCAATTGTATGTGGTCCACAAGAGAATTACTTTAAATGTAAAGACAGAAATAGGTTGAAAGGATGGAAAAAGATATCTCATATAAATAGTAGCCGAAAAAGGATGTTGAGGGTTATACTAATATCAAGCAAAATAGACTGCATATCAAAAACTGTTACAAGAAAGAAAGGGAATATAATGCCTTGGGTAAAGACAAATAGAGAATAGAAAAGCAATAAAGAAAAATCAATGCAAAAATCAACAAAATTAACTAAACTTTAGCTAGATTAGCTAAGAAAACAAAAACAAAACACTGTAATCAGAAATGGAATTGGAAACATTATGACCCATTTAAAAAAATTCAAAATGATCCAAATAGCATATGTATGCTTATGTGCCAACAAATTGAAAAGTCTAGATAAAATGGACAGATATCTAGAAATATACAACCTACTAAGACTGAATCATAAAGAAATAAAAACTCTGAGGAGTGTGTTGGTTTGATTTGTATTTTTAGGTTTCCAGAGTGAGGGCATAAAAGCCTATCTTTAACTAGTAAATTTGAACTTTAATGTTTACTAAATAAATACAGCTCCCACTCTCTCTACCTCCACCACCCGCTTTCAGTTTATTTTCTTTCCCTCTCCTGTTCCTGCTCTCTCTATTCTTTGCTGCCAGATCTCCTGCTAATTGGACCCAGCTTTTCCTCCTCAACAGCTCTTCTACTGCTAGAAGAATAGAATGCTGACCACTGCCAGCCATGCTGCCTGGTTTTCTCTAATTGGAGTCCCTCCTCAAAGGCCCTACATCCCTATCATTAGAAAAGGCTGTTCCTGGAAGACAATTTCTTGCAAAATCCCAAAGACAGGGAGAGCTGGAACTAAGCAGCAGAGACTTATTTTAAGAAATAGAATCCCCCCAAGAGGTTTTCTGTGCATATTCAGGCTTCAGGGAACTCTCAGTGGACATCTCTTGCCCAGATCATGGTTCTGGATCTACATGTCATGTGTGTCTTGTTTCTTGGCTAGTTCTCAGACCAGTTCTCCTATCTGACATACCCATCTTATTTTTCAACTCTGTATTTACACTCTGCCCATATCTTGAACAAAACCTTTGAACTCCCGTACTCCATAGTCATCATAGTCCTCTCTAACATAACTAGTGGCACTAGAAAGGAGAGGTAGGTATTTTGGGTTTTGGTGGCTGTGAAGATCAAATGAGGTAATAGAGGTAACATGCTTGCATAGTGCCTGTCAGATAGTAAGTGCTTAATAAATAATCTATGAGTCCAGCATTACCCTCATACCAATGACAAACAAAAACACCACAAGAAAACTAATACCAATATCCCTATGAATATTAATACAAAAACAATCTACATAATAATAGTAAACCAAATTTAGCAACATATTAAAAGGATTATACATTACAACAAAGTGAATTATTTCTATAGGAATATACATATAGGTGCTAAAAATAGGCACATGAAGAGTTTCTTGGGCTAACTATTAATAATATAAGTCCCTATTAGCAAGTTGCTTCACTAGTCAGTAGATGTATCATTATAAGAAATCAGATCACATCACCTTTAAACAAAGGAATACCCAATGTCACTCTACATAACAGAAATTAATTTTCCAAAACTTAGAACTATAGAATATGTCTATGGTGACTTCCCAAATGTTAAATTGCATACAGAATCTTATTAATGACCATTTAATTTTAATATTAAGAATGCAGCCTTGGATATATATTCAAAAGATGTGTTCTTTTTTTAGGTTAAAAGTTTAATATACCGATATCGTACTCCATGTTATCTTTCATAAATAAAAATATCTCATCAGAAATAACCCTTTTTTTCAATACACACCTTGAATTTTATACCAACAAAGCAACCTTTCATTGTTTCTCTTCCCTCATTATAAACATGCAATTCAAGCATTCACCAGATAGTAAAGTAGAATTATTATCTTTCATATCAATATTCACAGTAAACTTAAGCAATAGAGAATATTACTGACTCTAGTTTTAGCTTCCCAAAAATCAGAGAGAAAATTAACAATATCCACTGGTCTTTTATGTGCCAATATTGTTTGTCTGAGTAAATATATCATACATATGATATCTGTTAATTCTTAGTGTATCATTTAGAGACCATCCTTTCCCCCATTGGATGTTCCTGGTTCCCTTATCAAATATTAGTTGACCTTACAGATGCTAACTTCAGTTATTTGGGGGCTCAACTTGTACTAAAAACATATTCTTTTAATCCAGAATACACAGGTATCAGGTTAATGATTAATCAAATGCCATATTGCATATGTTATATTTTACTTTAGCAGATCTTTATTATCAGATACTTTACTATTTATCCAGAGAAAAAATATCCTCAAGACACCTTTCCAGTATGTCTTGAGATGATATATACCTTTCATATAATTTTATTGATATGTGCTATAATTAATTGCTGTCATAATTTGGATTTCTTATTTTCCCAGAGATCTTTTTAAAGCAATGACTAGACCACTTATTGAAATTTTATTTTGGGGGATATTTCATTTGAAAACTAACACTGTATCCTACAAATATTATTCTTACATGAGGAAGATTTACATTGTCATAATTTATTTGTACTCACTTGGTCTTTTATTATATATTTACTGAACTCCTACCACAAAACATCCTAAAGGTAACAAGGGTTAACAAGGCATAGAAAAAACAGGATGTTGTTTCGCTTGTTTTTTCCAATGTTATGATGCAGATTCTGTAAATACTACATAGATAGTGCTATGACAGATATATAAATTAGCTGTTTTAAAGCAACTAGGTCCCTTTTTTTTTCATTCCACAATAAAAATATTAAGTGGGTTATTTAGTAGAATTAATTATGCATTTAATGACTAATTTAATCCATTTAAATAGTTGATCTAATAAGCCTGCATGCACAGACTCATAGATAAAAGTGCACATATGACACTAATAGAGAAAGTAGAGTGACACAAAATGAGAAGACATAAATTCCTTGGCTAATCATTTAATTTCTATAACTTTGTTTCCCTTTCAGTTAAATGAAGAGAATATTTCTTTCTTTGTATACTACTCAAGATTTTTATATTTATGGGGAAAATATACATGAAACAAGTTTTTGTACTTATATTTTAAAGCACTTTATAAAAGTGTTGGGTTTTGCTTTATTTTTTTACACAGCAAATAAATGCATATTAATTTAAAGTGAAATTACTCCTTGAAATTATTTATGCAAAGAGCATTATCATCATGGAAATGTGGTATTTCAGTCATGCACTATTCAGTTATTTATAAAATAAAATGCACAATATCTATATGTTTATTTAATAAATATTTGTTGAGTATTTACTAAGTGCCAGATACTGTTGTATGTGCAGGAGTTATAGAAATGAATAAAAAAATACAACTCCCTGTCTTTGTGGTCCTTACATATTAGTAGAGAAAAACAGACAGTAAACAAAATAAACAAGTAAATTATATAGATATTGTTGGTTAATTAATCAGGTAAGGAAATAATGAATGCTGAGGTAGGTGTGTTCAATTTTGAATAGGATGGTCAGGAAAGATCTCACCAAATGCATTTGATATTGGAGCAAATACCTTAAGAAGGTGAAAAAGCAAGCCATGCATATAACTGGAGAAATAAAGTTCTAGGCAGAAGAAACAGAATACGAAAAGGCCCTTGAATAGAAGAATTTTCCAGAATTAGTACCAAGGGCTGGGCAATTGGAGTAACAGAGCAAGGAGGGAATTGCTAATGATGAGGTTGGTTGGAAAGGTAACAAAGCCATACAATTTATGAATTTATAGGTCATTGCATAGCTTTGGCATTTGCTCTGAGAGGCATGGACTGCCATTGGAAGAGTGTTTATGTTACAAAAGGATCAATCTGGCTATTATGCAGTGTGGTAGAATGGAGATGAGGGGCCAGGATGAAAAGGGGGGAACTGTTAGATTGATACTGTAACCATCCAGGGTGAGATGATGGTGATTTAGATGAGAGTGGCAGATGTAGAGGTCATAAGAATGGTCACAATGAAGATGTTTTTATTATTACTATTATTTTATATTAGTTTCAGGTATACAGTACAATGATTAGACATTTATATACTTTATAAAGTGATCCTCCTGATTATTCTAGCACCCATCTGGTACTACACACAGTCATTACAATAGTGTTACCTATATTCCCTGTGCTTTACTCTACATCTCTGTGACTGTTTTTTAACTACTAATTTGTACTTTTTTATCCCTTACCCTTTTCCACTGCAGCCCCCTAATGTTCCTCACTTCTGGCAATCACTGGTGTGTTCTGTGTACCTCCGAGTCTGTGTCATTTTTTGAGAGTAGAGCCATGGGAGGATTTACTGATAAACTGTCTTATAAGGTATGAGTGAAAGAGAGAAGTTAAGAGTGTTTCCAAGACTTCTTAACAGACAAGAAAGCTAATGGTAGAAAGATAACTATTATTTTTAGGTGAGGAAACATTAGGAATTTGGTTTCAAACTTCTTAATTTTAGATGTATATTAGATATACAATAAGGGAGAGCAAGTTGGCAGTTGTATATATGAGGTTGGAGTTCAAGAAAATGTTCCCAGCTGGACATATAAATTCAAGATTCATCAGTTTATTGATAATTTTTAAAGCTATAGGGCAGGATGAGACCACCGATTGATTGTGCATAGGGAACACAAGATGTCTAAGTCTTGATCCCTGACACTCTTCAAAGGTAAGGAGTTATAGGGATGAAGGTAATGAGAAAAGGAGACTGA
Organism: Macroglossus sobrinus; assembly: GCA_004027375.1. NCBI lineage: Eukaryota > Metazoa > Chordata > Mammalia > Chiroptera > Pteropodidae > Macroglossus > Macroglossus sobrinus. The sequence goes on from PVKZ01000515.1 coordinate 378,072, forward strand.
GAAGGATCAGGTCATGAGATATAAGAAAATTAAAGAGCTTTTGGGATCCACAAGGTAAATGAAGTTTTGTCAAATGGAATATACAGTCTACACTATATATGTTATTTATATTCTAAGAAGCATGGCATAAATTACCAAAGATTATAAAATCATGATGATGATGATGATGATGGTGGTGATGATGATGATGATGATGGAAATAATAATAATAAGAAGAAGAAGAAGAAGAATAAATGCCAACAACAACATACTTTATTAAACACTTTTAATGTAACAGACACCATAATTAGTTCATTACATGTATAACCTACATGTGTGTGATTCTTATAATAACATCATGATGGGATATATACTATTATTACTTAAATTTCATAGGTAGTTAAAATTTTCTATACAAAAAGCACAAACATTAAGAGAAGCATGTTAGGTGATTTGTACTAATATTTTGATTACTTCATATGCTATAACTAAGCAAATTATTCTTATTTTAAAATCTTCTGAATTGGAGATGGCAGGTAAAATCTCTAACTCTATAGGCTGAATGTCAGAGATAAAGTTCTAATATGCAAAGATACACTGAATTAAAGGCTATGTTAAATAAAAATTGTTAAAGTTTGCTTATACTGCTAGTTTTTTTTAATGAGTAACAACATAGACAGCTCTGCAAAGTGTCCAAATAAAGGGCTAATTATGTCAAGATCCATGATTATCTGGAAAAAAATAGGTATTCTAAACAAAAACATTCATTTTAAAAGTTCTTATCTCTTTATTTAAAAAAATAAAGTTTATTGGAGTAACATTGGTTAATACAATTATATAATTTTCATGTGTACATTATAATTTGACATCTACATAATCAATTGTGTGCTTACCAAGCAAAGCCCAGTTTATTTCAGCTACCATATATTTGATCCTCTTTACACACTTCACCCTCCCAATACCCTGTTATACTTGACATTTTTTTCCTGTCTACCACCACCTTCTTCTCCACTTCAACCCTGTGCTAACCACTAGTTCAAGTCCGTAAGTCTCTGATTGTTGGTCCTCTTCATTTGTTACTTTTAGGTTTATAACTCACATATAAGTGATATGTGATATTAAACTTTTTCTGTCTGGCTTATTTCACTTAGCATGATTATCTCAAGGTCCAGCCATGATGTCGCAAATGACAGTATTTAGTCTCTTCTTATGGCTGAGTAATATTTCATTGTACATATGTAGCACCGCTTCTTTAGCCAATCATCTATCATAGGACACTTGGGTTGCTTCCATGTCCTGGCCACTGTGGATAATGTTGCTATGAAGATTGGTGTGCAAATATTTTTTTTGGATATGACTTTTCAAGTATTCGGAGTAAATACCAAGTAGAGAGATTGCTAGAACATATGGTAGATCACATCTTAGTTTTTTTGAGGAACTTCCATGCTGTTTTCCATAGTGGCTGTACCAATTTACAGTTCCACCAACAGTGTAGGAGGGTTCATTTTCATCTGCATCCTCTCCAACATTTGTTATTACTTGTCCTGTTGATTATAGCTATTCTAAGATGATATCTCATTGTGGTTTTGATTTGCATTTTCCTAATAGCTAGTGATGTTGAGCATCTTTTTAAATATCTGTTGGTCACTTATATGTTCTCTAGAGAGAGGTATCTGTTCAGGTCCTCTGCCCATTTTGTAATTGGGTCATTTGTTTTTTGTTGTTCTCGACTTGTATGAGTTCTTTGTATATTTTGGATATTAGGCCCATATCAGAGTCGTTGCTTGCAAATATATGTTCCCATTCAGATGGTTGTATCTTTACCTTGTTGATTATTTCTTTTGCTGAGCAGAAGCTTTTTAGTTTGATGTAGTCCCATTCATTGATTTTAGCTTTTGAGGTCAAATTCATAAAATCCTATTTCAGTCCATTGCATTTATTTCCTATGTTTTTTTTCTATGCATTTGATTGTTTCAGGTCTTATATTCAAGTTCTTAATCCATTTTGAGTTAATTTTGGTGTGTGATGATAGACAACAGTCTACTTTCATTCTTTTACAGGTGGCTTTTCAGTTTTCCAAGTACCAATTATAAAAAATGTTTTCCTTTTTCCACTGTATGATTTTGGCTTTTTTTGTTGAAAATTATTTGCCATATAAATATAAATTTACTACGGGACTCCCGATTCTGTTTTACTGGCCCTCATGTCTGTTTTCTGTCAATACCATGCCATTTTGATTACTGTCATTTTGTAGTATAATTTGAAGTCAGGCAGAGCAATGCCTCCAGCCTCATTTTTTTTTTCTCAAGATGTCTTTGGCAATTCAGGGTCTTTTGGGCTTCTATACAAATCTAATGATTTTTGTTCTATTTATCTAAAAAAGCTAATAGAATTTTGACTGGGATTGTATTAAATCTGTATAATGCTATAGGTAACATGGTAATTTTAATTATGTTGATTATTCCAATCCAAAAACACAAAATATCTTCCTAAATCTTTGTATTCTCTTTGATTTCTTTTAACAGGATCTTATAGTTTTCATTATATGGGTTCTTCATGTGTTGTGTTAAATTTATTCATAGTTTTTTTTGTTTTGTTTTTTGTTTTTGCAATTGCAAAAGGAATTATTTTTTCTACTTCTTTCTCTGACACTTCATTATTAGAGTGTAGGAATGCTATGGATTTTTGAACATTGATTTGTATCTAGAAACTTTACTGTATGTGCTTATTATTTCTAGTAGTGTTCTGGAGTGTATAGGGTTGTCTATATAGAGAATCATGTCATCCGCAAATAGTGAAAATATGACTTCTTCATTTTCTATTTGGAAGTCTTTTGTATATTTCTCTTGTCTGATTGCACTTGCAAGGACCTCCACATTTATATTGAGTAACAATGGCAAGAGTGGACACCCTTACCTTGTTCCTGATCTTAGAGGGAAGATTTTTAGTTTTTCACAATTAAGTATAATGTTGTCTGAGGGTTTGTCATATATGGCCTTTATTATATTAAGGTACTTCCTTATATACCTATTTGTTAAGTGTTTTGATCATTAATGAATGCCGTATCTAGTCAAAGGCTTTTTCTGTGTCTATTGATATGATCATATGATTCTTATTTTTTAATTTATGTTGTGTATTACATTAACTCATTTGCATATGTTGAACCATTCCTGTGCCACTGGGATGGAGCCCACTCGATTATGGTATATAATCTTTTTAATATGTTGCTGTATTCAGTTCGCTAGTATCTTATTTGAGATTTTTACATCTGTGTTTTTGAAAGAAATTGGTCTGTAGTTTTCCTTTTTTGTATTATCCTTATCAGGCTTTGGTATCAGGATAATATTTGCTTCATAAAATTAGTTGGGAAATATTTTCTTCTCTTCAATTTTTGGGGGAGAATAAGTTTTAAATACTCTTTGAGTATTTGGTAGAATTCTCTATTGAAGCCATCTGGTCCTGGACTTTTAATTTTTGGTAGGTTTTTGATGATTGTTTCAATATTCATATTGATGATCTGTCTATTTAGATTTTCCAGTTTTTTTCTTTTATTCAGTCTATGAAGGTTGCATTTTTCTAAGTAGTGGTCCATTTCTTCTAGGTTATTAAATTTGGTGTTATATGCTTTTTTATAATATTCTATGATCCTTTTTATTTCTGTGATGTCAGTCATAGCTTCCCCTCTTTCATATCTGACTTTGTTTATTTGTATTATTTCTCTTTTTTCTTTAGTGAGTCTAGTCAGAGCTTGGTCAATTTTATTAAGCTTCTCAAAGAACCAGCTCTTTGTTACATTATTCTTTCTATGTTTTTTTTTTGGGGGGGGTTCAATTTCATTTATTCTGCTCTAATTTTGATTATTTCTTTCCTTCTGCTGACTTTAGACTTCATTTGTTCTTCCTTTTCTACTTTTATAAGATGAAGCATTACATTGTTTATTTGGACTTGTTCTTGCTCTTGGAGATAGGCCAGTAATGATACAAATTTTCCTTTTGGACTGCTTTTGCATTTTACCAAAGGTTTTGATGTATTATGCTATTATTATTTTTTATGTATTTATGTATCTCTTGATCTTTCTTTTTATTTCTTCTCTGAACCAGTTATTCTTTAGTAGCATGTTGTTTGATCTCCAGTATTTGTGATTATTCCTGATTTCATTTTACAGTTGATCTCTAGTTTCAAAGTGCTATGATCAGAGAGTATGGTTGGTATGATTTCAACCCTCTTTTATTTGTTGAGGCTTTCTCTGTGCCCCAGTATGGGTAGATTCTTTAGAATGTTCCATGTGCACTAGAAAATCATATATAAGCAGCTATTTTGGGATGGAAGGCTCTGTAAAGGTCAATTTTATCCAGTTGGTCTAATGTGTTATTTAAGGATGTTATTTCCTTATTGATTTTCCATTTGGATGATCTGTCCATATCCGACTGTGGGGTATTTATGTCCCCTACTATGATACTATTTTGGTATGTTTCTTCCTTTAGTTCTGTTAGTAATTGCTCTACTTATTTCAGGTCTTCCTGATTCAGAGTATAAATATTAATAAGTGTTATGACTTCTTGGTTCATGAATTCCTTTATCATTATTAAATATCTCTCAGTATCTATCTTTATTTTTTTTAATTTTGAAGTCTATTTTAACTGATACTAGCCCTGCTAATTCTGCTTTTCTCTGAATGCCATTTGCTTGAAATATGATTTTCCATCCTTTCACTTGGAGTCTATTTTTGTCTTTGAAGCTGGAATGCATCTCCTGGAGGCAGCATATGGTTGGGTTTTGTTTTTGATCCATTCTGCAACTCTGTGCCTTTTTATTGGTGAGTTCAGTCCACTTGCATTTAGGGTGATTCTTGAAATATGAGGTCTTCTAGTAGCCATTGTATATTTTGCATTCTGAGCTCAGTTTTTCCATTACTTCCTTGTCCTTGTGCTTCTGTTTTCTTTATTTTGGTTGGTTTTTGTGGGTTTTGCCTCTGTTTAATGTTGTTTTATGTTATATACTTCAGTTCTGAATCTTTGGCGTGTGATTACCATTACAAATATATAAAGAATAGTTATACACACACACACATGCACACACACACACACACACACACACACACACACACACACACACATGCTCGTTTTCTTCTGCTCATGCCTTATCTTTATTCCCCTTTGTGAATCCTTTGAATCCTCCCCTTTTCAGTCATTGTTATTTCAATTTGTCCCTATGTATGCTGACCATTCATTATTATCTTGCTATAGTAATTCTCTTCTTATTGTTCAAGCTTATGATACCCTGTTCTGAGTAAAATTTGCACTCCTCTGCTTCTATTTGCCTAATAAGCATTTTACTTCTGATTATGTCTTTTTTTTCCTTGTCATTTTGTTTTGGGTGAGGTGACCCCTTTCATTATTTCCTTGTATTGGAGAATTTCCTCAATTTGTGTTTGTCTGGAAAGGTCTTAATTTCTTCTTCATATCTAAAGGAGAGCTTAACTGGATATATTATTCTTCCCTGGTAGTTCCTTTCATTTAATAGTTTGAATATTTGATTCCATTCCTTTCTAAGTTTTGTGGTTTATAAGTTTTGTGCTGAGAAGTCTGAGGATAATCTAATGGGTTTTCCTTTATAAGCCACCATTTTCTTCTCCCTGGCTGCCTTGACAATTTTGTCTTTGTCATTCATTTTTAGTTATTTTAATACAAGGTGTCTTGGTGAAGGCCTTTTTGAATTGAAATAATTGGGTGTTCTGTTGAATTCTTGCATTCCAAGTTCCAGCTCATTCCTTAGATTTGGGAAATTCTTGTCAATTATGTGTCTGAAAATGCTTTCTCTTTCCTGCTTGTTTTCCTCCCCTTTGAGAATGCCCATTTTTCTTTTGTTTCCTCTCCTATTAGTTTTAGTCAGTTCTTGTAATTCTCTTTATTTATTTTTTATTCTCCAGATTTTTTCCTCTTCCTTCTGATTTATTTCTAGATTTCCATCTTTGATATCACTGATCCTTTCCTACATTTGGTTGACTTTATTTCCCCGGCTTGGTATTTCATTTTTCAACTCTTGCAGTGTATTCTTCATCTTCAGAAGTTTTACTGATTCTTTTTGATGGGGCAATCTCCTTGCTCTGCTCATCTAGTTGTTTTATCAATTCCTGAAATTGTTGATATGACTCTTTTCAGAATTCACTGAGATTTTTCAGAAGTACCATCTTGAATTCTCTGAATTCATTTAAGTTGCACATTTCTAAGTGTAAGATTATTTTCTGGAGATTTTTCTTTTTCTTTCTGAGATGCCTTGTCACCTTGGTTGTTCATGGTGTTTAAAGGACTATTTCTCCACCTGGGCATTAATGGTAATGTATTCTGCCTTTTTTCCAGAAAGTGCCTGTGCATAGAAGGCACTTTTTTGTTGTTGTTTTTCAGTAAGTGACGTGCAACATTTTTGGATTCCTGCTTTATATAAAACCTTAATAATGCCTTTATTTTATTGTAGATATTTAAACATGCTCACTACCCTCAATTTCAGTCCTTGTCATTGTTAGCAACAGTTTTGGTAGTGTTTGCTCAGATTCCCCTGGGGCTCATGGTTATCGGTTCAGAGGGTATGCGTGGAGGGGCCCTCTGGGTTAGCAGTTGGGGTTGCAGCTCAACCTCAATTTTGCAATCTCTGCCGGTAAAAATCAACTATTATTTCTCTGCTGTCAACTTCTCTATTTTCTGTGCTGATGACTGGACTTTTCTGCCAGCTCCACTGAACTCAGAATTCTTCCAGGCAGGGCTGATATGGGAAGTCACTGCACTTTTCCCCCTCCTCTTCCCCCTATTTCTCTCAGTCCATTGCTTGACACCCAGAATTCTGACATATGGTAGCTATTATGATCAGATCCTATGCTCAGGCATGCTTGTGTGCAGTTGGAGTGTTTTTTGTTGAATTTTAGATATTCAGCTTATTGTCATTTCAAGGGTTGAGATCTGGGACTTCTCTCACTCCACCATGTTTCCTTTCCAAAATCTCTTATCTCTTTTTTTAAATACTATCTTGGTTCAACACACTCAAGTGTCCTACCTTATACAATTGCCAGGATTTAGATAGTTTGCAATTTGAAACATATTTCTGAGATGTCACTTTCAGTGTACTAAATACTGACACCATCAATAGCAAATCACAGATGGTGTTTGACCTAGCCAACCTAGCTGTTATTTTTCTGGGTCATGTTAGAAACTGCATGGCTCCCTTCCTCTCTCCTTCTCTTATAGCCTGACCCTGTTCCATGGAATTTTGGAGACATGCTAGGTTATCATTTGTTTTTCAGGATGACCTTAGATGACTGGGAAAATGAAAATCTCATAAATAACTATGGGATTAATAAAGAGGAGAGGACTTATTTGGGTAAAGAAAAGGCATTTTCTTTTAGATCCAGCTAATAATATTAAAATAGTCAAGGAACAATATCCAGTACACAGGTGAAACTGCAAAACTATCGCTAACAACCAGAAGATCAAACTAGAAGCCAAAAGCACAGATATAATAATTAAGACCATAGGCATAATAAAGATGCTGAAAGAGAATGGAATATACTTACAGTAATAGTTGGTGCAGTTTTGACTCATCATATTTTCGAGCAGAAATAAGTTGTCTGATAAATTATTTGAGAATAGTAAAAGCTAATCTTTAAACAATAGAATTAAATTCTCTGAGGACACTTGATATGGAAATTGAGTTGTTTTGTTCTAGAGAAGAGGTAATATTTCATTTCAATTTCATTTAATAGTTATAAAAAGATGCTGATCAATTTTAATATGATTTATTGTTGGAAGATATATGAAAAGATATGTATGGGCTAAAACTGAAATTATTTTGACAGAAGAAAAAGCTTCAACTATCACATGGATTGACTCAATAGCTAGCTATGAATATCTTAAAAATTTCCTCAACTTACATGCATATAAAGTCCATTCATTGTGTACAAGATATTTGGGTAATAAGAAAATAATTTTACTAAATTATTTCTGTATGAGCATATAGTAGAAACTTTATGTATAAAAATTTATATTGGTATTAATAATATTTATTAAAGATTTGGAAAGAAAAATAATAGAACTTTTACCTCTAAAAATAACAGAGTGCAAAATTTGAAAAGGGAAGAACAGAGGAAAATAGCTTCAAACTGCAAATAAAGTTCAATATCAAACTTAGTTGGAAATTTGGTGTGGCAAGAGTTCTTAATGTGATGCACTTAGAACTCTAGGGAGACCATAATGATAAATGTATTTTTTCTCAAAATTTTTGCCATGTGGCGTATGTACATTCATATATATTTATATTTATATATTTCAGGTATTTTAAATAAAACAATGAGATAATACTAGATACATTTTTATATAAACTGAATTTTTTGCATATATTTCAGACATCTGTCTATGTTAACATAAATAAATAGCCATCATAGATTTAATGATCCTATACATTCAATTAAATAGATGTACCATAATTTATTTACTTAACTCCTTAATGATGAGCATATAGGCCATTTCTATTTTTTCCACAATTATAGTTAACATTACAATAAATAGCTATATCTATAAGTATATTTGTAATTCCAATAGGAAACTTTTTTCAATGTGGATTGTATTAGAAGATATGCCCATTTAAAAAAAGTTGATAATTATTGCTAAATTAACCTCCAGAAATATTGTACCAATGTAAAAGTCTCATTGCTAGTCAATCATGTATTTTATTTCTTCATATCCTCTTCTTCCTTAATTATTATCATTATTTTTATTTTTCAATATGATATGTAAAATAAATACTCTGGAAATTCAGGTTATTCTCATTCTAGCCCTTCTCCATGTTCTTTTGCAAACTATATTTACCATTTTATTTCTGGAAAAAAAAAGATCAATGGCTTAGAACTTTTGAATTCTTTACTACAGATTGCTCTCCCTTTGATTGTGTTTATGCTGCTTATAGAAATTCACAGTCTCTGTCTTTAAGTACCAGTTATGCCACATGTTCAGTAATAAACCAGATTTGGCCTCAACATTTTTATTTCTAGGAAAATCTGAATATAGTATTGATCTCTATGTATGTTAAGTTGACATGAAGACTAGTACATAGTTACAATTTTTCTCTCCTCAATTAATTTTATTGAAAATAAATATGTATTATCAGAGTCTAGGTAAGACAAAAAATAATTGTAATTCTCCTGCAAAGATGAAATTCCTAGGATGATAGACTTCAGAGGTTGTCCTCCCCTAACCCCCCTAGCGGGTATTTGGCATATTCTGGAGGCACTTCTGGTTGTTGTAATAGAGGGAGTCCTACTGATATCTAGTGGGTAGAGGCCAGGCATACAGTTAAACATCCTTTAATGGACAGTAGAGCCCCCTGCGACATAAAGTTATCTGTCAAAAAAATTTAGTAGTGCTGCAGTTGAGAAACCTTGCTTTAGTCCACATCTATGCACACTTTAAATTAATGCTCATTTATGTAGAGGCATAAAGTTGCACCTTCATTCTTTATAAATGATAGTAGAAAGTCAGTGTTTCCATGACCATACCTAGAATAGTCTTCAGCAAAAGTTCCAGGCTTTTCTGTCAAATATACTAAACACTGAGTATATGTGGCTATTAAATACTTGAAATATGATTAATTTAAACTGATATGTTCTATAGTGCAAAATACCAGATTTCAAAACTTACTACTAAAAAATGTAAATTATATCACTGATAATTTTAAATACTTATTGCATGTTAAAATTATATTTGGATATAATGATTGGAAATATATTATTAAATTAATTTTATCTGTTTATTTTCACTTTTTAAGTGCACCTACTAAAAAATGTAAAATTATATATATAGCTTGCCATAAGTTTCTATTGAATAATGCTGATCTCTATGACTACTCATCTTTATCACTTCCCATATAGTTTCCTAAGAGATCAAGATTCTCATGCCAATCAATTAGCACACTTAGAATCTACTGGTAACCCTATTCTGTTCAACCCTCTATAGCTTCTGTTTTAAAAACTCAGCCTACTGATTACCTGAAGAATATGACACTGATTTACACAACTTTTCTTTTCTATCCAGAATAGTCCACATCTTATCCTTGTCATCAGAACAGACTAACAGTGTCTTAATAATGAACTGCTCTTTCAAAAATATTCCTCTAACAAACACCATTAAAAAATTGCCTATAGAAGTTTTTCTCTGAAGAAAGCTGTTCTACTTTGGTAGGAGAAGCATAAAACTCTGGGTGTTGGTGACAGTGACAGAAAGCCATGATTTAAGAGACATGAGGAAATATGAAGATTAATGAATAAAAGAGCAAAAAGTAAAGTCTTTCTAAAGAAGAGAATTCAAGGTACAATATTTTTACTTTTCTTTGAGAAAAAAAAAATGCTTAACTTGGTGAAATGGAATCAGCACTGGACTGAGAATTATATGCCTGAATTCTAGTGGTGTCATGTATTATGTGACCTTGGGTGAACCACTCAACTTCTCTGAGCATCAGTTAACATATCTATAAAATGAGAAAAAAATGTTCAAAGACTTTAGTGCAGATCATATGAGAAAGTGCACATAAAATGCTTTTGAAATGTAAAATTATACACCTATAATCATATAAGGGCTTTATTAGCCTCTCTCTTTTAAATACACTGACTATGCAAAGCATATTTGAAAATATGTATGCCAAAGGTAATAAAATATGAGTAGTTCCAAAAATTTACAATGACTGACAAAATCACTCCAATTGACTGAAAAGCAGTTATCTATTTTCAGTGAAATAATGGTTATAAACTGTTTGTCTTCAAAATATCTAGTTGTTTGCTTTCAGTGGCACTTTGAAATGATGAAATAAACACCATTTATGCCTAAGTAGTCAGCCTCCAAATAGGATCACCTCTTACCATGTTATAATAGTAGCTTTGTATTTGTAACAATTACACTCCATGGTTCTGGCTAAAGGAGTCATGCTTTTACACACAACACATTTCGAGGCAACGAAGAGTCCTTATTGAACAGCTGAACATATTTATTTGTTAAAGAATAATAATTAAATAGAAAATAAACTATAGCAGAATTTAAAGTCATATACATATTTGTGCATTTTGGTAAAAGTTTGAGAAGAGTTAAAGATATATCATTATTTAATCTTTTCTCAGGATCAAAAATAGCTTAATTTTAGTATTTCTATTTAAACTTCTCTGACCATATAAAAATCAGTCATGACAACTTGATATTCAGTCATCAGAGGGGGCTTTCACTTTTATTTTTATTTTTTTTTTGTGATGATTTACCTCTTTCAAAACAAGATGTCTTATTTTATCTGCTTGGTTATCTACTTACATAAATTGAGAGGACATACCCTTATCTGTGAGCCTTTTGGTATGATCTTTTTGACTCACTTAAGGTTGCCTACAGTTTTCCTTGACTGTAAAAGTGGCCTTTACCACTTTTAGTAGAAGGCACGAGTGAATAACAAATGCTTGTTCAATGAATAAATGAGTGAATGAATGAAACTACTCTGTTATCATTTTTTTCTCTTTTCCTTGCTTCTAAAAATTTTTCACTGGTTTTAGGTTTCTTTTTGGGGGGGCTCTACTTTTCCCATTCTTGTATCTTGGTTGCATAGATTGGTGATTATGAGCACCTGGCATACCTACTTATCAGAAGCAGGTATACTTGAGGACAATTTCTACTCTGAGAGCATACTTTTCCTTGTTTATCAGTATTCTCCTGATAGATGTTTACAATTAACATTGTATCGGATTGTTAATGTCTATTATACAGAGAGCAAAGCTATTTGATACCCTGAGACTCACTGCTTAATGTTAATTGCAGCTACAAATTCATGCTGTACCAGGACAACATTTAATTTCTTTTTTAAATAGATGATTTTTAAACACAGTTATTTATCAGTGGTTGGTATCTAAGTCTGCTTGGACTACCACAAAAATATTATAAACTAGGCAGTTTAAACAACATAAATTTATTTTCTTACAGTTCTGAAGGCTGGAAATCATAGGTCAAAGCACCAGCTGGTTGCTTTCTGTTGAGGGTTCTCTTTCTGCATCGTAGACTGACTGGTGTTTTCTCGCTGTGTCTTAGTATAGATGAAAGAAAGATAGCTCCGGTCTCTTTATTTTTTCATAAGGGCACTAGATCATGAAGGATCTACTCTCATGCATACCTTATCTAAACCTTATTTCTTTTCAAAGGACCCCTGTCTAAATACCATCACCATGGACATTAAGGTTTCAACATATGAGTTTATGGGAAGTGGGGCACAATTCAGTCCATAGGAGTTGGTAAAAACTAAAACTTTACCTGATACTTTGAAATTATAGCCACAAAATTATAGAATCTTTGAAATTATATAATTGCTACAAAATATACTGTAAACCTGGCATTGTTTTAGAAGACAATTACTTCATACTCCCTTTTGCTTGCAGTATAGCATTCTAATTTTTTATCCTCAATACATGTATCTCCAATCTGGTCTCCTATTAGTCTTTTTTTATAAATGCTACCATCAGTGTAGAGGTTTTTCCTGACTGACCCTTAAATATACTTCATACTCTTTTACATAAACCTAGTTCCATGCATTTGTCATTCAACTTCATTGCTTAAAATGGTCTTCCTAATCCTTTTTAAGTAATAATCATTATCAGGAATTTTGATATTAAATAATTACATTGAGCAAATGCTAAGCACAAGGAAGATATTATTATTATTATTATTATTATTATTATTATTATTATTATTATTTTAGATATATCACCTTTTTGAATATTTTTATTTTTCAATTATAGTTGGCATACCATTGTGTATTTGTTTCAGGAGTACGACATGGTAATTATACATCTATATAACTCATAAAATGAATCACCCCAATAAATCTAGTCCTCTCTGACATAGTACATAGTTACTACAATATTATTGACTAAATTCTTTATGCTATGCTTTATATGTTTATGACTATTTTGTAACTACAAATTTGCACTTCTTAATGCCTTCCCTTTTTTTCACTGATCCCCTCAAACCACCTGGTAATCCTCACAATGTTCTCTGAATCTATGAGTTCATTTCTGGGTTATTTGTTTGTTTCTTTATTTTGTTCTTTGGATTCCCCATGCACATGAAATCATGTGACATTTAACTTTCTCTAACTTACTTATCCCACTCAGCACAATACCCTTGAGATCCATCATGAAATATCTTTTTCAATCCCTTTACTTTCCATCTGTTTTGTCTTTTTATCTGAAGTGAGTCTCTTGTAGGCAACCTATGTAATGGTCTTGTTTTCTTATCCATTCAGCCACCTTATATTTTGATTAGAACATTTAATTATTTTTTTTATTTGAAGTACTTGATAGATATGTAGTAAGTGCCATTTTCTATTCATATTTTTGATACATATATTTTTCTTCTTAAAGAAGCCCCTCCAAAATTCCCTTTAATACTGTCTTGGTGGTGATGAATTCTTTTAGCTTCTTCTTGTCTGGGAAGCTCTTTGTCCTTCGATTCTAAATGATAGCTTTGCTTAGTAGAGTAATCTTGTTTGTAGGTCTTTGCTTTTCATCACTTTAAAGATGTCCTGTCAATCCCTTCTGGCCTACAAAATTTCTGTTGAGAAATCAGCTGACTGTCTTATGGGAGGTCTCAAGGTAATTAATTGCTTTTCTCTTGCTGCTTTTAAGATTCTCTCTTTGTATTTAACCTTTGGCATTTTAATTATGATGTGTCTTGATGTGGATCTCTTTGGGTTCATTTTGTTTGCAACTCTCTGAACTTCCTGGGCTTGTATGTCTATTTCATTCACTAGGTCAGGGAAGTTGTTCATCATTATTTCTTCAAATAGGTTTTCAGTTCCTTGCTCTCTCTCTCTTCTTCTACTGGTACACCAATAATGCAAATATTGTTATGCTTGATGTTGTCCCAGAGGTTCTTAAAGTATCTTCATTTTGTTTGGATTCTTTTTTCTTGTTGCTATTCTAATTGGGTGTCTTCCACTACCCCATCCTCTAAATTGCTGATTCTATCCTCTGCTTTACCTACTCTGTTGATTCCCTCTAATGTACTCTTCCTCTCAGATATTATATCCTTCACTTCTGACTGATTCCTTTTATATTTTATATTTCCATTTTTATGTTTTCTATCTCTGTTAAAGTTCTCACTGAGTTCATCTACTCTTTCCTTAAGTTCTTTGAGTATCTTTATAATCAATGTTTTGAACTCTGAATCTAGTAGATTGATTATATCCATTTTGTTTAGTATTTTTTTCTGGAGTTTTGTTACATTCTTTCATGTGCAGCATGTTTATTTGTCTTTCCATTTTGGCTGCCTACTTATTTTTGTTTTACGTATTAAGTAAGGTGCTATGTCTCCCAGTCTTAGTAGAGTGCCCTGGGTGTTTTTTGGGGCCCAGTGGCACAGTCTTCCATGATCACTTGAGTGAAGTGCTCAAGGTGCCCTCTTGTTATAGTTAAGCCTTGGTTGATATTTTCATGGTTGTGATGAGTGGCTGGTAAAAGGCTGACCCTACAAAACAAAATTCACTTAAGCAGGTCTCTGGTGCCTGCCCAGTCTGCTCTTTGGGTGTGTTTTTCTCAGATGCAGCCCTGAGTGGTGCTCTGGATCTGGTTGTGCAGGCCCAAGGGGCTCCTGAGAGGGATCCAGCTGCAGGACAAGTTCAGCTACAACCTGTGCACCTCCAGGACCACTTGGTAAGAGTCATCAAGGAATCTGCAGATAGCTGTCACACATACTGAACTTCTAGATGTCTCAAGAGGCCAAGTCAGGAACTGAGACCAGTTGCCACTAGTGCAGAACTTGGGACCTTTTTAGCAAGAGGTAAAGGGTACACTGAAGACAGATGCTGCTGCTTTGAATTTTGTGAACTTTTGGGAGATTTTAGGTAAATCTTCAGCAAGAGCAAAGACAGGCCATTTATATGGAATAAACCACTAGAGGCAATTTGGGTGGGCCTACAACTTGGCAGAGATAGTGTCAGGGAATCCCTTGAGTGGAGTGACCAGTGTTAGCCAGATTGATGAAGACATGGGTATGGCAGCCACCTACATTTGCATGTAGGGAGTGGGAGATGGCTCAAAAAAGGAACAATGGGTAGTGTCATCTCTTTTGTCTCAGAGAGAGCCACCCCTCCAGTCCTTGCTCTAAAATGTTACAACTTAGTTTCTCCTTGTATATTCCTGGAACCCCTCAAAAAGCTAACCCAGTGCTGGTGTTCAGAGCTAGTGAGTCGATCAGCATGTAAATTCTGGTGTGGGTCCTTTAAGACAAATGCTCGAAAATCCCACTGTTCTCTATTTCACTCAGCCACGATCTCTACTGGTTTTCACAGACAAAGGTTGTGGAGACCTCTTTTTCTAGCACTGGAACCCTAGGCTATGGACTCCAGTGTGCGGTGTAGACCCTTCACTTCTCAGGTGGGGAAGGGGATTCTCCCCTTCTCCTGATTCTTGATTGCTGCTGCATGCAGTTGTGAGATTGGGCCATATCACATCTCCACTCCTCCTACCAATTTTAAGGTGACCTCTTATGTTTCTCCATAGTTATAGGGCTTCTCTTCAGCCAGACTTCAGGTGACTTTCAGTGATGTTTGCTCTGTAGTGTTGTTATAATTTTGGTGTGGTCATGAGAGAAGGTGTGAACAGCATCTACCTTCTATACCATCTTGACTGGTCTCCAGGGATGACTTTAATTCAGTACTTAACATAGATTATCTCCTTTAATCCTTGTAACAACCCAATAGGCATATACTATTATGATTTGTTTTTCACAGATGAGAAACCTAATACTAAAAAGATTATATAACTTGTTCACAGTCCCACCACTACACACTATGTAATAGCAGAGCTTAAAATAAAATACAGTTTTATTCTTCAATAAAATGGCAATTTTAGTTTTCAGTGTACAGTATAGACATTTATGTAATTTACAAAGTGATCTCCTCAATTAGTCTAGTACCCACCTAGCACTATATATATTTATCGCAATATTATTACTATATTCTGTATGCTCTATTTTACATCCTTGTAACTATAATATTAAATGTCAACTATAAATAAAATAAATAAATAAATATTTTTAAAGAATAAATAAAATTTTAAAAGCCAGATTTTAACCATGTTTTGTTTCCTGGAGTTAGCATCCTCAGAACAATTTTGTTTCTATAATGTGATTAATTAAAGATGTGAATGGTTCCAAAAAAACACCTTTCACTGATGACAATTCGGTAACCTTACTATTTTTTATTTTATGAAATGTATTGGAGTGCATTGGTTAATAAAATTATATAGGTTTCAAGCATACAATTCAATAATACATCATGTGTATATTACATTGTGTGTTCACCACTCAAAGTTAAATCTTTCCATCACCAAATATTTGATCCCCTTCTACCCTTATCTACATCTCCCTCCCTTCTTTCTCTTTGGTAAACTCTAAACTTTTTTCTGTGTCTATGAGTTTTTGTTTGTTTTTCTTGTTTATGTGTTGCTTTCAGCGTTATATTCCACATGTAAGTGAAATCACATGGTTCTTAACTGTTTCTGTCTGACTTATTTTGCTTAGCATGATAATCTCAAGATCCATTCATGTTGTTGCAAATGGTAGTATTTCATCTTTTCTTATGGCTGAATAATATTCCATTGTATATAGGTACCACATCTTCTTTATCTAACCATCTATCAAAGGGCACTTCAAGTTTTTTCATGTCCTGACCACCACGAATACTGCTGCAATGAACATCAGGGTGCATACATCTTTATGTATAAAAATTTTCATATTTTGGGGATAGATACCCAGAAGAGGAATTGCTGGGTCACATGGTAATTCTATTCTTAAACTCATGAACCATGGATTTAGAGAGGCTTTTATGAATTTAAACTCCAAGGCAGTAAAAGTAAAAGCAAAAATAAATGAATGAGACTATATTAAACTAAAAACTTCTGAACAGCTAAAGAAACCATCAACAAAAAAAAGAGGTAATCAATTGAATGGGACAAGGTATTTAAACAACGCCTCTGATAAGGGACTAATATGTAAAATATATAGATAAAAAAAACTCATACAACTTAACAACAGCAACAGCAACATAATCCAATTTAAAAAATGGGCAGAAGACTTGAACAGGAAATTCTTCCAAGAAGACATATGAATGGCAAACAGACATTTAAAAAGATGCTCAACTTCACTCACGATTAGAGAAATGAAAATCAAAACCACAGTGAGATACCACTTCACACTTTTTAGAATGGCTATCATCAACAAGAGAAGTAATGACAAGTATTGGAGAGCTTGTGGAGAGAAAGGAACACTCATACATTGCTAGTGGGACTGCAAATTAGTATAGCCACTATCAAAAACAATACGGAATTTCCTCAGGAAAAAAAATATTTTTAATAGTTAGAAAACATTAACTATTAACTCCTTAGAGAAGGAATTTCTAAAGGTAAACATACACCACAAACAAAAATTATCCAACAAGCATTTCATGGCCAAATAGGCTTCTATTTGGGAATTGATGGAAATAGCTTCTCAGAGTTTCTTCAACAAAGCTTTCTTGTACTAAACAGCTGATTTATAAAAATATTTTAAAATTACATTTTTTATGATCAGTATTATATTATTTATGTTAAACAATGTCAAGTGGATGAAAATGAAAAATTTGCATTAGTACTGACTGCTTAGGAGTCACATATTTTCCACTCCCAATCAAGATACTGAATGTACAAATTATAATTGAGAGATGGTCATGGGGATGAGGAGCACCGCATAGGGAATGTAGTCAGCAGTAATGTAATGGCTTGTGTAGAGCCAGATAGGTGATAGAGTTTGGGGTATCATTCAGAAACTATATAAATTTCTAAGCAATATACTGTATACTTGAAATTAATAATAAAATAAAATGGTTTAAAAATAATGAATGTACAACATGGATCCACGTGCAGCGTAGATATCGTATGAAAAGGCCTTTTTCAAGCACGATGTCATTTAGAGCCATACTACAACAGAAAACAAATATTTTTGCAGCACAAGATAATACACATTTCTACATAGGATAGGCACAGACTTTTCACCAAAAAACACATTTACATAAAGTACTAATTGAATGTTGTAAATGCCAGTCACCACTGGGAACAATGTAGTGAATAAGAGATTTCTATTAGAGATCCATCAGTCTAAAGAAAAAGATAAAATGTAAATATGTAATAGAATTATTTAGAGGCACACAATTCTGTGGGTGTCTCCAAAAGGAGGAATTGACATAATGTGGAGACTCATGGTTTCCTTCTTTAAGAAGCACTGTTTGAGGTGAAATTTGAAGGATGAGTAGAAGTCGGCCAGATATAGGAATAAAGGGAACTCACAAAACAGGGAAACATTTCAGGCAGAGGAAAGAGCAGCTATTAATGGCCCAGGAGAGGGTTTGGCGCATTCCAAGAACTTAGAGAAGCCCAGCATGCCTGACATATAAATAGTATGGTTGAATCTAGCAAGAGTGGAACTAGTAAAGTTCCTTCAAGGACCTATATACCAGGTTTTGTATTTTATGCTAAAACAAAGGGGAAGCCACTGAATTATTTCTTAATCCATGAGAGAAAACTATTATATCTAACTCTTTTTTTATCTTTCATGTCATAGGTGTTTATTGAAAATTGTTTAGATCTTATATGCTTTATTGAAAATAGAGATTTATGATGTAGTTGTGCTCAAAATGTGTACAGTCTAGTTTGAAGGAAAAAAAAGCTCTTGGGCAAGTTGTTTAACAATTTTAAACTTAGAGTAATTTACTCATCTGTAAAATAGAAGTAATAATGACAATTTCACAATAAACACTAAAGAAAAATAGAAAGTGTTATTAAGCAACATGATTTCTTAATAACTTTGTATATACTATTTCTTCTGAATACTGGAAGACTGAGTTCACTAGAGTAATATTGGGTAAGTGGCATTGATGGATGAGGTGAAATTTTAAAGTTCCCTTGTAAAGATTTTCCTAATCCTTAAAATTGCTTTTGTGCCACCACTATACTTGCCTCTTTAACAACATAAATTACACTGCATCACTATTATTTGTCTTCATTTCCAAGTACTGCGAAAAACTTGGTAGTGTTATATCTTACTCATCTCTTTGCCTCCGGAATCTATCACATGGTTTTGTATCTAGTAACAAATAATAAATATTTATTTACTTAATAAATAAAGATCTACTCATGGTTCAATTATTAAAGGATAGTGAATTAATACCTAAAGTGCTACAATGTGTATTTCAGATTATACATAATTGAGGATCTGAAAATAAAAGTAATCATGTAGGTAACAATGACTAAAGAAGGCTTTTTTAAGGTGTTTGGATTTGAAATAAATATTTAAATTATGATGGATTTTGGAGGATTAGATTTTCATAAGTAGAGAGAAAAATCATGATAGCTATGTCAATGCTTTTGGAAAGTTTATATAAGTAAGTAACAATAATTTGAAAATTTTGGGTGAAACTATATTAAGGAAGATTGAAAAATATTATTTTTATGCATCTAGTACATCCCACAAACCATAGTAGATGTTTTACATACATTTGAATCACTTAACTTTTGCTGTATAATAATTCATCTCAAAACCTAGTGGCTTAAAACAACAACAACAACAACAACAACAACAACAACAACCACATGTATTTAGTTCATGTTATTTTTTATGTTGGGAATTTAGATTGGGCTCATCTGGTCAGTTCTGATTGTCTTGGCTGTATTCATGAATGAATTTTCAGTTAGCTTCTGGGAATCGGTTCTTGTCAGTTGCAGATGGGTCATGTATCTCTTATCATCCAGAAAGCTAGCTCAGGTTTCTTTTACTTGGTCACTAGGTCTCAAAAAAGGGAAGAAATGGGCATGATCAAATGTGTAAACACTTTTCAAGTCTTTGCTTGCATTATATTTGCTGATGTGTAATTGACCACAGTTTATCACTTGCCTAAATTTGGATTAAGAATGAAGAAGTAAATTCAATCTTTCAATAGAAGGAACTGCAAAGTCACAATAGAAAGTAACATGCATGCATAAATGGAAGAAATTGTTGAGGTCCTTTTAAAATAATTACATCAATATTTTTATAATATTCAAAATAAGCATTTTTGGTAGATATGCATATTCTCATTTTATAAAAGCAGAAAATTAAGTTCAGAAAGTTTAAATGACTTGCAGGCATTACAAATTGGCAGAACAGAGATTAAATCGCAGCTTTGTTTAACTCTAAATCCTGTGTTATTTCTGCTACCTGAGGCATCTTCCTAGAGAATTATTAGTTGTCAGTTGTTGAGATCTATTGAAGATAATTGATTTTAATTACATGGTGAAAACATTGTTTTATAAAGATGGCTTCATGTATTGGAGGGCATAGAGTGAGACAAGACTGGAGGGAGATTTCTGTGTTGTGAAGACCAGAACTATGCATGGGATTTCAGGCATGGACTAAGCATCTTCTAGTACCCAGTGAACATAGATAAATGTTTAGAATCCTACAAGCAGCTATTTTCTACCTTCATAGCAGAAAAAGTCTTAGTATATTTCCATAGTGAATGATACACTTTTTTCAGCTGCTTGATGAGGGAGGTTTTGGCAATTGAAGTTCTTATAGTTCTCAAATCCTTGTGTTGTCATAAAACAAAAACCAACATTAATAATAAAAATTAACACTTCATTAAAAAGAATTTTTATTTGCAGGCATTCAACTCATTTCAAAATATGTTAAAAAGAGATATTTACTACACCCCTTATTTTAAATTGAACAAAATGTCAATTTCTTCCAGTGAACAGCAGTGTCCTAACAGAGTATTCTTTTATAGGAAGGTTTAAGTTTAATATCTGATTGTTCACTGAAGACCCCTTTCCATAAATAACTACATATTGTTTACTGAATCTCAGTACTTGGTTCTGAATAAATCATAAAGTTATAACTATCTCATAATTCCATAAAATTAATAGTTTTTTTCCCAGTGAATTGAATTGTCAAGAGGATTTGTGGAAAATATCCATAAATCTTCATTTCCTTCTATTTTCCCTATGTATCCAATACTTCTTATTTCAGGGAATATTTTTTTTCTAAGAATTTTTTGTTGTCAGTTTCTTTCCCACCCTGGTTCTTCGAGGTAATGGCTCAGTTCCTATCGCTGTCTACCATACATACCTTAGTTATGAAACACATACATAACTCATAGAGAATTTAATTCAAGTTATTTTTAGAAGAGCTAATCTCAGTCTTCATCCAACATATCTCAAAGACTTATTTAGCCAAGGGTAGAAAATGCAAAGCACTATGAGGTTGGGATCTCAAGTTTAGTTCTCAGTTTCTTAACTGTGTGTACTTAAGGAAGATATTACATTTCAAGGCCTTATGTATCTATTTGTGAAATGGAAATTAATGGTGGTGAAGATGAAGATGATATTAATAATAATAATAATAATAATAATATAATAATAATCAATCTACCTGAAAAGGCTAAACTGGATATCTCAGAGATAGAGAAAGATATCCTCTGAGTTCCTTGAATCTATTAAGCCCATCAATAAGGAATCAAAGCAGTTTCCCATGAAACAGAATTGCCAGTAGTATAAAACAGTTTTAGAAGAGAGTGTCTCCTGAATGAGGCACATGATTTCAGAGGTGAATACCACTGTAATCAGAAAAATGCAACTTCTACTTTTTCTAGGGTCATGACAGCCTAGGACTCTAAAAAAAATTAAATGATGATATTATTAACTTTTTGGCATGTAATTTCATATTCTTCCAGTTGCAGAAAGTGATATTAGGAAGATGTTCATGGCTGAGATTTCTAAGACCTGGCTTCTAGTCTTATCTCTCTACTTCCTGTCGAGATGACCTTAGGTGTTTTTTTTTTTATTTCTTTGAGGCTCAGTTTTATCATCTCTGAAGTTAGAGGACAAAATTTTATTGTACAAGTGTGATTTACCAAGCAGGATATTGCCCTGTCATTGTGAAATAATTGGTAGCCTAATTATACCCTTTCAAGCTAAATCAGTTCTAAGCATTACCTTCTGTGGGGTTACATGATCAATATGCAGGTCGGATTATTATAGTATCAGCTCTCAATAAAATTGTAAAGTGGTTGGTTCCTAAGCATTGTCATTTTTACCCTCTCTTCAAGTGTTATAACATAAACCTGATCTTCTTTCTATAGGTGCCATCGCAAATGACCCAATATCCATAGCTTGTCCCTTCTGACCAAGGCTTATATGGATATTTCCTCCAATCCCAAAGCCTTTCAAGATAGCCACTGGTCTGTCCCATTCATCCCAGAGCTACATAATGCCACTTCTGGTTTACTTCAGCTTCCATTTACTCAAATGACATTTTCTTAAAAGGCAAGGACAGATAAATAAGCTGATGGTAATAAAGATTCTACCTTGGGTGAAAAATTTACCTGCAATTATGTCTTGTTCTTATTCCTAAATGTTGACAAAAAATTATTGGGTAGAAATAGATATGAAATGCTAATAAATGAATAATTAAATAGTATACATCTTTACTATGATCTTGAGAGCAGTAAAATATTACCACTTTTATAGTCAATAATTAACCAAAATGTTAAATAATTATGATGATGAAGATGATTATGATAATGAAGGGTATGACTATGATGGACTATCCAGAAAGAAAGTCCATCTGAAGTACTGGGTGTTTCAGATTGTTTGAAACCCAATGATTTATTCTCACTATAAAAGTTACTAAATTCATTAAAATCCATAAACAGCTTTGACTGATAAAACTTGACACAGTACAATGATGATGTGTGCCTTGGTTTAAAATGCTCATTTTTATTCTTTCTTTTTACTTGTCAGTAACCAAACAATATCCTGCCTTCAGAGTTATGACTTCTGGTAAACTCGGAGTCTTCTGAAAAATTGATTTTTCCAGGCACATTGCTGTTAGTACCTCATGTTGATGAATGACCTTGCTAGTGAAACACAATTTCTAGTAAATTAACAAATAGTTGTTATAAAGGCTTTAAGTCTTACTCTATTCTTATAAAAAAAGCTTCCATCTCCTGCTCATTAATCCTTGTGAGACTCAAACGATGGGGAAAATTATAATAATTCCTCTTCTTTTTAAAATTATTTTCTAGTTATTTCCTATAATTCTGAAGAAGGGCTCAAATCTGAGGAAAAGATGATAAGAATTAATGTGAGTCTGGATATTTTTTAAGGGATCTTATATGATCATTCAAGTGTCAGTGGAAATGTCCTCCCATTAGGATTATGTCATCAATAAACTTGTCAAATTGTGTTTGATGAAATAAGGGAAAGAAAAATAGAGAAATTAATTAGAAAACATAGGATGAAAAGAGGAAAGATTAATGTTCAGGGAGTATTTTGTGATTGTTGGATTTAGATCTACATAAAAATGAGTCATTCTTATAAATTTGGAGAAGAAAAATATTTTGTTGTATTATTTCTTAGTTGTGACCATAACAGTATTTCACTGTTTTGAGATTATATTAAAAAAGAATCATGATGATGATGATGATGATGATGATGATGATGATCAGTTGTAAGAATCATGAATAAGTGTGTCCACTCAATATTCACTCCTAGCATTTTTTTTAGCAGTCAACCTTGTATTTCCCACCCCTGGAATACTGATTTTATGTAGGCAAGCAATTTTTTGTAAGTGATATGAGGTGTCTGCAGACTGGTTTTATAACAATGAATGTAACACTATACTGGCAGAATTCAGGTCTCAACTAGAAATAAATTAATCATTTTTCTCAATATGATGCTAGCTAAAACAGCATTATTATCCTCCTTTATTATTATGAGGTGCTTTTGAATGGTAATGGGAGATTGTTACCTGCCTAAATAGTCTTTTGTATAAACTACTGAAAGTATAATTTTAACTAAAATATTTGAAAACTCTTTGTAGAGATCTAACCTTTACTTTTCCCCAGATGCTGTTTTGTAAATAGGCAGACTAAATTTCTCTACACTTTTCTACTCCTGCATAATATGCCAGCATTTACTTCTACTTTGTCTTTATTATTACCAAAGGAAAATCCTAGGCTTCATTACAGAGAATGCCACGATATTGTATCTATTCTCTGGGACCTGGGCTGCGAAGCCTTTATTTATTCATTATACACAACTTTGATATGTCCCAAAAAGGCTTGGAAAATCTTTCCTTCAGGTTCAGCTCCAAAGAGGACTCCTGAGAGTCCTCAGGTGAGCAATTATTATTCAAATTACAATAATAATATATGCTAAAGAGCAGAGAACAATCAAGAAGATAGAATGTCTGCAGCTTTTCACTCTAATACTGCCTTTAATATATTAAGCTACAAGAAGAAATAGAAGAGTAGTCCATCTTTAAATTGTGTGTTCTGTGGTGCTCTTGCTCTGAAGTGGTTGTATCAACAGAAGATAGGTCAGAAAGTAACTGGGTTTAGTAATCCAAAACTCTCTTCCCTGAGATGACTGAATGGAGTTAGTCCTTTAGTCTGGGGCTTTATAACACAGAAAACTAACTATTTTTAATTGAATATAAATCTTACTTATTTTTGTGCTCTTATTCACACAAATAACCAGACAAATATAGGAGAAAATTGTTCTTCTCATTATCTGAAACAGGAACTCCTGAATAATCTTTCTATTGAATGGCTACTGTACAAATTTAATATCTCAGGGTTTAATAATTAACATCAACCTTCAGATTACTACATTTCTCCTGAAACATCAAAAGTCAAGAAATAAAGAAGTGTGCACTGATTTTCAAAAATATATACACAGTATAATCTGTAGGAACCCTGGAATGTCATGCATGTTATGTTTTGCTAAAGGAATAATTTTTAAATTTTTTATTTAAAAATCTACTTCCCAGCTAAGTACAGAGACAAATATTTTTCCTCCTGGCACAAAACTCACAAAATTATAGGTATAAATAAAAATATATTAAACAGGCACACACACACACACACACACACACAGAATGGGGTAGAGAAAGAGAGGGTAAGAAGAGAAAGAGGAACAATGATATTGATAACCAGTAAGAGATATCCCAGTGGATTAGAAACTGTGAAGGATCAGTGAACACTAAAAAGTATACATTAAGCCTGAGAGAGAAGAGAGTTTCGGAAGGAAGCTACAGTCAAGGTTAAGTATGAGAACATTACGCTGCCAGAAAGGGAGATTCAACACCACTTATTCTACATCTGGAGATAGAAGAAGCCAGAAGCAGGAAAGGACTTAAGAAACTAACAAGGTAATTAGTTGATTTTCTCTGAATACTCATCCAGACAATTCAATTTCTCTGCTATACACATTTCCCCTTTTAGGCCAAATGACAGAGGAAATTAGAGATCATGAAAAAAATGGTTGAAATTAAAAATCCAAAGACCAAGTGCCAGTCTATTCAGGCTCCAATAACAAAGTAGTTAGTGGCTTATAAACAACAGAAATTAATTTCTCACAATTCTGGCGGCTGGAATCTGAGATTAAGGTGCCAGTATGGTCAGGTTATGATGAGGACCCTCTTCCTACTTGCAGACCTGATTTCTTGCTGCCTCATCTGACAAAAAGCAGATAGGTGGAAGAAGCTCTTATGCCTTTTATAATGGCACAAATCTGTCATGAAGGCTTCACCCTCATGACTTCATCTAATTCTAATTACCTCCGAAGGGTCCCACCTCCTAATATCATTCATATTTGGGGGTGTATGGTTTCACAATATGAATTTTGGGAGTATACAAACATCCAGTCTATAAAACCAAGCCACCATCATCTCTTGCTGGAGTTAATGTAGTAGTCTGCTTAATTGATCTCCTTGCTCCCATTCTCATTTCCCTAAAAACTACCCTTAACATAGCAGCATGAGAGATATTTTCATAAGTCAGATTATGCCTCTCCCTTGTTCGAAGAATTCTGCTGGCTGTGTCACACATAAATAAAATCAAAAGTCCTGATGATCTTTAGTGCTCTGTAAAATCTACACAACTTAACCTTTTTAATCCTCTTTTCATTCCCTTCTTCTTCAGTAGGATCTAGTCACAATGACTTCTTTGTTATTGTATATTTTCCCTGAGTGCTTTTGCACCCAATCTTTCCTCAGTTAACTGCATCATTCATGTATCTGCTCAATTGTCATTTTCTCACCACTCTATATAAAGTAATACATCTTTCTCTCTCCATTCTTTAAATATCTTTCTTTTTTCTTCTAGTACTCATTAATATATAATAAAAACATATAACTTCTATAATATAACATAATATGTATTCAAAATATAGTTTTTAAATATTGATTGAATTAATGAATAGTACAAAATATAGTACAAGAAACAAGAGAAGAAGAAATCAGTGAAATGGAAGGCCAAATTGCAAAATTTTACCAGAAGAGAGTATATAGGGGTAAGAAATGCCATACTAAAGAGAAATTAAGGAAAACGTAAAGTAAATCTATAAATGCCAATATCTTTCAAATCAAAGTTTCAGATAGGGTAAATAGAGGGATGAAGTGAGGTATTTTCAGAAAAATAATGAGATAATTATAATTTTCTATAAATGAAAAAAAAATTGAATGCTCCAAAGAATGTACTAAATATCCTTCTGGACATATCAAAAGACACAATAATAAGCCCATTCAGAGACACATCATGCTACTATTTCAGAAATGTTAAATACCTAGGAATAAATCAGAGCAGAAGAATGCCAAATCTTTATTTAAAAATATAGACATTACTAAACAACATCAATGGATACCTGCATAAATTGAGAGCTATACCATGGTCTTAGAAAGAAATATTTACATTTTATTACTTTCACAGTTCAATTTTGATTTAATTTTGTCGTCTTTCTTATTTTCCTAAAGATTTAATATTAAATCTTTCTCCTTATCTAATATATGTATTTGATGCTATAAATTTCTAAGTACTGCTCTTGCTGCATCTCACAAACTTTGAAAACTCGTAATTTCATTTTTATTTAATGCAAAGTATCTTTGAATTTCTCTTCATACTTCTTTTATCCAAGTTTTATTTAGAAGTGTGTTTAATCTACAAATATTTTGGGGTTTCCCAGCTAATTTAATACTATTGATTTCTAGTTTATTTCCATGTGGCTTTAAAGCATACATTCTACTATTTCTGTGTGTGTGTGTGTGTGTGTGTGTGTGTGTGTGTGTGTGTGTGTGTGTGTGTTTAATTTGTTAAGATGTGCTTTAGGGCTCAGAATGTGTTCTATCTTGGTAAATGTTCCATGTGAACTAGGGAAGAATATGTTTTCTGCTGTTGTTGAATGAAGTAGTCTATAGATACCCATTAGATCCAGTTGAGAGACAGTGCTGTTCAATTTATGTATCTTTTTACTAAATTTCTCCTTGTTGGATCTATCAATTTCTTATGAGGGGTGTTGAAACATCCAACAATAATAGTGAATTCACCTATTTCTCCTTGTAGTTCTAATAGTTTTTGTCTAATATATGTTGTCACTATGTTATTAGATGTATATTCATTAAAGATTATTATAACTTATTGAAGAACTGACTATTTTACCATTATGTGCCCCTCTTTACCCCAGATAATTTTTCCCATCTTTAATGGGATATAATTGACATACAACATTGTGAAAGTTTAAGATTCACAATATGTTAATTTGATATACTTATATATTATAATATGACTACCACCATAGCATTAGTTAACACATTCTTCAGTTGACATAATTACCATTTCATTTTTGTGGTGAGAACATTTAAGTTCTACTCTCTTAGCAACTTTTAAGTATGTCATAGTACTATTAACTATAATCACAATGTTGTGCATTAGACTCCCAGAATATATTTATCTTCTAACTAGAAGTTTGTACCCTTTAACCAACATTTTCCTATCTTCCCCATTCTTCAGTTCCATCATTCTATTCTCTGCCTCCATGATTCTGGCTTTTTTAGATTTCACATGTAAGAGATATCTTACAGTATTTGTCTTTCACTGTCTAACTTGTTTCACTTAGCATAATGCCCTCAAGGTCCATCCATGTTGTTGCAAAAGGTGGGATTTCCTTCATTCTCATGTACAAATAATATTCGATTGTGTGTATATACACACACACACATTACATATGTGTCATTTTTTTTCTTTTTGAATTAGTTTTGCATTTCTTTTTAAATTAATTTCAGGTATATAGTACATTGGTTAAACATTTATATAGTTTACGAAATAGTCACCACTATTAACATATTACCCATCTGCCTCTATGCATTTCATTATTATTGACTATATTCCATATGATGTACTCTATATACCCATGACTATTTTTTAACTACTAATTTTTACTTCTTCAACCCTTCACCTTTTTCTCCAGCCCCTTAATCTCCCTCCCTTCTGGAAGTTACAGATTATCTTCTGTATCTGTGAGTCTGTTTTTGTTTAGTTTGTTTCTCTTGTTCCTTAGATCCACATATAAGTAAAATCACATGATATTTATCTTTCTCTGTCTGACTTATTTCACTTAGTATAATACCCTCCAGGTCAATCCATGTTGTCACAAGTGGTGAGATTTCTTTTTTTTATGAAACACTCACTTTTTTTTATTTATTGATGATAGCCATTCTGACAGGTGTGAGTTGATATCTCATTGTGGTTTTAATGTACAGTTCTCTGATGATTAGTGATGTTGAACATCTTTTCATATGTCTACTGGCCATCTGTATTTTCTCTTTGAAGAAATATCTATTCAGGTCTTCTGACCATTTTTAAAATTAGATTGCTTGTTTTTTTTATTGTTGTTGAGTTGTATGAGTTATTTAAAGATTTTAGATATCAACCACTTACAATATGTATCACAAACAAATATCTTCTCCCATTCAGTAGGTTGTCTTTTTGTTTTGTTGATGATTTCCTTATTTTTGTTTGGTGTAGTCACATTTGTTTACTTCTCTTTCATTTTCTTTGCCTGAGGAAATATATTAGAAAAAAAATCACTAAAAAATGTCAGAGAGTTTATTGCCTACATTTTCTTCTAGAACTTTTATGGTTTGAGGTCTTACATTTAACTCTTTAATCCATGTTTAATTTTTTCTTGTATATGGTATAAAAAGGCAGTTCAGTTTTATTTTTTTGTATGTACCTGTCCAGCTTTCCCAATACCATTTAGTGAAGAAATTGTCATTATCTAATTGAATATTATTGTCTGCTTCATCATAGAATAAAAGATCATACAGGTATGGATTTAATCTTGGGCTCTCTGTTCTGTACCATTGATCTATGTATCTGTTTTTATGCCAGTATCTTGCTGTTTTGATTGCTATAGCCTTGTAGTAGAGCTTGATATCAGGTAGTATGATACATACAATTTTGTTCTTTTTCAAGATTGCTGTGGCTATGCAGGATCTTTTATGGTTTTATATAAATTTTTGGATGATTTGTTCTAATTCTGCCAAAATGTCATTGACATTTTTAGCAATTGTATTGAATCTCTAAATTGTTTTGGGTGGGCTATTTTAATGATGTTGATTCTTCATACATGAATGAGCATGGTATATGCTTCCATTTATTTGTATTTTTTTCTATTTCTTTTTTCAGCGACTCATAATTTTCTGAGAACAGATATTTTACTTCCTTGCTTAAATTGATTTCTAGGTATTTTATTGTTTTTGATGCAATTGTAAATGAAGTTGTTTTCTCTTTCTGATAGTTTATCATCAGTGTATAAAAAATGCAATTAACCTGTGAATATTAATTTTTATCCTGCTACTTTACTAATTTGATTCATCAGTTCTAACAGTTTTTTTTTTTGGTAAAATATTTAGGGTTCTCTATATATAGTATCAGGCCAACTTCAAATAATAAAATGTACTTCTTTCTTTTCAATTTAGATGCTTTTTATTTCTCTTTCTTGCCTGATTGATATAGCCTATGACTTTCAATACGATGTTGAACAGAAGTTGTGAAAGTGGGCATTATTGTCTTGTTCCTGATCTTAAGGAAAATGCTTTTAGCCTTTTCTTATTGAATATGACATTAGCTGCTGGTTTGTCATATATGGCCTTCATTATGTTGAAATATGTTCTCTCTATTCCCACTTTGCTGAGAGGTTTTTTTTTTTTTTTTTTTTTTTTTTTTTTTTTTTTTTTTTTTTTTTTTTTTTTTTTTTTTTTTTTTTTTTTTTTTTTTTTTTTTTTTTTTTTTTTTTTTTTTTTTTTTTTTTTTTTTTTTTTTTACAAATGGATGCTGTATTTTGTTGAAGAGTTTTCTGCATCCATTAATATGATCATATAATTTTTATCTTTCAGTTTGTTGATGTGGTATATCATATTAATTGATTTGCAGATATTGTACCAATCTTGCATCTCAGGAATAAACCTAATTTGATCACAGTATATGAATTTTAATATATGTACTGTTGTATTCAGTTTGCTAATATTTTGTTGAGGATTGTTGCATCGATAAGAAATATCAGCCTACAGTTTTCTTTTATGTAATTTCTTTGTCTGGCTTGGAATCAGGGTAAAAGTAGCCTCATAAAAAGAATTATGAAGACTTCCCTTCTCTTAAAATTTTTGGAATTGTTTGAGATAAATAGCTGTTCATTATTTTTTGAATGTTTGGTAAAATTCACCTGTGAAGCAATTCAATCCAGGACTTTTGTTTTCTGGGATTTTTTGATTACTGATTCAATTTTGTTGGTGGTAATTGGAAGGTTCAGATTTTTTGTTTCTTCTTGACTCAGTCTTGGGAGATTGTATGTTTCTAGGAATGTATCTATTTTTTCCAGATTATTCAATTTGTTGGTGTATAATTGCATGTAGTATTTTCTTATAATCCTTTATATTTCCATGGAGTTTGTAGTTACATCTATTTCTTTTCTGGTTTTAATTATTTGGGTTCTTGCTCTCTTTCTTTTGATGAGTCTGGTTCAAGTTTTATCAATTTTGTTTTTCCTCTCAAAGAACAAGTGCTTGGTTTTATTGATCTTTTTAATTGTTTTTCTAGATTCAATTTTGCTTGTTTCCACTCTAATTTTATTGTTTCCTTTCTTCTATTTGCCTTGGGAGCTTTTTGCTATTCCTTTTCTACTTCTTTTAAGTGTAAGGTTAGATTGTATATTTGAGATTTTTCTGTTTTTTGAGTTAGGCCTGCATTGCTATAAATTTCCTTTTTAGGATTACTTTTGCTGTGTCCCATAGATTCTGAGTCGTGTTTTCATTTTTGTTTGTCTCTAAGTATCTTGCAATGTCTTTTTTGATCTCGTTGTTAACCCATTCATTGTTTAGTCGCACGTTACTTAGCCTTCATATTTTTGTGTAGTTTTCATTTTTTTCATTCTTGTTGATTTCTAGTTTCAGACCACTGTAGTTGCAGAAGGCAGTTTATATGAATTCAATCTTCTTAAATTCATTGAGACTTATTTTGAGGCCTAATATTTGGTTTATCTTGGAAAACATTGCATGTGCACTTGAGAATAATATATATTCTGCTGCTTTAAGGTGAAACATCATTTTAAAAATGTCAATTAAATCTATCTGGTGTAATGTGTCATTTAAGCTCTCTGTATTCTCATTGAATTTCCGTCTAAAAGATCTGTCCATTGGTGTCAACAAGGTGTTAAAGTCTCCTACTATGAGTGTGTTACCGTTGATCTCTTTCTTTATGTCAGTCAATAATTGCTTTATACATAAAGGTGCACCTGTATTGGATGCATATATGTTTACTAGGGTTACATTCCCTTGTTGTATTGATCCCTTTATCCTTATGTAATGCTCTTTTTTTTTGTCTTTTATTTTAACCTTTGTTTTAAAGTCTATTTTGTCTGATATAAGCATTGCTACCTCAGGT
Source organism: Macroglossus sobrinus (assembly GCA_004027375.1). Lineage (NCBI taxonomy): Eukaryota > Metazoa > Chordata > Mammalia > Chiroptera > Pteropodidae > Macroglossus > Macroglossus sobrinus. Next base: position 409,902 of record PVKZ01000515.1, read on the forward strand.
TTCTTTTTTTATTTCCTTTTGCATGAAATATCTTTTTCCATCCCTTTATTTTTAGTCTCTGTGTGTTATTTCATCAGAAGTGGGTCTCTTATATACAGCATATGTATATGTCTTCTTTCCTTATCCATTCAGCAAACCTTTGTCTTTTGGTTGGAGTATTTAATCAATTTTTATTGAAAATGATTATTGATATGTACATATTTATTATGAGGTTTTTCCCTCTTCTTCTATTTACAGAAATCCCATTAACATTTCTTGTAAAACTGGCTTGCTGATAATGAATTCCTTAAGCCTTTCCCTGTCTGGGAAGTTCTTTATCTCACCTTGCATTTTAATTGATAGTTTGCTGGCTACAGTATTCTTAGATGTAGATAATTTCTTTTTATATTCATTTAGGTTAATTTGGCTTTTTACTCTTTATTCCAATATTGTATTATTATAAACAATCCTCTAACTACAATGAAATTTTTTGCATACATATCTTCACATATGCTTAATTGCTTTCTTTTAAAAAATATTTATTTTAATTACTTCCAAACACACAGAACATTGATTAGATGTCTATCTATAAAGTTCATAAAATGATCCCCCCAATTGCTCCCTCCTTCCCCTGACCCTCCACTTAGCCAACGTATTCATGCCAATTATATTTCCTATGCCGTGTTTCCCTTCCCTATGGCCATCCATCAGTTACTAATTTATACTTCTTTAACCTTTCACCCCAATCTCCCAGCCTCCCCAACCCCCCATCCTTCTGTCGATTACCAAATCATCCACTATATTTCTGAGTCTGTTTTGATTAATTTGTTTTTTTTTATTCCTTAAGTCTGCATCTAAGTGAAATCATATAGTGTTTTTCTTTCTCTGTCTGACTTCAATACTTTCTAGGTCCATCAACTTTTTCTACCCTTTTTCTTTTTATCTTTGTTTGTGTTTTAATCTGAAGTGCATCTCTTAAAGGCAACATGTAGGAGTCTCGTTTTTCTTTCCATTCATCCACTGTTTTAGTTGGAATTCGTAATTCTTTTCCATTTGAGGCACTTATTGATAGAAATGTAATAACTATGTATGGTGTCAGAGAGTACTAGACTTAATGGGGTGATGATTTCATAAGGTATATAAATGTTTAATTACTATGTTGTAAATCTGAAACTAATATAAAATTGTATAAAATATTTAAAAAATAGTGAGAGAGTAAAATTTGCTTTTTAAAAATTAAAAAAATATATATCTTCCAATGAAGTAAAATCCAGGATCAGATGGCTTCATCAGTGAATTCTACCAAACATTTAAAGAAGATTTAATACCGATTCTCCTCAAACTCTTCCAAAAAATTGAAGAGGAGACAAAACATACTAATTCATTTTATGAGGCGAATATTACTCTGATACCAAAACCTGGTAAGGATAACACAGAAAAAGAAATATAAAACTACAGACTGATATCTCTCATGAACACAGATGCAAAAATCCTAAATAAGATACTAGCACACCAAATACAGCAACATATTAAAAAGATTATACACCACAATCTAGTGGACTTCATCCCAGGGACAAAGAGATGGTTCAACATATGCAAATTGATTAGAGTGACACATCATATAAATTAAAAAATAAGAATTATATGATCATATTAATAGACACAGAAAAAGTCTTTGACTAGATATAGCATCCATTTATGATCAAAACACTTAAAAAAAGAATGAAAGTACCTTAACACAATAAAGATCATCTACAACAAACTGTCAGCTAACATTACACTTAATGGTGAAAATCTAAAATCCTTCCCTCTAAGATCAGGAATAAGGCAAGGCTGTCCTCTATCACCACTGTTATTCAATATAACATTGGAGGTCTTAGTGAGTGCAATCAAACAAGATAAAAATATAAAATACATCCAAATAGAAAACAAAGAATTCAAACTGTCACTGTTTGCAGATAACATGATTCTCTATATAGGAAATCCTAAAGATTCCACCAGAACACTACTAGAAACAATAAACAAATACAGTAAACTCTCTAGATACAAAATAAATGTTTAAAAATCCATAGATTTTCTATATTGTAATAATGAAGTGTCAGAAAAAGAAGTGAAAAAATAATTTATTTTGCAATCGCAACAAAAAGAATAAAATACCTAGAAATAAATTTGATGAAACATGTGAAGGGTTTATATGATGAAAACTACAAGAGCCTATTAAAAGAAATTGAAGAAGATACAAAGAAATAGAATGATATCCCATATTCTTGGATTGAAAGAATCGACATAGTTAAAATGACCATATTACCTAAACATTATAAAGATTTAATACAATCCTTATTAAAATCCCATCAGCATTTTTTAACGAATTAAAACAAAAACTCATCAGATTTGTATGAAAGCACAAAAGACCCCAAATTGCCAAAACTATCCTGAGAGAAAAAGAACAAGGTGGAAGTATCACTCTGCCTGACTTCAAATCATATTACAAAGCAACAGTAATAAAAACGCATATTATTGGCAGCAAAACAGACACACAGACCAGTGGAACAGAATAGAGAGCCCAGAAGTAAACTCATATTTATATGGGCAAATAATTTTTGTCTAAAAAGCCAAAAACATACATTGGAGAAAGGAAAGCCTCTTCAATAAAGGTGCTGGAAAAACTGGAAAGCCACATGTATAAAAATGAAACTATACTGTTGTCTATCACCACACACCAAATTTAACTCAAAATGGATTAAGGATCTGAATATAATACCTGAAACAATAAAATGCATAGAAGACATAGAATCTAAACTCAAGGACCTTGGATTTAAAGAGGATTTTATGAATTTGACCTCAAAGGCTAGGTAAGTAAAAGCTAAAATAAACGAGCTGGACTACATCAAACAAAAAAGCTTCCGCTCAGCAAAAGAAATCTCCAACAAGGTAACACTTCCGAGAAGGGCCTAATATCCAAAATATACAAAGAACTCATACAACTCAATGACAACCAAAAAAAACAAATGATCCAGTCAAAGAATGAGCAGAGGACCTGAAGATACACTTCTGCCTAGAAGACATACAAATGGCCAGCAAATATATGAAAAGATGTTCAGCATTGATAGCTATTAGGAAAATGCAAATCAAAATCACAATGAGATATCATCTCACACCTGTTAGAATAGCTATAATCAACAGGACAAGTAGTAACAAATATTTGAGGGGATGCAGAGAAAAAGGAACCCTCAATCACTGCTGGTGGGACTGCAAATTGGTACAGCCACTATGGAAACAGTATGGAGGTTCCTCAAAAAACTAACAATTGATCTACTATATGATCCAGCAATCTCTCTATTGGGTATTTACCTTAAATACTTAAAAAGCCATATCTGAAAAGATATTTGCACACTGATGTTCATAGCAGCCAAGACATGGAAGCAACCAATGTGTCCTACAATAGATGATTGGATAAAGAAGCTGTGATACACATACACAATAAAATATTACTCAGCCATAAGAAGAGATGAAATACTGTCATTTATGACAAAATGGTTAAAGCTTGAGATAATCATGCTAAGCAAAATAAGCCAGACAGAAAAAGTTGAAAATTGCATGATATCACTTATATGTGGGATATAAACTTAAATCAACAAATGAACGAGACAAACAGACTTATGGACATGAACTGTAGACTAGTGATTACCAGAGGGTATGAGGAGGGGGAGGAGTGGGTAGGTAGATAATTAAAGGGGGTCAAATATAGGAGGGTAGGTGGAAGGTGAAGTGGATAAAGGGGATCAAATATATGGTAGCTGAAGGAAACTGGACTTTAAGTGGCAAACACACAATAGAATATTTAGATATCAAATATAATGTACACATGAAAATTTATAATTGTATTAACCAATGTTACCCAAATAAACTTAATTAAAAAATACTATAGCTATGAGAGCAAGGTCAAAAATTATGGAATAAAACAGATTTTTTCTCACCAAGGGAGATCTGGCTATTATATATCTCCTAAGGATAATCTGCCAACCTCACAGACCAATAATAAGCCATATAGCACTTTACCTGAGAGGATCAGCTAAGGCAGGTTGATTATAGTCAGTCCCTTCTATCACAGAAGAGGCACTGTTTTATCCACACTGGAATACATTTTCTGGATAATGATTTTATGTCTGTCAGCACCATCATCCACAAACTTACTTAATGCCCTATTCACCGTTATGATATTTTACACTATATCTTTCCCATCCAAATTTCACAGAAAAAGAAATGAGGCTGTGTGTTCATGCTCATAAAACTTTTTTTTTATTTAGCTTTATTGAAACATAATATGTCGGAAGCCAGCCTACGAAGTCGAATCAGGTTCCTGAATGGGGGAGCGGGGACTAAGAAGAAAAAGCAGACAGAAAGAGTGCAGGAGGGAGAACAGAACCTCATCTGTCCCTCCGAGTTTATTTAACACAGCATATTTATACAATCTTGAGGGCATTTGCAAAACTTGGTTACAATACCACAGTTTCTCATGTCCTTAGGGACTGATAATCTCAGCACTTTACAATCTCAACTTCTTACATAGTTGCCAAGTACACAAATATCCTGTTCTTTATTGTGCCATTTTGTATGTCTTTAGGTGACTCTCCACAATAATAGAAAATTATTTGTTCATATTTACTTTGTATAATTCAATGTATTTTAATTATAATTGGCATACACGAATATATCAGTTTCATTTGTACAGCATAGTGATCATAGATCCACATAACTTGCAAAGCAATCAGCTCACTAAATCACCCTTTTACATATTTATTACATTATTAACCATCTTCCCCATGTTACACTATACATCTCTATTCTGAAGCTATCCATTTATAACTATTAATGCCTTTGCCTTTTTTTGACCCCCAACTCCCCTCCCATTTAGTAATCCTCAAAAGATTCTCTGTATCTCAGTTTATTTCCTCTTTTATTGTTGTTGTCGATTTTGTTCTTTAGATTCCACATGTATGTGAAATCATGAGATATTTGTTTTTCTCTATCTGACTCATTTCATTCAGCGCATATCCTCTAGGTTCATCAAGGCAACATCTTTTTTAATCCTCTTCTTTTTTGAGTCTGTGTTTGTCTTTTAATCTGAAGTGAGTCTCTTGTAGGCAGCATATGGAGGGGTCTAATTATTTTATCCATTCAGTCACTCTATCTTTTGGTTCAAGCACTTAATTCTTTTCCATTTGAGGTACTTGTTTATAGGAATGTAGTTATTACAATTCTTTATTTCTGTTTTTGATACATGTTTTTTCTTCTTGAAGAAGTCCCTCCAACATTTCCTGTAATACTGGCTTGGTGGTTATAAATTCCTTTAGCTTATTTTTGTCTGGGAATCTTTTCATCTGTCCTTCAACTCTAAATAATAGCTTTGCTGGATAAAGTATTCTTGGTTGTCGATCCTGGGTTTTCATCACTTTGAATATTTTTTGCCAAATCCTTCTGTCCTGCAGTTTCTTTTGAGAAATCAGCTGCCAGTGTTTTAGGTGTTCCCTTATAAGTAACTACCTGTTTTTTCTCTTGCTTCTTTTAATATTCTTTCTTTGTATTTAACCTATGGCATTCTAATTATGATGTATCTTGGTGTGGGCCTCTTTGGATCCCTGATTTTTGGAATTCTCTGAGCTTCTTGGGGTTTTATGTCTCTTTCCTTCATCAGGTTAGGGACGTTTCCCATCATTATTTCTTCAAACAGCTGTTCAACATCTTGATTTTCTTCAGTTGTGCTGATCGGACAGATATTTGGACCCCTAATAGTGTCCCATATGCTCCTTAAATTATTATTGTAGTCTTGGAATCTTATCTCTTGCTATTCTGATTGAGTATCCTTGGTTTCCCTATCCTCTAGATAAGGCATTCAATCCTTTTCTTTATTCACTCCGTTTATTCCTTTGTTTATTCTATTTAATATACTTCTCATCTCAGATGTGTTCTTCATTTCAGACTAGTTCCTTTTTATAATTTTCACTTCTTTGTATGGGTTGTGTGTGTTCTCCTGATGTAGCTAAGGCTTGATTGCTGTCAACATGTCAGTAGATGGAATTAAGTCTTATGCAAACTGTGGGCATTGGCCATAGCCACAAGATATGAACTGCTGTGTGAAGGCTGACACCTCAGAATGTGATATACACCAGCAGGTTTGTATGCTTGTTGAGACTACCCTTTGGGTATAGTGCTTCTGGGGCTCCTCTGGTATTACTCTGTTGTGATCTGGCATTAGCCTTCAGTTGTATTGATTCTGTGGCCCCTTAGGATGAGCTCCTGAATAGGCTAAGTTTAGCCACTGCCTATTATTGCTTGGGGCTACCTGGTGGGAGCTACAAAGTGATCCACAGATGGTTGCTGCCTATGCTGGATCTAAAGGTAACTGGGAGAGAATGCTGCAAGCCATGGTCCAGTTACCCACAGTACCAAGCCAGAGGCAGTTTATCAAAAAGTCTAGTGTGCCTCAAGGCCTGAGTTTGCCTACCTAGTAGTTACCTGTAAGACTATGAAGCTGAACAAACCTTTGGGTGATACATGAGTTTGGTGGTACTGGGACCCAGGGAGTCACCAAGGAATAGTGATCAGATTTTTCCCCATCCACTGTAGTGTCAATTTTTGTGCTAGTGCTGTCTCTGTGGCTTCCTAGAATAGCTTCAGATCACAGCAAGGCCAGCTGCTACCCATTTCGGGCCTGTAAACACCTGAGATCTGTTAAAGAAATACTGTAGCTTAAGGAAAAGTTGTGGCCTACCACCAAAAGTCTCTCCTGGGAGGCATGGGCTTTGCACAAATTGAAGGAGCCAAGGTCATCTTCTGCAGGGAATGTGCAGCCCCAGGAAAGGGAAGGGCTGGGGCAGCTGCCCATCAATGGACACATCAAGGGCAATTTTTATGTTGGGTGAGATGGGGTTTCATCAAGACACAGGGTCATCAGGCCAATACCTCATTAGATTTTTTTCTGCCAGTTCTGAGTCCATGGGCTCCCCCCAAAAGTCACAGGTCATAGTGAGGCCAACTATGGTCTGTGTTGGGCTTGCAAATCCTCGCAATTTGCCCAAGAGATACTGAAACTTGTGCTGACAATAGTAGTCAGCCACAAAATGTCTCCCCCAAAATGTGCATGTTTTTCAAGCCAAGGTTCATTTCCAGCATGGGATGTACAGTTCATAGAAGAAGGGTGGGAATAACTTCTCAGCAACAGGCTCACCACCAGCAATCTGTGGGTTGGGTAGGGTGGGCTGACTTCACCAGGGCAATGCAGCTTCAGAATTGGCCATGCAGGGGGAGAATACAACAAAGGCACAATTGTGTTCGTCTGTTAAATGCTCCAGAGAAGAGCCCAGCAAAGAAACAATGGTAGCTGTTTCTCTAGCCCTTGCTTTAGTGCCACACAACTCAGTCTTTCCCCATATGTCTCTTGTGCCTCCTAGCTGCCAACCCTTTGCTGGCACCCAGGGTGTGTGTCACAGGTGAGTAAGTTTGTGTGCAGGCCCTTTAAGGGAGACATCTGGGGTTTCAGTTTTCTTCTGTCTCACCAAGAATGCCAGAATCCTTACTAATTTTTACAGTTAGATTCTGTGAGAACTGCTTTTCCCAAGGCTGAGACTCTGGGCTAAAGAGACTCTGTGTGATGCTAAGGCCCCTCTCTTTTTTAGAGGGGACTCTGCAGCTGCACTGTCCCTCTCAGTGCTCCACTGACATGTGCAAGGGCAGGGCCAGCCCATTTCATGTCTCTGCCCCTCCTACCAGACTCATTATGGCTTTTTTCTTTTTATCAACAGATGTATGAGTTATAATCAGTTAGACCTCAGATGGCTCTCTATGTTGATTATCTTATAATTTGGTTGTAATTTTAGTTGCAATCTTGAGAAGAGGCAAACCTTGCTTTTACCAAGACTGCCATCTTGAACGTCCATCCTACATCATCTTTTTTATTCTGTTGCCAGACATGAATTATTTCCATATATTGGATATTGTTAATCATATTGCAACAACCCTGGGAGTGCAGAAAACTCTTCAAGATTCTGATTTTATTTCTTTTTAATATATTTCCAAAAGTTGGATGACTGAATCATATGGTAATTTCATTTATTAAAAAATTTTATTGTAGTAACACTGGTTAATACAATTATACAATTTTCAGGTGTACATTATAATTTGACATCTGTATATTCTCTGTGTGTTCACCACCCAAAGTCCAGTTTCCTTCAGCTACTAAAAATTTATCCCCTTTACCCAATGCCTCTCCCCCCTCCCTCCTATATCTGACCCCCTCTATCCTGTCTACCCCTTCTGCCACACCACCTACCATCTGATAACTACTAGGCTATAGTCCATGTCCTTGAGTCTCTGTTTGTCCTGTTCATTAGTTACTTTTAGGTTTATATCTCATATTTAAGTGATATCATGTGATTTTCAACTTTCTCTGTCTGGCTTATTTCACTTAGTGTGATGAATTCAAGGTCAATTCATGTTGTTACAAAGGGAAGTACTTCAGATCTCCTTATGGCTGAGTAATATTCCATTGTATATATGTACCACAGCTTCTTTAGCCAATCACCTATCGTGGGACACTTCGGTTGCTTCCATGTCCTGGCCACTGTGAATAATGCCACTATGAATGTTGGTGTGAAAATATCTTTACGGATATTAGTTCTCAAGTCTTTGGGGTAAATACTCAGTAGAAGGATTCTTGGATCATATGCTCAATCAATTTTTAGTTTTTTGAGGAACCTCTATACATATTTTCAATTTACTAGTACAAATTGGCTGTGCCAATTTGCAGTCCCACCAGCAGTGTATGAGGCTTCCTTTTCCTTTGTATCCTCTCCAACATTTGCTATTACTTGTCCTGTTTATTACGGCTATTCTAACCAGTGTGAGATGGTATCTAATTGTGGTTTTGACTTGCATTTCACTAATAGCTAGCGATGTTTGGAATCATTTCAAATATTTGTTGGCCATTTGTATGTCCTCAGGGAGAAGTGTCTGTTCAGGTCCTCTGCCCATTTTTTTAAATTGTTTGTTATTTTTTGTTGTTATTGAGTCATATGAGTTCATTGTATATTTTGCATATTAGACCTTTTTCAGAGGAGTTGCTTACAAATATATTTTCTTATTTGAATGGTTGTATGTTAACATTGTTGATGATTTCTTCTGCTGAGCAGAAGCTTTTTAGTTTAATGAGGTCCCATTCATTTATTTTAGCTCTTACTTTCCTTGCCTTTGAGGTAAAATTTATAAAAATACTTTTAAAATTCAAGGTCCTTGCATTTAGTTCCTATGTTTTTTTCTATGTGTTTTATTATTTCAGGTATTATATTCAGGTCTTTAATCCATTTTGAGTTAATTTTGATGTTTGGTGATAGACAATAGTCTAGTTTCATTCTTTTACAGGTGGCTTTCCAATTTTCCCAGTAGCAATTATTGAAGAGGCTTTTCTTTCTCCACTGTATGTTTTGGTTTTTATTTGAAAATTATTTGCCCATATAAATATGGGTTATACTTCTGGACTCTTGATTCACTTCCACTGGCTTATGTGTCTATTTTTTTTCCAATACCATGTTTTTGTGCTTATTGTTGCTTTGTAGTACAATTTTAAGTCAGGCAGAGTAATGTGTCTAGCCTCATTCTTTTTTTCTCAGAATGGCTTTGGCAACTCGAGGTCTTATGTGCTTCCACACAAATCTGATGATTTTTTGTTCTATTTCTTTAAAAAATGCCAATGAGATTTTGATGATGATTGCATTAAATTTGTATAATGCTTTTAGGTAATATGGTCATTTTAACTATGTTAATCTTTCCATTTCATTGTACCTTTAATTTCTTTTAATAGGGTCGATTTATTTTATATAGGTCCTTCAAGTGTTTTGTTAAATTTATTCCTAGGTATTTTATTCTTTTTGTTACGATTGCAAAAGGAATTACTTTTTTTTTACTTCTTTTCTAACACTTCATTATTAGGGAATATGAACACTATAAATTTTGAACATTGATTTTGTATCCAGAAACTTTACTATATTTGATTATTGTTTCTAGTAGTGTTCTTGTGGAGTATTTAGGGTTTTCTATATAGAGAATTGTGTCATCCATAAATAGTGACAATTTGACTTTGTTTCCTATTTGGATGTCTTTTATATCTTTCTCTTCTCTGATTGCACTTGCTAGGACCTCCAATTTTATATTAAATAACAGTGGTGATAGTAGACCCCTTGCTTGTTTCTGATATTAGAGGTAAGTTTTTTTTAGTTTTTCACCATTAAGTATAATGTTGGCTGAGAGTTTGTCATATATGGACTTTATTATCTTAAGGTACTTATATACTAATTTTGTTAAGTGTTTCGATCACAAATGGATGCTGTATCTTGTCAAAGACTTTTTCTGCATCTGTTGATATGATCATATGATTCTTATTTTTTTTATTTTATTTATGTAGTGTATCACATTAATCGATTTGTGTATGTTGAACCATTCCTGTGCTTCTGGGATGAAGCCCACTTTATTGTGGTGTATAATATTTTTAATATGTTGCCATATTCAGTTCACTAGTATCTTATTTATGATTTTTTTTCATCTATGTTCAGGAAAGATATTGGTCTATAGTTTTCTTTTTTGTATTATGTTTATCAGGTTTTGTCGTCAGGGTAATATTGGCCTCATAAAATGAGTTAAAAAGTATTGCTTCCTTTTCAAATTTTTGGAAGAGTTTGAGGAGCATAGGTATTAATTCTTTGAATATTTGGTAGAATTCACCAGTGAAGCCATGTGGTCCTGAACTTTTACTTTTGGGTATGTTTTTGATGATTGTTCCAATTTTCATACTGCTGATTTTCCAGTGTTCTTGATCAAGTCTAGGAAAGTTGTATTTTTCTAAGTAATGATTCATTTCTTCTAGGTTATTAAATTTGGTGTTATTTATTTTTTTATATTATTCTTGTATGATCCTCAGCATTTCTGCAGTGTTTGTCATAATTTTCCCTATTTCATTCTTGATTTTGTTTATTTGTGCCCATACTCTTTCTTCTTTAGTGAGTCTAGCCAGGAGTTTGTCAATTTTATAAACCTTCTTAAAGAACCAGCTCTTTGTTTTATTTATTTTTTTCAATTATTTGTTTTCAATTCATTTATTTCTGCTCTAATTTTGATTATTTCTTTCTTCTTCTGATTTTAGGCTTCTTTTGTTCTTCCATTTCCAGTTTTTTTAAGATGAAGCATTGGGTTGTTTATTTGGGTCATTCTTGTTTTTAGACCTAGGCCTATAATGATATGAACTTTTCTCTTATGAACGCTTTTGCCATGTCCCAAAAGTTTGATATGTTGTACTATCATTATTATTTGTTTCTATGTATCTCTTTATCTTTCTTTTTATTTCTTCCTTGACCTAGTTATTCTTCATAGCATGTTGTTTAATCTCCATGTTATTTATGTTTTTTCCTGATTTCTTTTTGCAGTTGATCTCTAGTTTCAAAGCACTATGATCAGAGAATATGGTTGGTATAATTTCAACCCTCTTTTATTTATCGAGGCTATCCTGTGTACCAGTATGTGGTCAATTCTTGAGAATGTTTCATGTGTACTAGAGAAGAATGTATAAGCAGATGTTTTATGATGGAAGGCTGTGTATATGTTCAGTTCTGTCCAGTTGATCTAATGTGTTATTTAAAGATGTTATTTCCTTATTGATTTTCTGTTTGGATGATCTGTCCATATCTAACAGTGAGTACTAAGTTCCCCTACTACAATAGTGTTTTGGTCTGTTTCTTTCTTTAGTTCTGCTAGTAATTGCTTTACATATTTTGGGACTCTCTGATTGGGAGCATAGATATCAATATCTCTTATGTCTTTTTCATGATTGATTCCCTCTATCATTATGAAACATCCCTCAGTATCTTTCTTTACCTTTTTATTTTCAAGTCTATTTTGTCTGATTTTAGTGCCACTACTCCCACATTTCTCTGAATGCAATTTGCTTGATATATCATTTTCTATCTTTTCAATTCGAGTCTTTATATTTCTTTGGCATTGAGATGTGTCTCCTGGAGGCAGCATATAGTTGTGTTTTGTTTTTTGATTCAATCTGCAACTCTGTACCTTTTTATTGGTGAGTTCAGTTTTTTATATTTAGGATGATTATTGAAATATGAGGTCTTCTTATAGCCATTGTATCCTTTGCTTTCTGGTAGCTCAGTTTTTCCATTGCTTCCTTGTTCTTGTGCTTCTGTTTTCTTTATTTTGGTTGCTTATTGTAGGTTTTCCCTCTGGTTCTTCTTGGTTTATGATGTTATATACTGTAGTTCTGAATCTTCTGTGTGTGGTTACCATTAAGAATATGAAAAGGATTGAGATATATACATACACATACACACACACACACACACACACACACACACACACATATATATATATATATATATATATATATATATATATATATATATATATATACAGTTATACATTCTGTGCATGCCTTATCTTCATTCTCCTTTTGAATGTGGCTCTTTAAATCCTCTCCTTTTTAGTCATTGTCTCATTTGGTCCCTCTGTATGCTGAATATTATACTGCTCTGTTCTTAGTAACAGTTGCATTCCTCTGCTTCTATTTGCCTGGTAGTCACTTTACTTCTAATTATGTCTTGTTTTGTTTTTTGGTCATTTTTTTAAGGTGAGCTGACCCCTTTCAGTATTTCCTGTATTGAAGACTTCATAGTGTGGAATCCTCTTAATTTTTGTATGTCTGGAAAGGTCTTAATTTATCTTTTACATCTAAAGGAGAACTTAGCTGGATGCATTATTCTAAGCTGGTAGTTCCTTAATAGTTTGATATTTGATTCCACTCCTTTCTGGCTTGTAAGGTTTGTGCTGAGAAGTCCGATGATAATCTAAAGGGTTTTCCTTTATAAGTTACCATTTTCTTTTTCTGGTTTCCCTGAGAATTCTATCTTTGTCAATGATTTTTGATAACTGTAATACAGTGTGTTTTGGTGAAGGCCTTTTTGGGTTAAGATAACTGAGTGTTCTGTTGACTTCTTGAATTTCAAGCTCTAGCTCATTTCTTAGATTTGGGAAATTCTCATTAAGTATTTGTCTGAAAATGCTCTCTAGTTCTTGCTCCTTTTTCTCGCTTTTGATAATGCCCATTATTCTTGTGTTTCTTCTCCTGAGAGTATCAGCTAGTTCTTGTATTTCTCTTTCATTATTTTTCAACCTTTGGTTTCTCTCTTATTCCTTCTGATTTATTTCTGGATTTCTGTCTTTGATATCTATGACTCTTTTCTCCATCTGGTTGACTCTATTTTCCAAGCTTGCTGTTTTTATTTTTCAACTCTTGCAGTGTGTTTTTATCTCCATAAGTTTTATTTGGTTCTTTTTGAGGGGTCAGTTTCCTTGCTCTGCTCATCTAGTTGTTTTTTCAATTCCTGAAAATGTTGATATGACTTGTTTTGAAACCAAGACTTTTTTCAGATGTACCATCCTGATTTTTCTGTCATTTAAGTCACATATTTCTATGTCTATAAGCTTATTTTCTGGAGATTTTTCTCTTTCTTTCTGAGGTACTTTTCTTTTGGTTTCCAGTAGGTGACTTCTAAGCCTCTTGGATCCCTGCTTTATAGAAAGCCTTAAAAATGCCTTTTTATTTTCTGATAGATCTTTAATCACACTCGCTACCCTCAGTTTCAATCCCTGTCAGTGTCAGTGCCAGTCTTGGCAACATTTGCTCAGATTCTCCTGGGGCTCCACATTGATCGTTTTTGGAGGTTATGGAGGCAGGGGCCCTCTGAGTTGTAGCTGGGGGCTGTGGCTCAGTCTCGATTTTGCAACTACGTCTGGTAAAAATCAACTGTAGTTTCTCTGAGGTCTCGTTTTGCTTCTCTGCTTTCTGCCCTGAAGACTGGGTTCTGCTGTGGGCTCTGTGTAACTCACAACTCTCCCATGCAGTATTGTTTAGGAAAGTCACCTTCTCCCTTCCCTGTCTTCCTCCTCCTGCAGAGAGACCTGGAGGCTGAGAGAGGCAGCTTCTTTATTTCTCCTACTCTACCACTCGACACTTGGGTTCTGACCTGTGGTAGCTCTTATGCATTAATCTCACTCTTTGACATGCTGGTGTGCAGTTTAGGTGTTTTATTTTTATTTTAGATGTTCAGTTTATTGTTTCTAGGGAAGGGATCTGTGAATGTCTCACTCGCCATGTTTTCCAAATTCCATTTTTAATTAATTTTTAGGACATTCTATACTGCTTCTATATTGGCTTCACCAATTTACATTCCCACCAACAATGCACAAATATTTTCTTTTTACCACATCTTAACCAATGCTCATTGCTTATTATCTCTTGTCTTCTTTATTACAGCATTCAAACAAGTATAAGGTGGTATCTCACTGGTTTTGATTTGCATTCTCTTTTGTTTAGTTATGCTGAGCATCTTTTCATGAACATGTTGACCATCTATATGTCTTTGTAAAAATCTTTATTTAGTTCTTCTGACCAGTTTTTTAAATCAGATTTTTTTTGCAGTTGTGTTTTATGAGTTCTTTATATATTTTTGATATTCCTTCTCAGATACATGGCGTGCAGTTATTTTCTCTCATTCCATAGATTGCCTTAAATTTCTTATGATTTAAATAGGTTTGAATTTGGATCTTTTTTTATTTGTCGCATAAATTATATTAAATGATACTTGTGACAATAACAAAAATCTTTCTTTCTTTGGAGGATGTAAGAGATTGAAAAGTACATTCCTGAAGATATATAGTTATGTATACAGGGTTTGAGAAAGTATTTGACTTAACAGGGTATAATGAGGGATTCAAATATAGGCTTTATTATACTTATATTCTTTCGTATATTACCTTATGCATTTAAAGTGAATTAATTTTGAAGTTCCACGTACATGAGTGCTGTGATGATAGAGGTGAACATGTCACAGGGTGGAAAATCACTCCTCAGGCACATATTTAATTTCCTTCTGAGAGCTGGATAGTGTGGCTTGGAGTTATATGTATACCAATGTTGCTCAGTTCTATAAGTCTGAGTGTTCATTTTAACATCAAATATATATAGTTCTATCTTTTACTATCCTGAAATTAAATTCCAAGATAATCTAACCTACCTCACACATTTTTTTAAAAAAATAAATATATTGTCTCTACCATAATAAAAATAATAAATACAAGATAATTAATTTATAATGAGATAATGAGTACTTTGGTGTACAAATACTTGAGCACAACTAAACCAGAAGTGATAACAAAGTTATTAGATGCTTGTTTCTAATGTGAAAATCACCGTGCATGTGACAGTTGCAAATATTGACTGATATAGGTGTGTTGTACTATTGAGTTAAATACCACAAATGGCGTTATCTCTGGTAATTTTATTTTCCAGAGTACTAAACAAGGTTTGATAACTTTCTAAGCAAAACAAAGTACAGTTTTCCCTTGATTTACATAGTAGTTTTATTAATAAAAAAATCTATGTGTATTTAATAGGTGAGATAATGTTTTAGTTTGTAAGCAAAACAGTTAAATTTTAGATTTAGATTATTATTAGCTTTTTTCACATGTTATGGTACATAAATGTGCAATAGGAAATGCAAAATTATGTGTGATGTAGACCTAATACCTATTGTTTGAGTTTGTCCCGTATTTTGCAGAATAACCACTATTTTGGATCTCTGTTCCTGAGTAACTATGAAAAAATTGACTATGAAACTCAGCATTTATGGGAGCTAAAGGTTATTTACAAGAGACTAGAGGGGCTCTGATCAAGATGGCAGAGTAGGTAATCATTGTACTAGCCTCCTCTCACAATCATATCAAAATTACAACTAAACTACAAAACAGCCATTACTGAGGGACACCTGAAATCTAGTTGAAGTTCTAGAAGTTCTGAAACTGGGGACATACAGAGGAAGCCACATTAATACTGTTAGGAGGGATGAAGGTGTGGAACAGGCTGGTCACACACCCATGTATGTTGGTTGACATCTGAAGGAATATCTTGTCTGTAGAGGTTTCCCAGAAGAGTGAGGGGCCTCAGCCCCACATTGAACTCCCCAGCCCAGGGTTCCAGTGATGAGAAGGGAAGAGCTAACAATTCCTGTAAGTAAAAAACAGCAGCAGTTTTGACTGAATGAGATGAAGGGCAGTGGGTGTTTCAGACATTTTTCTAGAGAAGCCCAAGGCACAATTACTTCCTGATAGAATTACTCAGTCCGAGCTCCAATCCTGGAGCAGCAGCTTGAAAGACATCAGAGACATATAGGAAGGAACTCAATTGTCTGGCTTCAGGGTGAGGGTTGATGGTGCAGCAACAGATGTGCTGTCAGATGCAGTTTCTTGTTGAACCATCCCCCTACCCAGTATGCAGACACAGGTGGCCACCATTTCTGAGTCTTGATTAACATGGCTAACACTGAGTGTCCCACTGTGGAGATTCCTTGAGACACCAGACAATCCAACTTGCTGACCTACCTAAGGCACTTCCAGTGGTTTTTTGATACCAATGGCCTGTCATGGCCAAGGCTGTGTCCTTTTTAAGAGTGCCTCAAAGGTTCACACCTCTCAAACAAACAGCATCTGACCTTAGTATTCCCCATACCTCTTGCTGAGCAGCCCTAAGACCAGCACTAGCAGCAACTGATCTTGGTTGGTGACATGAACTCTGGAGACACTTCTAAGCCCAGTGCAGATGGTGAACATCTGCACATTGCTTGGTGACTTTTGTCAAGTAGCCCTGAGCAGAGCACAGGCTATGGCTGATCTTGGCCTGTGGTGCAGCTCCTCCTAGAAGCCACTGAGACTGGCATGCCCAGTGACTGACTTTAAGCTAAACCAGAATACAATGTGGGGCTGCATCTGAAGATGACACACACAAAAAGCAGAGTGTGCAGGCACTAGAGCTCTACTAAAGCAAATTCTGCTCCATGAGGTTAGCCAATCACCAGCCAATTCTTACAACTAATCAGCCTTAGGGTCAATCCTTCACACACACATTCAAACAGCAACCAAGTCTCAAGTACAACAGGTGGGTACATACAACCTATACAAAGGACAGCTCTGGAGCACCTGGCTCAGTTGTCAGGGAGACATTGCCACTGGATCCCACAGGACCCATTACATAGGGCCATTCTACTAAGACTCAGAGAAATAGGAGATCTATCTAATACATAGAATCACAGACAGGGAGGCAGCCAAAATGGGAAGACAAAAGAAATATGTCCCAAATGAAAGAATAAAGTAAACATCTACAAAAATAACTAAAAAAAATAGAGACAAACCACGTGTCAGATGCAGAATTCAAAACACTGGTTATAAACGTGCTTAATGAACATAGATGAAGAGTAGATAAACTCAATCATAATAGTTTTTTTTGTAGTTATTAGACTTAGACTGTATTTATTTTTATTTTTATTATGGTGACATGGGATAATGAAATTCAGTAAGTTTCAAGTGTATAATTCAACAGTAAGGCATATCTGTGTGTGTGTGTGTGTGTGTGTGTGTGTGTGTGTGTGTACATATGTACGTACGTATGTGTGTACATACATACATTGCATTGTGTGTCCACAGCCCATGGATAGATTTCTTTCTGTCTCCACATATTTGACCCATTTTGCACCATTTACCTTCCCTCTCCCCCTTCTACCCTCTTGTAACCACTAGTCTATTGTCCATGTCCATGGTCTCTGTTTATCCAGTTTGTTTGTTGCTTTTAGATTTATATCCCATATATAATTGATATGTGGGTTCAACTTTTTTCTGTCTGGCTTATTTCATGTAGCATGATTATCTCAAGGTCCATCCATGTTGATGTGATGGTAGTATTTCATCTAGTGGCTGAGTAATATTCCATTATATATATGTACCACAGCTTCTTTATCCAATCATCTATCATAGGACACTTCAGTTGCTTCCACATCTTGGCCACCATGAATAATGCTGCTATGAACATCGGTGTGCAAATATCTTTTCAGATATGGGTTTTCAGTAGAAGGATTGCTGGATCATATGGTAGGTCAATTCTTAGTTCTTTTGAGGAACCTCTATACTGTTTTCCATAGTGGCTGTACCAATTTGCAGTCTCATCAGTAGTGTATGGGGTTCCTTTTTCTCCACATCCTCTCCAACACTTGTTATTACTTGTCTTTTTTATAGTAACTTATTCTAATAGGTGTGAGATGGTATCTCACCCTGGTTTTGATTTGCATTTTCCTAATAGCTAATGCTGTTGAGTATCATTTTATGTTTGTTGTACATTAGCATGTCTTCTTGGGAGAATTGTTTGTTTAGATCCTCTGACCATTTTTTGATTGCATTGTTTGTTTTGTTGTTATTGTTATTGAGTTATATGAGTTATTTGTATATTTTGGATATTAGGTCCTTATCAGACGTGTTGCTTACAAATATATTTTTCCATTCCGGTGGTTGTCCCTTTATCTAGTTGACGGTATCTTTTGCCTAACAGAAACTTTTTACTTTGATGTAGTTTCATTCATTTATTTTAGCTTTTACTTTCATTGCCTTTGAGGTCAAATTCATAAAATCTTCTTTAAGTCCAAGGTCCTTAAATTTAGTTCCTATGTTTTCTTCTATGCATTTTATTGTTCAGATCTTATATTCAGATCCTTAATCCATTTTGAGTCAATTTTTGTATGTGGTGTTAGATAACAGTCTAGTTTCATTGTTTTGAAGGTGGTCTTCCAGTTTTCCCAGCACCATTTATTGAAGATTTCTTTTTTCCACTGTATGTATTTAACTCTTTTTTTTTTAAATTATTTGCTCATATAAACCTGGGTTTACTTTTGGACTCTCGATTCTGTTCCATTGGTCTATATGTTAGTTGTTAGTTTTTCTGCCAATACCATGCTCTTTTGAGTATTGTTCCTTTGTAGTATAAATTGAAGTTGGGAAAAGTGATGCCTCCAGCCTTGTTCTTTTTTCTCAGGATGGATTTGGCAATTTGGGGTCTTTTGTGCTTTCATACAAATCTGATGATTTTTTGTTCTATTTCTTTAATAAATATTGATGAGGTTTTGATGGAGGAGTGCATTAAATCTGTATCATGCTTTAGGTATTAAGGTCATTTTAGCTATGTTCTTTCAATCCAAGAATACAGAAAATCTTTCCATTTATTTTATTTTCTTCAATTTCTTTTAATTGTTTCTTATAGTTTTTATTTTATAGGTCCTTCACATGTTTCATTAGATTTATTCCTTGGTATTTTATTTTTTATGTTGCAGTTGCTGAAGAAATTGTTTTTTTCCACTTCTTCTTTTGTCAATTATTAGAGTATAAGAATGCTATGGATTTCTGAACACTGAATTTGTATCCAGAAATTTTACTTTATTTGCTTATCATTTCCTGTAGTTTTCTTTTGGAAACTTTTGGGTTTTTTTATAGAGAGAATCATGTCATCCACAGATAGTGACAGTTTGACTTCTTCATTTTCTATTTGGATGCTTTTTATATCTTTCTCTTGCCTGACTGCACATATTAGGACCTCCAATGTTATATTTAATAATAGTGGTGATACTGGACAGCTTTGTCTTATTCATGATCTTGAAGGAAAGGCTTTTCACCATTAAGTATATTATTGGCTAAGGGTTTGTTGTATATGATCTTTATTAAATTAGGGTACTTTCCTTCTATATCAAATTTATTAAGTGTTTTGATTATAAATGGGTGCTGTATCTTGTCAAAGGCTTTTTCCGCATGTGTAGATATGACCATATGATTCTTATTTTTAAATTTGTTTATGTAGTGTATCACACTAATCAATTTTTATATGTTGAACCATCTCTGTGCCTCTGAGATGAAGCCCATTTGATCATGGTGCTGTAATTGGTTCACTTATCTGCTTTCTTCCCTGGTTTGTGGGCAATGCCACAGCATGGAGCTCACAGTTCTGAGGCCGGGCTGTTCATGGAACCCACCACACCTTCTCTTCTCCCCCTTGTCCTTCAGGGAGTTCCAGGTGTGAGAGGCAGCTTCTTTATTTCTCTCGGTGTACCCCCTGACTCCTGGTGTTTGACTTGTAGTATCTCTTATTCACAGGTCCCTTGTTCAGATGTGCTTGCATGCAGGTTGGGTGCTTTTTGTTGAGCTTAGCTTTTCAGCTTATTATTATTTCAAAAGGAGAGATCTGGGAACATCTCCCACTCTGCCATGTTTCTGACATCCTAGACTTAGATTTTAGACCTTTTCAGTGTTTTAATGGTCTTTCCATACATGGTCTAGGTCATCACAGTTTCACAGTAACTTTGCTCTTTTCCATTTAAATTATTGATGCTATTGGTCCATGAATGTAGCAGGATTCATCTCAAGATCATAAAACAATGGTGTTGATCTTTGTAACTTTGACCTGCCTGGTGGGAGCAGTGCCCTCCCACTTGACTAGGAGCTCTTCTCCTGGGTATGTACTGTGCTAAGTCATCAACAGTCAAGATCAGTGCATAAGAGTTCAGTGATAACTTTAATAAAGAGGTAAAAACCATAAAAATGGAGGTAAAAATCATAAAGAATACAGTTAGATAAAAAAGCAATAACTGAAATGAAGAATAATTAGAGAGAATTAATGATAGATTCGATGAAGCAGAGCATCAAATCCATGATTTAGAAAATAAAGTAACAGAAAACATCCAATAAGAAGAGCAAAAAGGAGAAAGAATCCCCCCAGTGAGCACAGTTTAAAAGGCCTCTGATACAACATCAAGCATACCAACAATTATATCATAAGGATACAAGAAGAAGAGAGCAAGGAATTGGAAAACTATTTGAAGAAATAAAATAAAAAACTTCCATAACCTGGTGAATGAAATAAGACATACACAGAGAGTCCCAAACATGATGAACCCAAAGAGGCCCACACAAAGTCACATCATAATTAAAACACCAAAAGTTAAAAACAAGAGAATCTTAAAGCAAGAAAAAAACAGTCAATGTTTATGAGGGAGTCCCCATAAGCCTGCCAGCTAATTTCTCAACACAATCTTTGCTGGCCAGAAGAGATTTGCATGAAATATTCCAAGTGATAAAAAATGAAGACCTATAATAACCATTACTCTACCCAGCAGATATGTCATTTGTAATCAAAGGACATATAAAGAGCTCCCAGACAACACAAAGCTAAAGAAGTTTATTGCCACCAAACCAATTTTATAAGAAGTTGGACCTCTTTAAGAAGAAGAAGAAAAAAAATCTAAAATATGAATTATAAAATGGAAGTAACTAGATATCTATCAATTATTGGTTTAAATTTAAATGGATTAAGTGTTCCAATCAAAAGATAGAGTGGCTGAATGGAGAAGAAAACAAGACTCTTAACATATGTTGCCTACAAAAGACTTGGTTCTATTTGAAAGGCGCATAGACTAAAATAAAGGAATGAGAAAGATATTTTAAGAAAATGGAAAAAAAACAAAACAAAAAACTGGGGTAGCAATACTTATACAAAACAAAACAGACTTAAAACAAAGATTATAATAAGAGACAAGGAAGGATCCAGTAATTCCACTTCTGGGTATTTATCTAACAAACCCTAAACACTACTTGAAGAAACATGTGCATCCACATGTTCATTGCAGCCTTATTTACAATAGCCAAGAATTGAAGGCCACCTGGATGTTTATCAATGGATAAATGCATAAAGAAAAAGTGGTACATATATACAATGGAATATTACTTAGCCATAAAAAAATAATGAAATTTTGCCATCTCAACAACATAAATAGTCCTAGAGGGTACTGGAGTAAGTCAGGCAGAGAAAGACAAATGGCATATAATTTCACTTGCATGTGGAATCTAAAGAAAAAAATAAAAATAAAACTAACTCTTAGACACAGAGAACATTTTGATGGTTGCCAGATGGGAGATTAAAAAAGGGAAGGAATTAAGAAATACAAATTGTTAGTTATAAAATAGTCATGGTGATATAAAGTTATAGCATAAGAAATTTAGTTGATAATATTGTAATAACTATGTGGAATGTCAGATGGGTACTAGATTTATTTGAGGTCATCACTTCATAAGATATATATTGTCTAATCACCATATGCACCTGAAACTAATATAATACAGTATGCTAACTGTAAATGAAAAACTTAAAAAAAAATAGTAAGAAAAGGGACTAGAGGAATGACATTTGAACTCTCCTACACCTAGAAACTCAGTATGAGTTCTATGATAACCTCAAATCTAAAGTAAAGAACAGTTTTTGATCATTTTCTCTGGATTCTGTGTGAGGTAATAAACTACTAGCAGAAAATATTTTTAATAGTATAATGTATTAATATCCTTCCTCCTTTAAGAAATGAGAAATAGCTCACATCTTCCCACTGGCTTTACATGATACCTATTAATTTAAGTTAACTAAGTTTCTGCTTTGTATATGTTTTCGCTCAATTCCATAAAATATGGTTATAGAATTGCTACTAAAACAAAGACCATGAAGGCTCTAGAATATTCACCTTTTAAGAACTGATTTGGATATATTTGTGATAGAAAGTTGAAAGGCCAATATTTACACTTAAAATTTATGTGACAGTCATTGGAAAATCAGTTGCTCATTTGTGTCTTTACACATCTATATTGTTCATTTAATGCAAAACTATGATAAAAGAATTACTGATGGCCCTCCCAATAGAAAAGAAGCTGCAGAAATATAAAAATTGAGTAATCAGCCACTTACCAAAGTAATAAGTTCATATCATATCATATCTAGAGGCCTTCCTTATTTGGACATTAAGAAACATGTACTTCCTATTTCCAGATTGAAACGAGTTTTTACAGTTAAATATTTTCCTGTTGCTGTTGAGTAGCTAAGAACTAATTGGCATCTAACCACCTGTTTTGGCGTTGTTCTATTGGAATTATTCTCATATTATGATTTATTAATGTTTCCACAAAATTATAAAAGCTTATTTGGCAAGTTATTATATGAACAATTATAAATACTTTATTCTCTCCAAACAAAAACTCAAAAGGATGAGGAATATAATTACAAACAGCAAAAAAAATCTTTATTTTCTAAAGATATGATATTATTTATATTGAATATATATTTAAAGTAAATAAATAATATATCAAAAGAGAAAGAGAGAGAGAACAATGTCATTTTCCTTAGTGATTATAAGTGCCTACAAGTTAGTAAGCTATCAGAGAGAAATTGATAAAAATTCCATGAGCACAAAACATATTTTTTTTGCTTTTTTTTTTTTTTTTGTCTTACTGAGATCTGAAGTTTTTCTTAGATAATGCCCCTGGACCTTGATTAACTTGGTGATGGTGCAACAATCATTGAACTATATGTCCACTTAGTATTGCTACCTTCAACAATCCTAACTACTAGACTGAAATTTAATCTTGAACTTACAGGTGCCTATGCCTAAACAGCACCATCTATCCTGATTTCTAGAAGCAGCTGCCATCTAGCATTGCACTAGGGAAGTATTAAGGAATACCAGTTACCATAAGATTGTCTTAGAAACAGTCTGGTTATCCCAAAGTATTATGTAAATAAGTAGGTATATTTAAGCAGTTGTCTTGATAACTTCAATTAAATGTTTACCAACAAGATATTAATCACCATACAATGAATGACTAATGGGATCAGCAGAGTTTAATACCAAGAGTGAGCTGGTTAACTACTATAAGATTTCAGCTTCAAGGTGAAAATTTGGTTAGTTCATTTAGCATTATGGAGTGGACTATTTCCTTGTGTCATTCATTTCACAAACTGAATTATAGAACTCTAGAAGAGTCAGTGAAACCAATTACCCCTATGAAGAAATTCCACTAGGTCAGAGACACACCATCAACAACCATGTTTACTGGGAGAAGACTAAAGAGATAAAATACATACAGACTTTTTTTTTCTTTCACTCCTTAGCACAGAAGCATTTGTCTGATCAAAGGGAAAAAATACATTGTAGAAATGGGAGCAAAAGCAGATAAGTCTCACTGAAAGGAAAGTAGAAACATCATTTCAAATCAAAGAAGGGGATAACTACAATTTGTAACATTTACTGATTTCTGTTATTAAAATATCACATGATGTCATTGAATGAGGAGATGGGAAGAGATGCACAGCAGCACATCGTTATATAGATATATGAGACATAACCCCAAAGGTATAAATAACAGTAAAAATATTGCAGAATAATTGGAAAGTTATGGGTATTTTCTTTGTTTTTAATATAATTTAATTATAAATTTATATAACATATTTTAAAATAAAGACTGTGGTTCATACTTGGCTTGCAAAATTATTGAAAATTTAACACTAGGCTCTACCAAGCTCATACTAGAGAGCACTACTAAATGACTGATTACAGTAAGTAGAGCAGGTCTAGTGAAATTAAATACAGTATTGTATTTGTGTATTGAGGAGGTAATTTTCCTTAACAAGACCATTTCCTTTATTCTAATTTATTTTTTTTGAAAATTAAAATCACCATCTTTATTTTTTTAAGTTAATTTCAGTTATACAGTACAATGGTTAGATATTTATATAATTTATGAAGGGATAAAACTGATTACTCTAGCACCCATTTGGTAATACCCACAGCTGTTACAATGATATTGATTATATACCCTTTGCTGTACTCTACGTCCCCATGATTGTTTTGTAAATGCTAACTTGCACTTCTTCATCCCTTTACTTTATTCTCAATATTGGATATCCCAGGCTCAATTTCAGAAGGAGAGTTTCAGAGAAATTAGTAAAATATGAATTAGACTGTCCAAATGTGAAGACTGTTTGGCACACCATTTGGGATTGCATAACCTAATGTTTTCTTGGAGATTAATGTTTAAAATACAAATTGCATAAAAGATTGAAGAAATTACAAGATATATTCTGGGGCATAATTCATAAAACATAATCAGAAAACAAATGATAGTCTAAATTAGTGGTTTAAGTATTTATAAACAAGTTATGCAGCTAAAAGAAGAACAACAATATATTTGGATATTCCATCTCTTTACCTTTTAAGTTTGAAAGCACATGCATAGGAATGTATGAGGAGCCTAGAACATTACCTATTAGCCCCCAAAGTATCCTTGAGACACATTCATAGAATCCCAGGGCTCCACAGAGCTACTTGAATAGGTGAGTAAGAAAGGTTGAAGACCTCTATGCCAGAAGGCTTCTTGAACTTTGCCTAACATAGTCTATAGCTGATGGGAATTAAAAATGGCATATCAAGGAGTACTAAATACATAGTTATAGCTCAAAATTTATTATCCATCTGCACATAAACATATCACTCTTGTCTCAGAACATGTACCCATAGTAACTCTAGCAGTAGAAAAGAACTAACACTAACTTTACCAGTAGGCTAATGTTATTTTTTCCATCAACACTGAAATATAATAGACAATTCATTCTTTGTATTTACATTGTACAATTCAATGTGTTCTTTTTTAATTTTAGTTGGCATACAATAATATACCAATTTCAGTTGTATAGTATAGTGATCAGAGATCCACATAATCACAAAGTGATCATCCCACTAAACCTAGTACCCCTCTTCCCCCTTACATATTTACTACGTTATTAACCATCTCCCCATGTGACACTCTACATCTCTATGTCTATTCTGCAACTATCCATTTGTACCTCTTAATCCCTTTACCTTTTTCCCTCTCAATACCCCTCTCATCTAGTATCCCTCCAAATATTCTCTGTATCTATGAGTTTATCTCTGCTTTTGTTGTTGTTGATTTTGTGCTTTAGGTTCCACCTATATGTGAAATCATGCAATATTTGTCTTTCTCTATCTGACCCGTTTCATTTAGTGCAATATCCTCTAAGTCCATCAAGGCAATATCTTTTTCCATCCCCTTTCTTTTAGTCTGTGTGTATTTTTTAATCTGAAGTGAGACTCTTGTAGGCAGCATATGCAGGAGTCTTGTTTTCTTATCCATTCAGCCGCTCTATCTTTTGGTTGGAGCACTTAATTCTTTTCTATTTGAGGTACTTGTTGATAGAAATGTAGTTATTTCCTTACTTTCTTTGTGTTTTTGATACCTGCTTTTTTTTTTCCTGAAAAAAAGTCCCTCCAACATTTTCTGTAATACTGGCTTGGTACTGACAATTTCTCTTAGCTTATTTTTGTCTGGAAAGCTTTTTATCTGTCCTTTAGCTCTAAATGATAGCTTTGCTGGATAAAGTATTCTTGGTTGTAGATCCTGAGTTTTCATCACATCAAATACTTTGTGCCAAGCTCTTCTGTCCTCCACAGTTTCTTTTGAGAAATCAGCTGCCAGTCTTATGGGTGCCCCCTTGTAGGTAACTAACTGTGTTTCTTTTGCTGTTTTTATGAGTTTCTCTTTGTCTTTAACCTTTGGCATTTTAATGATGATGTGTCTTGATCTGGGCCTCTTTGGATTCCTGGTTTGGGGGGCCCTTTGAGCTTCGTGGGGTTTTATGTCTATTTCCTTCACCAGCTTAGAGAAGTTTTCCAACATTATTTCTTCAAGTAGCTCTTCACCTTCTTGTTTTCCTACAGATACCCTTATGACACAGATACTTTTACATTTAATAGTGTCCCATAGGCTTCTTAAATTGTTATTATAGTCCTGGCTTCTTTTTCCTTGACATTTTGATTGAATGTCCTTGGCTTTCTCATCCTCTATATAGATCATTTGATCCTCTTCTTTATTCACTCTGTTTATTCCATTTAATATACTTCTCAACTCAGATAATGTGTTCTTCATTTCTGACTGGTTCCCTCTTATAATTTCCATTTCCCTTTTTGTTTGTTTATGTCTTTGTTAACATTCTCACTAAATTCATCTACACTTCCATAAGTTCATTGAAGATCTTTGTAACCAGTGTTTCGAGCTCTGCATCTATTAGATTGCTTGACTCCATTATTCCTGCATGTCTGTTCTGTTCTCTCATTGGTTTCTGTTTCTTTGTCTCCCCATTTTGGCTGCCTTTCCATGTCTGTTTCTATATACTAAGCAAAGTTCCTAAGTCTCCTGGTCATATTAGTGTGGATTTGTGAAGTATGTTATGTGTCCAGTGGCACAGTCCTGAGAGGGGTTCAGTTGCAAGCCAAATTTAGCCCCAGCCTGTGCCCCTCCCAGGCCACCTGCTAAGATTCAGCAATAAACCCACAGATGCTGTGCTTATAGCTGCCTTAAAAGGCCACACCAGAAACCGAGGCCAGCTGCCACCAGTGTGAGTCTAGTCACTGCTCAGCAAGGGGCATCTGACTAAGAAAGGACAAACCTAGATCTGGCTTGGGTGGGGCCATGAGTTGGGGGAGGCAGAGTTTCAGGGAATCTTTTGGGTGAAGTGACCTCTATTATCCAGTTTGATGATGTCTCAGCTATGGCAGGGCTGAGCCCGCACACTGGTGGTTGGGGAGAGCTCAACAGAGGAATAGTGGATACCACTGGCACTTCTGTATAGAGTGAGTCTCGCTTCAGCCCTCTGACAACTCACTGTCCCTCTTGTTAATCCTTGGTGATCCCTGAGCAGTTGACCCGGCACTAGTGCTCAGAATGAGCAGATCCATCACTGTGAAGTCCAAACACAGACACAGCCCTCTTAAGAGCTGTCTGCAGCTGCCAGAGCCTTTGTCCCACTCAATCTTTCAAGAACGGGCAACCTCGTCTCTTTGTCCTGTCCTACCTTCTGCCATTAAAGGGTGGTTTCTTAGTTATCTCTCTAGTTGTTCATCTAGATTCCAGGTGATTTTTTCTTGCTGTTTGTTTCTTGTGTCTGTCACTTTTGCCAAGGACAACAGTAACAGATTTTTTTTAAGGTTCTTTTTATAGTAGGGAGAATACCACCTCAGGTACCTGATTTCACTCAGTAAAACTTTCTGTAGTCCTAAAAGCAGTATTTTTGTCTTCCACAGTAATTGACCTCTGGACCACTTCTACCTGCATCCAATCCTTAAGCTCAGTAGGGCATTGTGTTAACCTTAGCTTACAACTGTGTATTTCTTTTCAATTTCTGATCCACATGAATGTTTACCTTGTTTTTAAACATTATTTTTGTTTAAGAAATCATCTTTCATTGCTGCATTTACAGATGAGGGAGGGAGTAAAACATTGCCCTGAAAATGTCTTATTGACTGAAAATTCCTAAATGAAGAAATTTGTGTGAGCACAATATTGACAAAGCTTACAAATTTCTCATGATGGATAAGGTAAAGATTTAAATATTTTTTTAAGTTGTAAAATCTCTGAACACAATTAACTTCTATAATTTTTGGCTAGATGTCTACAAATAGCTGCCTATCTCTTCCTGAATTCTGTACTGTTTCTTCATTAGGGACTTATTTTTTTAGTTGGAAAGGCTTTGCTAAAGTAAACATTTTTCACTAATAGTTTATCTCCATGAATTGTTGACCCAAATGATGACATGGAATGGTTGGCTGAATGATGACTCCTAAAGGTCCCCATATGCTAATCCCCAGAACTTGTGAATAAGTTACCTTACATGGCAAAAGGAACTTTTTAAGATTTGGTTAAATATCTTGATATGGAGAGGTTATCTTGAATTATCCCAGTGGGCTCAATTTTATCACAAGAGTTTTTGTAAGAGGGAGGTAGGAAAATCAAAGTCAGAGTAGAAGATTTGACAACAGAAACCAGAGATTAAAGTCATGTGAGGGATAGACCATGAGCAAAGAAACATCTCTAGAAGACAAAAAAAAAAGTGAGGAAATGGATTCTTTACTCAAAGATATAAAGATTGAACCTGGTTTGGGGAAGGAATCAACTCTGTCTCCATCATGATTTTTACCTATAAGATTCATTTAAGATATCTGACCTCCGAACTATGAAAGAATAAATGTATATTGTTTTAAACCATTAAGTTTGCACAAATTTGTTACAGCAGCAATAAAAAATTACAGATGGATATAATGATGCCATATGTATTTCCTACCCAAAGATCTACAAATATAGAAATTTATTGTTTTAAACTTAGATACAGAACACATCAAAGAGAACCACAAGGACATACCAATGGTTGCACACTTAAGGGCCAAATTTAATATGACAAATGGAAATCAACACTAAGTTTATATCTGGAGAGACTCAGAAATAATGAAGATGGAGGAAGAATGAACAGTGCATGCCTCTCTTAAGGGCCATTACTCAGTCCCAGCCAAATGTTGTTATGCAGGAATGTAAGTCCAATGTATCGGATCTTATGTTGTTCTTATTTTAAAAAGTCATTAATGTAGATTGTTATGTGAAATTTTCTGATTTGAAACATGCATAACTAAATAAAAATTAAAACAATATAATCCGTTACCAGCTGCAATCTCCATATTAGGCCTCGGGGACTCCATGTCAAGAAAATACCTCAATACTTAACAAGGCCTGCTAGGGGGAAGTAAACCTCACTTTCAATCTATTACTACCTTCAAATAAATTTTTTCACTAGATTAAAGATGGGGATGGTGAATTTCAACGTTCAGTTAAATATAATCTAACCAATCCTTTAGTTTTACTATTTTAAAAAGTGATTTGTAAAATCCTCAGTTAAACTTCTTTTAAAACCACATCCTTTTGTTTTCATGGAGTGTGTTATAGAAGACCACACATCTCTGTATCCAAGGAACCACAGACATTTTTAAAGGCTATGTAGTATTCTGATTCACATAATTCCCACAGGAAACAATCCTGTGAAACTTCACAAGGAAAGTATATGCCTCCTGGAGAGAAATATATGGAGACAAAGAAGAGCTAATTGGTGATGGCACCACAGCAGGTGTTCTCTCTCAAAGACAATGATGATACTGCTCATAAATTCAGACACAGCCTCACATGTTCTTTGGCAAACTTACAGATTTCTTTTTGTAAACAAGTCAAGTGTGTACAACTGCGGCAACAAATTTATGCTTTAAAGAGTGCTTCACAGCCTAAGGACCCCAGTAAGAAAGCCAGAATAAAAATGTATAAAGTTGGTAATACTCATTTTGTGCCAAGTAGGCTTAAAAGCTCAGGTGTGGTCAGATATCAGAAAAAAAAAATGAAAACGAATCAGAGACATTAAAAGAGGAATCTTGGTAGCTCTTGAGTTTTATAAAGAGATACTGAGAAATATCTTTGATGGTTGAATACTAATAATGGCATCGTTGTGTGGTAGGGTCAGAAAGTGTAATGTCATGCCAGGGAATCACAGCATGTGCTCTGGCCATTTGCTAACAGTATCTGAGAGTATAGATATGCTCCATATCTTCCTTTCTTCTTTAAGAAAAATTATTTCAGTATTTATGGCTGAAACATGGAGAGTGTTCAGTTGCCTACAGACGCCATTAAGTTGCTAACAATGAGGTGGCTTAATACCTAAGATGGCCGATGGCTGATGCAATCGAAACCTCACATTGTACCAGGAACTTTCCAGGCATAGAAAGACCCTAACCGCAGAAACAGAACAATGGAACACCACGCCCAGCACATCTGGGACCAAAAAGCTTTTAAAAACAACTCCCTCACCCTCTTTGGGTGCAACTTCTCTCGCCCCTACCTGGACCAGTAAACCTCGCCTGCAGACCCCCAATAAAGCTTTGTCCAGTACTTCTCTTTGGTACTCTGTGCTTTTTATTCGATTCCAGCCGATCAGAAAGGAGTAGTATTTAAAAGTGAAAGCAGAAGTTTTTCCTTGCTTAGATAAGGCCTCTTATCTCACTTGCAATTATTTTTCTCACAAATAACTTGAGTACACAAAAGTAATTTTTTTGTTTTCCTGGAACTACTTGCCATGATATTGTTGAAAAGAGGCAAATCCTGAAGGTAAACATTAGAGTCATGAAGTTCTTAATTTGTGATTGTTATTTCTGGGCCAGAGGCTATGGATGTATTTAAAATATCCTCAAAATATTATAGAAGTGTTCAACCAAAATTTACAGTGTAAGGATACTAATTAGGGGATTGATTCAATCATTTGGCAAACTATATGTAAACCCTGTGCTAGGTGATATGGGAGAAATAAAAAAAACAGATATGGTTCTGAATGTAGACTCTTAGAGTCTAGAAGAAAAATAACAAGTTTAATCACCATTTAGTATTTGTAGTGTTGTAGCATTTATCTTATAAGACATAACATCATATCTGTTTTGCAAATATTGAATTTGACACTTATAATGAATCAGTGATTTACCCAAGGTCATTTCATTAGTGAATGGCAGAGCTAGATTCAACGCTACATTTATCTGACTACATAAGCCAATAAATAGCTGTTTAGTTGCTTTTGTGTGTGTGTGGGAGAATGAGTACTGGAATTTCCTATTCTGCCATATCGATGATGTCACTCTGAAGTGACTTTTTTATAAAGGTATTCTCTTACTGTAGAAGTCAGAAACTTTCCAGTAAATCAGTCACAGAGAAGTGATATCTCCAGGCTCCGCCTCCAGGAGGGCAATGATCACCACTGGGATGCAGATGAGGAAACTGCCTGCTATGCCCTATTTGATCTAGGAGTTCCCTGAGGACATTTGCCTTTGTATGGGACATTTGCAGCCAACAACTGCTTTCTATAATCTGCTGCTTTCTGTAATCTGCTTGCTTGCTTGAAAGACCACCAGAATATGGTCTTAAACTTTATAAATTGCTTCCTCTGGAAGCTCGGGGCTGATCTCCTCTAACCCTGCATGGTAGAGAGGCAGTCGCAGGCCGGCTAATAAAGGCTCACAATTCTCTTTGATTCAGCTCTGTGGGCCCCTGTTCTCACCTGCGCCACAACATTACAAGCTAAAATAGATCTATGTATTCAAAGGGAAAGAAATATTTTCAGTTCTTTGTGGAACAATTTACTAAAAAAAATTTGTCAAGACACACAGTTCTAAATCTAGAACATAGGGATCTTTTAATTTCTATCTTAGCTGAAAATATTCCAGATAAAAATAAGCAAATTGAAGACAATGTAGTTGGATGAATGGGCTAGCCCTTTGATATTATTCTACCTGCAGATCCAATTATTTGAATTTAAAAACAATTGTCCTTGCCTTACAGATAGTCTACAAGAACAGAAATGCAGTTCTAGAAACAATTCAAAGCCTATCTGTCCTCCTTACAAATCCCCAAACCTTCCCTATTAATCTCAAAATCCTTGCAGATATTATAAAAAAAAAATGAGCACATTTTAAAAAGAACTATCCAGCACTTTAGAAAAAAAATAAAGGATAAATTTTAGTATACTAAATCTCTGATAATAGGCAAATATGCCCCTAAACCCTTTATTGGAGAAAAGTTGCCTTTGAGATGTAAATTCTTATGTCTTCTCTGGGACCCAAGCCATCTCTTTGAAATGCAAACCAGGTAGATGACTCATCACAAGGGAAAAATGGGAGCTATTCAAAAGCAAATTAAGCAAATGAAAATTCTTAAGCATATTTTCCACAAATATTAGTAAATAGTTTTAGCCATTCGAGTGGGTAACCTTAAGGTATTCCATCTGCAGGAACACATTTTGGATTCCAGATTATTTTTTTATAAACTTGTGAAGTTTATATTATTGTACTTGACACATGGCTAAAAATTTTAAATGAAATTTATAATTGTTTCTGTTTGTGTTTCTATATAGGGTTATTTGTATATATGTACCTATATGTATGTATGTTTTGCATATGTGGTATTTTTTTCTGCCTCATGATGGTATTGCCAAAATTAATTCATAAAAGAACTCTATTTAATTGGCTTAAGAACTAAAAAATACTTAAATTAAATATTCTCTCAGAAAAGTAGGAATTAACCTAAATGCTTTTTAAGTTCACATGGCTTTGATAATCTTTGACAGAGAAAAATGTGTTGGTTTAGTAAAAAATAGTTGAATATACCTTCAGATTTGTTGTCATTAAACACAATACAGACATACAACTTTTAATCTACCTAGATTCACTAGACATATATGCTTACATTACTTCTATGTTATAAAATTTGTCAGCAAAGAAAATAAGTTAATATGATGGCTATCTGTTTAATGCCTCATAAAATTTCATAACTAATCCAAGTAAACCTGTTAAAAATAACTGAATTAAATAAATGTAAGTAGAATAAAAATTTATAAATAAACTTTTCAATAATAATTATGCTTTAATGTTTACTTAAAATAATTTTCAAATATCTTTGATAACTTACACCTTGCAATTTTTCAAATTTAATTTAAATGATGGATATTTATTGACTATGTAGATTTTTAAAAAGATAAAATATTGAAACATTAATTGAATGTAAGTTTATGTTTATCTGTTTTTGACTTGTTTTTTTTACAAAGAGACTAAAGATACTTGAATCTATTTGAGAGAGGAGGCAAATGACCTATTCAGTCAGTTGTAAATTAACCACACCCTATAGATCTTTAAATGGCCTTCTGGAAACTCTTGCCTAACCTAATGATCTATAAATAGATAGAACTGGTGGTCCAGGACTTCCTTCCCTCTTGCAGCCCCCACCTGAAACTCCCCTCCCATCCTGAGTCAAGAAGTGCAGGTAGACCCTCAGACAAATGAATTACACGCCCCTTGCATGGAACATTACCGAGGTATGTAAGCTGTAAGAAATCTAACCGGAAAAAGCTCGTGCCTTTTGTCTCATGTGCTCCGCTGGCCTAATAAACTCTCCTTTCTCTAACAAAGTTGTCTGAGCATCCAAATTCCTGCAACAGATCAGTAGGTGTTTAGGTCTGTTAGTTAACATGTTCTGTGCCACATTGAAAAATTACACTATGAGGAAGCATGCATTTTTATAAATTCTGAAATAGTGTATTCATGTGTTTGCTAACCTACATAATATTGGTGTGCCAGGGAGTTCACAGTTGCTACATATGCTCCATGTCTCTAAAAATTATTACTCTGAAAAACAAAGAATAGACTAAACAGCTTTTTCCCTTTATAATCTTCTGTTTGTCAATCACATGACAGAAGTTAAAAAGACTAAATCTTTGCCTCTTGCTCCTGTTCTGTTTTCCTTTCAAGAAACAGCTTATTCTTTCCTTATGTTTTTCTCCCCACTGTTTCTGGATGTGTCAGGGAAGGAATTGTCAGTGAGGTGAGGCAAAATTCAATCAGTTCTGCAGGTTGATGAGCAGACAGATGGAATACACCTGGGCATTTCTTTCTTTATTTATCACTCCGGGGAAATCCTTCTTGAGTTCTACTTCTGGAAATAGGAATTTTGTAAACCTCAGGGTAAGCCAAATGTTAAACCAATGTCACTATGGTGATGCCACAGAGCAAGGTGGAGAGTTAAGGTCTGACCCATTATGCATGTTTATTAGCCAATCTCTGTTTAGCTGTCATTTGCAGATCATTTTATTTTAATTCACTAGCATTGTTGCTAGCCTCAACACAGGGACCCATTACAAACTAAGTAACATCTTTGATGAAGTAAATAGAAAAGCATTTCGATTATGAATTTCAGAAATAAGAAACAAGTCTCATTATCTGTCATGTGTCTTATAAAAGAAAAGCAAGCAGACAAATGTCAAACAAAATGAAAGGCTGGGAAATAGAAATGGTTCCACAGAGGGCAACGAAGTAATAAGGTTGCTTTCTAAAGAAGTGGAAAAAATACCTCCTGAAAGAAATGGCCAGAAAGGTTAAAATTTTATATCCCATATTTTAAAGAATGGAAATCAATTTCTGTTTAACACCAAGAAATACAGGAAAATTTATTTTTTCTAAAAATAATTCTCATTGCAAGGAAAGTTACTATAGGTGGAGATTTCCACATGAACTTCCATATGGAATAAACAAGGGATATAGGGATCATGGAATTATAGGCAGCCTAAGCCACAGATAGTACATCTGGTCAAATACATGTGCCACACTTCACATAGTGAGGAGGAATTTTCCACTCAAATGGTTAACCTTGTAATCAGCTTTTTGTTCTGCTTCTGTAGGCATGCTTGCAGCATAGGCCAAAGGGCAGAGGGATCAACTAAAGACCCACCCTCCCCTTTGATTGTACTGCCTAGATAACAGATGTATTGCCTTTGCTTGTTAAGAATAGATGTATTGCTTTTGCTTGTTAAGCCCTATAAAAATAAGGTTACCCCTGAGCTCAGGGCCCAGATCTTCAGAGTGCTACCACTTCTGGGATTGCTGGCATAATAAACCTGAGTTCTCCAACTCTCTGAATGGTGCTTGGATTCTCCCTGGTCTTGTTTCTGCAACAATAGAAGGACAGTTATCTCTAAAAAATTGAAATAACTTGTCTTGAATTTCACAGCCTCTAAGTGGTAAAGTCAGGCCAAAAATTCAGAGACTAATTTCTGGTTTAGTGTTCATTCCGCTATACCACTATACTTTGCTTTCCCCACAGAAAGGTACAAAAGGGAAAGGGGAAATTATGTTTTACCTTGTTGATGCTTGTAGTTCTGGTTTTGTCCCTCTTACAACCAATTTATGTCCACCATGTTGCAAAGATAGTAAAGGGAGATCACAAAAGATTCAATTGCTATATGTGATTTGTTTCATATGAAAGTATATATCTTACACAGAGGACTGCATGCTCCTTGAGAGCAGTCACTGGTGTGCTTTCTTGCCTTTGCTGCTTTTCTTAATACATAGTATGAAAACTTTGAGTACAGCAAATTTATATAAATGAATAAATTAATTAGTATACTATATATCATTTTGTAGACATATATTTTACACAAGTAAAATTAAAAAAGTAAAATGTGTGCTTTTCAAAGAAATCCTATTACAATATTAATAATTCTTGCATTCTTAAAGGTTAGATATGTGTTACAATTGTATATAAATTACTTTTTTTGACTGACATTTATTTAATATGGTTCAGTTCATATAGACTAATATAAATTCAAATAATTTCTTACTATTTACCTTTATTAATTTTCTTTTTAATTCTTATTAATTTAAAAAGCTCCAAATAACAAAAGTGGATCGATTCTGCAAAACTTGAACGTTGAAACATAAAATGATAATGGTAAAGATAGTGACATAATTACTAGCTCAGAACACAATCATAAATGTGAATCATATATAGAGATCACATATATAACATATATATTTAATATATAACAAGCCCATATATGGAGAGAAAGATTGTGTATATGATGATGGTACATGTACCTTTGCAAGTGATACTAAGGAAATAGATTAAAATGATGAGGTGGATTGGAGATGAGTTTATATAATTTTAAACAACGTGCTTACCTCAGCAGTGAGCCATTATCATGAATTTCTTATATATACCCTATAATTTCAGGGATAAGATATTTTGCTTATTTTTATATTGAAGATAAGATAACAGAATTGTGATGCAAGCAACTTGATTACCAAGAGTTTGATTCTTTTGAAATACTTTGTTATATTAATTACTTGGGAATATTTTTAAAAACATATCTATAATTTATTTGGTAATACTATTTACTCATCAGAGAATTAAATTTCTTTGGGAATATTTAAAAAACATGCCTAAATTTTGCAAAAGAATATTAAGACGCTTTTCCTAGAATTGAAAAAAAAAGAGAGTAGATTTGCAGTTCATTTATATCTATCAGGTAGTGTCAATATGCAACCATCCAACTTTTGCATATGATATGCTCATCGGTTTAGTCACTGACAAAGTACTTAAAGCATTCTTAAATGATAAATATCTTTTAAAATAATTTGGGTGTCAAATTTTAATACAAATATTTACCCATATTTAATAGAGTCATGACACACAATTATATGTCATAAGAAATAGGAACAAGAAAGTTAAAATTTTCAAACTTCATAGAATTAGTCTAAGAAAAGATGACTCAATATAAAAGGTGACCTATTGGTCAAACTTATTATCATTGAGCAGGGTGTAGATGCATCTGTGAGAGTTTGCAAACAATGAATTAATATTAAAATATATTTTTATTATTTAAAATTATAATTTATTTTTACTCTTACCTAAAAGTGGTAGTCCTCTGTGTTATAAAAGCCCTTTAACTGTTGACTATGCCTAGATTTTGTCAAACACAGGTCTAGATGAATTATACACTTCTCACACTACTCTGTATTTTCTCACTGCCTTCTCAGCTCCCAACTCTTTTCAAAGTAATCTCTAGGTAAACTGTTAAGCAATAAACCAATCCTGTGACAGCTTTACTACATTACTGAGGAAATACTACACCTTCTTACAGTAACTAGAACCAAGCTTTCCACCCAAACACTTAAGGACTATTTCAGTAGATGCTTTTCTATCTTCATCTCTTCATTTGACATTCCACAGTGTTCATCACTTCTTTATAATATTGCTACTCTTTTGGCTTCTGTAATAACAGATCTTTTCTTGTATGACACAGTATCTCAAATAGATGTGCATACCAAGATAGTTCATGATCACAGCTATATCTATTACTTTATTATTTCTTTTCCACTTTCACTATGCCTACTACTGTGTTATAATGAAGTTTTCTCATAGACTCTGAATTAAAACACTCAAGCTTTAACCATTGCTCATATCCAGAGCTCTTTCCTTGGCTTCTTTTCATTCTCACTCCTCACTCTCTCCCATAATCATCTCATTCATTCTTAAGAATTTAGGATGTCAGAAACATAGCAGAGTGAAAAACGTTCCCAGGTCTCTCCCCTTGAAACAGCAATAATATGAACATCAAAAACAAAACAAAAGACCCCCAAACTGCACACCAGCACATCTGAGTGTGAGATCTGTGCATAAGAGTTACTACAGATCAGAATCCCGGGTGTCAGATGGTGGACTGGGAGAAGTAAAGAAGCTGCCTCTTGTACCTGGAGCTCCCTGTACTAGAAAGGGAAGGGGAGAAGGAGCAGCACATTCCATGAACAGCCCAGACTGGGAGAGCTGGGAGTTCCATATAGCCCATGGCAGTGCCCAGTCATCAGGGCAGAAGAAGAGAAGTGGGGGCAATAGAAAAGTGGGGATTACAAAGAAAAAACAGTTGATTTCTACAAGCTGTGGTTGCAAAACCAAGGTTGATCTGTAGCCCGCATCCCCCAAAATAGAGGGGACCAATTACCATACATCAGAGACCGAACACCATGGAGCCCCAGAGGAATCTGAGCTACAGAAACAGTTGCTAATACTGACAGAGACTAAGACTGAGGCTAGTGTGTGTGACTAAACAACTATTTTTTAAAAAGGCATTATTAAGGCTTTGTGTAAACCAGGAATTCCAAAGAATTAGATACCATCTACTGAAAACCAAAAGAAAAATGCCTTCTATGAAGCGGAGAGAACTTTATATAATAAATCTTCTTTCTGGGGGGGAAAAAAGAAAAATACACTTCATGTAATGCCCAAGCAGAGAAATAGTCCATTAAACACCATGAACAATCAGAGTGACAAGGCAGCTCAGAAAGAATGAGAAAAATCTACAGAAAATAAGCTTACAGACATAGAAATATGCAAATTAAATGATGGAGAATGCAGTATGGTACTTCTGAAAAAAACTCAATGCATTCCAAAATGATTCATATCAACTTTCAGGAACTGAAAAATCAACTAGATGAACAGAATGAGTTCTTTAGCAAGGAGATTGAAACCAACAGAAAGAACAAAATATTAATTCTGAAGGTAAAAAACACTCTGCAAGAGTTGGAAAAATGAAATAGCAAGGTTGGGAAATAGAGTGGACCAAATGGAGGAAAGAATTAGTGGCATCGAAGACAGAAATCTAGAAATAAATTAGAAGGATGAAGAGAGAAATCAAAGAATGAAAAATACTGAAAGAGAAATACAAGGACTAGCTGATATCAGGAGAGGAAACATAAGAATAATGAGCATTATTGAAGGTGAGGAAAAGGAGCAGGGGCTAGAAAGCATTTTCATATAAATAATTGACGAGAATTTCCCAAATCTTAGGAATGAGCTGGAGCTTGGAATTCAAGAAGTCAACAGAACACCCAATTATCTCAACCCAAAAAGGCCTTCTCCATGACTCATATTAAAATTATAAAAAATCAATGACAATGACAGAATTCTCAGGGAAGCCAGATAAAAGATGGCAACATATAAAGGAAAACCCATTAGATTATCATCGGACTTCTCAGCATAAACCTTACAAGTGAGAAAGGAATGGAATCAATAATTTAAACTATTACATGAAAGAAACAACCAGCCAAGAATAATGCATCCAGCTAAGCTCTCCTTTAAATTTGAAGGAGAAATAAAGACCTTTCCAGACATGCAAAAATTGAGGGAATTCTCCACTGCAAGGCCTGCATTACAGGAAACACTGAAGGGGGTCAGCTCACCTAAAAAAATTATAACAAAAAAAATCATAATGAGAAATAAGGTGACTAT
The DNA here is from genome assembly GCA_004027375.1 of Macroglossus sobrinus. Classification (NCBI taxonomy): domain Eukaryota; kingdom Metazoa; phylum Chordata; class Mammalia; order Chiroptera; family Pteropodidae; genus Macroglossus; species Macroglossus sobrinus. The sequence continues at coordinate 449,154 of PVKZ01000515.1, forward strand.
CAGGCAAACAGAAGCAGATGAGTGCAAACATTACTAAGAACTGAGTATTATAAGCTTAGACAATAATAAGAGATGTGCTATGACGAGATTCTAATGAATGTTCAGCATACATAGGGAAAATTGAGACAATAATGACTACAAAAAGACGAATTCAAAGGATTCGCAAAGGGGAATGGAGATAAAACACTCACAGAAGAAAATGGATGACTATGTATATATATACATATATATGTATATATGTATAAGCAATGGAAACACTGAGCTACCAGAAAGCAAAAGATAAAATGGATATAAGAAGACCTGACATTTCAAAAATCACCTTAAATATTAATGGACTGAACTCACCAATAAAAGGGTACAGAGTTGCAGACTGAATCAAAAACCAAAACCCAACCATATGCTACCTCTGAGAGACACATCTCAGCTCCAAGACAAATATAGACTCAACATGAAAAGGTGGAAATTATTTCAAAGAAATGACATTCAGAGAAAAGCCGGAGTACCGCTACTAATATCAGATGAAATAGACTTCAAAATAGAAAAAAAGGTAAGAAAGATACTGGGGGACATTTCATAATGATAAAGTAAATCATGTGATAAGAAGACATAAAACTTATTAATATCTATGCTCCCAATCAGGGAGCCCCGAAATATGTAAAGCAATTATTAACAGAATTAAATAGAGAAACAGACCAAAACACTATTGTAGTAGGGGACCTAAATACCCCACAGTCAGATATGGTCAGATTACCCCTGTAGATAACCTGTAAACAGAAAATAGATAAGGAAATAGCATCTTTAAATGACACATTAGACCAACTGGACATAATTGAGATTTACAGAGACTTTTATCCCAAAACAGCTGTTTATACATTCTTCTCTACTGCACATGGACCATTCTCAAGGATTGACCCCATACTGAGACACAGAGATAGCCTTAACAAATACAAGAGGTTTGAAATCATACCACCCATATTCTCTGATCATAATGCTTTGAAACTAGAGATCAGCTGTAAAAAAAGAACGCAAGAAGAAATGAAAAAACATGGAGATTAAACACCATGCTACTGAAGAATAATTGAGTCACAGAAGATATAAAAAGAAAAATCAAGAGCTACATAGAAAAGAATGATAATGATAGTACAACATATCAAAACTTCTGGGACATGGCAAAAGTGGTCATAAGAGGAAAGTTCATATCATTACAGGCCTATCTTCAAAATGAAGAACAAGCCTAAATAAACAGCCTAATGGTTCATCTTTAAATAAACTATTAAAAGAAGAAAAAATAAAGCCTAAAGTCAACAGAAGGAAAGAAATAATCAAAATTAGAGCAGAAATAAATTTGAAAATGAAAAATAATGGAAAGAATAAATGCAATAAAAAGCTGGTTCTTTGAGAAAGTTTATAAAATTGAAAAAACCCTTGACTAGATTCACTAAAGAAAAAAGGAAAAGGATACAAATAAACAAAATCAGGGATTAAAGTGGGGAAATTACAACAGACACTGCAATAATACAAACGATTATATAAGAATAGTATGAAAAAGTATAAAACGCCAAATTTAATAACAGAAGGAATGGACCAGTACTTAGAAAAATGCAATTTTCCTAGACTGAATCAAGAACTGGAAAATCTAAATAGACTGATTAGCAGTAGGAAATTGAAACAATCATCAAAAAAACTATCAAAATGTAAAAGTCCAGGATAGATGGCTTTACCAGTGAATTCCACCAAACATTCAAAGATTTATTATCTATTCTCCCCAAACTTTTTCAAAAATTCTAAGAGGACACAATACTTCCCAACTCATTTTATGAGGCCAGTATTAGCCTGACACCATAACCTGGTAAAGATAACACAAAAAAATAAAACTATAGACCAATATCTTTCATGAACACAGATGCAAAAATTCTAAATAAAATACTAGCAAACCAAATACAGCAACATATTAAAAATATTATGCATCAGAATCAATTGGGCCTCATTCCAAGGGCACAGGGAAGGTGTGGCCACCAGGCCTAGCCAGTCCAAGGTCTGGCTGTGATCCAAAATCTGGCTGCTGTTCAAAGCCTGACTGGCCCAAGGTCTGACTAGTCCAAGGTCTGGCTGTGATCCAGGCTCATGGTGAGGAATATAACCCTGATTTAGAATGTTATATTAGTTCAGTAATGCATCTTTTTTTAACATATGTAAACATTACTCAGCTTGTTGTATCACACATGTGTGGCCAAATGCCACTATTGTTCTTTGACATATAAAAATAGCCCATGTGGTCCCATGGTGGTGGTGGGGGGGACAAACTAGCAGAGGTGTACTCCCCACAATAATGTTGGTGCCTGCAGTTTCATTCTATGTCAACCCCTTGTACATTATTTCAGCTGGGCTTCTCACCATCCTAAGCCTTCCCTTCTCAATCAGCTTGGCGCTGACACTTAAGATGAGGTAAGTATGGCCTCCAGTGCTCCAGATGGTTCCTGGGTGGAGGAGACCCAGTTGGAGTATATGTGTTCTTCCTCCTCTCAGTGGTATACTGTGGCCATGTATCTGGCCAAATGGATGCCCCCAGAGGATTGGGATGCATTGAAGCAGTGTCCAGAGGACATCCAGAAAGCCCTGGAATTGTTGGATCAGAATGTCCCAACTGCTCACAGGGAGGCAGAGGATGGGGTGGCCTGGATGTTCCTGACTGTGCTGTGGCAGGCCGGCCTGGAGGTTCAGGATCAGGCACAGTAGGTGCAGCAGCTATAATGCCAGGAAGAAGTGCTGGAAAAGTGTGTGAAGGCAGTGGAATGTATCCTGCAGGGTGCTGCCATTGTCCCAGTCTGGGAGCCCACTGGTGGTACCATTGATAAGACAGCAGGTTGAAGTGGAACAGCTGTTGGCCTCAGGGTTAAAAAGCAGACCACCCTGATCCAGTATACCTCTGTGGAACTCAGGAACCTAACAAAGTAGGTACTGCCAAGAGCCAGGGAAACAGTTCCAGGGTGGCTGCTTCAGCTGTGGGATGACGGAGATGACGGGACTAAATTATCTCTGGAAGAGATGGATCAGCTGGCCTTCATAACAGTGATACCATCCCTCAGGCAGCACCTCCAGAATGTGGCGCATTTAGCATATGGTGCAGGCAATCACTCCTTGATTAACTGGCTAATGTCTGCTGCACAGACAGTGTGGGCTGACTCGGGGTATCTTCTGGAGACAGTAAGCAGATGGACCACATACTTAGATCTGGTCCAGATAATTCAGGAAATGGGCTTGTGATAGATGATGTTTTGCACCTAGTATACAAGCCCTGATAAAGAGATATTTACAACCCGTATAAAGGACTTGATTTTTACTTTGGGCCAGCTGGTACTCTTGGCACCATGGCGGCACTGCTGGCATCTTAGTGAATAGACAGATCCATGAGGTGACGTCCACTATGGCTAAGGTGCAGGATGTGGAGGTGAAACGCCAGGAGCGTTCCATCCAAGTGAGTGCCAGGCCACCTGCTATAACCCCTGACTGGCCAGTGCAGGGACAGAGGCATGGACAAAAAGCAGGGGCAGAGCAGCACACAGGCTGATCAGCTGTGAAAGTGAGCGGCAGACAGATGTGGTTTGATCTCCTCGCAGCAGGGGTCGCTGCAGAAAAGATTGAGCAGCAACCTAATGAAGTGCTGCTGGCACTGTGGAATCAGCTACATCATGACCAGCAAGTCATTCTTATTTCCAAGAAAGCCACAGCCCATGAGATGCGGCTGGCTGATTATCTCCCTGATTAGGGATCAGCCCAGGGCACCTGGTTGGCAGGGGAGCTGGCTGACCTGAGGCCACGTGTGGACCTGACTATACATTGGTCTCCCCACAATGTGCAGAGGGTATTAGCCCTTGTGGACATGGGTACTGACAGTATCCTGACAAGTTTTATGGGAATTCGGACAAGTTCCCTGGGCCTATTCCAATAATAGAAGGCTATGGGAGTCGAATCATTCATACACATTAGGTCCCTGTGACACTGTGTATAGGCAGATTGCCTCTTCGGACATACCAGGTGTACATATCCCTCATATAGTAAATTTTGGGAATTGATATTTTGCAAGGTTTGACTGTGAATACCACTGCTGGTGAATTCTACCTTCACATCTAGGTGGTGAAAACTATTATCCGGGGACATCCACCCCATGTAACACTCGTGTTGCCTCAGGCCACCCAGGTAATGAACACGAAACAATATCATCTGCTGGGAGTTCATGAGGAAATAGGGCATACTATAATGAAGCTGAAAAAGGCCGGTGTTATTCATACTGCTCATAGCCCGTAAAAATCTCCTGTGTGGCCAGTGAAGAAGCCTGATGGCTCCTGGCATATGATGATTGACTATTAGGAGCTAAATAAAGTAATGTAACCCCTGCATGCTGCCGTACTGAATGTCACGGACATTATAGTCTGGTTGGCACATGAACTTGGATGATACCATTATGTGGTAGACTTGGCAAATACTTTTTTCTCAATTGCCATAGCTCCAGAGAGTCAAGAACAGTTTGCCTTCACCTGGGAAGGGTGACAGTGGACACTCCTCATCCTTCCCCAGGACTATCTGCACAGCCCTACCTTGTGCTATGGTCTTGTGGCTCAAGACTTAGCCATGTGGAAATGACCACCTGTAGAGTACTTGTATCATTACATTGATGATATAATGCTAACCTCTGATTCTTTTACAGAACTAGAAGCAACAACAACCAGCCTGTGAGAAGCTTTCATCAAATGGGATTGGGAAGTGAACAAGGGCAAAGTCCTTGTTCTCTGTCAAAATTTTGGGAGTTGTCTGGTTGGGTAAGACTAAAGTAATGCTGGAGGCAGTGATTGGTAAGATACAGGCATATTCCTGATCTAAAAAGCAGCTCCAAACCTATTTGGTACTGCTGGGGTTCTGGAGAGTATTTATTCCCTATCTGGCCTCATTGATGTGGCCTCTACATTGTTTAGTGTGATGGGGTGCCCAGTGAGATTGGACCTTTCTAGATAGAAGAGGACTTTAAGACTACCAAGCAAGCTGTAGCACAAGCCTAGCTCTATGTGTAGTAGATCCAGCCCTCCCATTCCTGCTTACGGTGTGCCGGAGCCCGCTGGCTAAGATCGAACAGTTCCCGAGAGGGGGAGTGAAGATTGAGAAAAGAGAGAGACAGACAGAGAGATAGAGTCGGGAGGGCGAACAGTGAATACTGAGCCCCGAGTTTATTTAGCACAGCATATATATACCCTTGGAGAAGCAACACCCACACATATACAAATGATCTCTGACCTTTAAGTAAGTTCTCCCAAAACATCCTTGTTCCTGTTTTTGTCTCTTATTCCCTGGGGCAAGGAATGTCTCTTATTCCCTGGGGCAAGAAACATTCAACATTAAGCCAAACTTCCTCCTCCACTAACGAGCTATCCATTAAGCCAAACTTCCTCCTTCAGTAAACAAGCCCACCTGCTCTGCAAACTTCTAGCTTGCAGGCAACTCCAACCTTGTCTGCAGGGCATTCATCAAGAATGGCTCCCAACAACAATGCAGGTGGATGAAGCAGGATGGAGCTTGTGGCAGAAGCATGGGTTCCAGAAGGTACTGATAGGCTTCTGATCTCAGTTATGGAAAGGAGCAACAGCTCAATAGTCTCTGACAGAGAAACAACTGGCTGCCATATATGCAGCCCTCCTGGCCAGTGAGGTCATCACTGATCCAAATCTCATAATTGTGCAGTCTACGTACCCCATGGAGGGATGGCTGTGATCATGAGTGAAGGCACCCCATATGGGAATTGCACAGAACTCACGCTGATGAAATGGGGGGTGGGTTACCTGGAACAGCAGGCACAGTTCTCTGCAAGCCCCCTGTCAGGTCAACTGCACTCTCTATTGAGACCAATGCAGTTTCAAGCAGAGCTGACAGAATCTGCTGAAATGGGAGATATGCCGAGTCTCTGTGTAGAGTGTCAGATTTCCATCCCTGAGGATGTCTGGTACACAGATGGCTTGTGACATGGGCAGCCTCTGACATGGGCTGCCGTGGCACTACAGCTGTCCACAGAAACATCTTGGTATAAAACTGGTGCTGGGCAGTCTAGCCAATGGACTGAGTTTCACGCTGCGTGGTTGGTCCTTGTGAATGAAACTGGCTCAGTGGATGTCTGCATTGACAGCTTGGCTGTGTATCGAGATCTAACACTGTGGCTGCCCTGGTGGGCTGCCCAGGAGTGGATGATAGGGTACTGCCCCCATTGGGGACGGGGATTGTGGGATGACCTCTGAAAGTGGGGTCTGCAGCAGAGGGCCACCACATATGATGTCCCCAGCCATCAGCCATTATAGGCCACTGGCAATGATGCAGCCGATGTGCTGGCACAAGTCTGCTCTGCCCATGTACCACTGGCTAACAACAGGGAATCAATCGTGTCATGTTCTGGGCTCGTGTGTTTGTTGCTGTCCACAATGTTTCCCTCTGCTGTGTGTGTACTGAACTGCCAATGGATGCAGTTGAGGGACTGCTGTGGTGCATTATTCCAGCCATGGCTAAGAACTAGATGTGGGTATGTACCTAGAATACTATACCTGAATGGAACCAGTGACGACATGCCACAGAAGTGCTACTCTGCCATGACTATTGCAACCTCCACATAGGCTATACCATTTTCAATGGATGGGGGTGGGTGGTGGGAGGACATGTGGAATTGCAGCAGCAGGCCTGTGACTGCATAGAGCATGTGAGTTCTGTACCCAACCATGTTGTGGGGTGCCTACCCCCTGAGATGTATGCTAACATCATTATTGTTAATGTTCCCAAGGTCTGGTGGGATGGGAGAGGCTATACTTGTATAGAGCCTGCTGACTGGCTACCTGCAGGGTATCTCTGGGTATGCGGGAACTATGGCTAGCCCTATTTGCCTGGTGACTGGACTGGCTGTTGTACCTGGGGACGTCCATATTCAGCCGGACATGTATTACCCACTTTGCTCAATTGCCTCATAACTGAGATCCCGTATATCACCTCTGGCACTGGCAGAAACGGGCAGTAAGATGGTTCTATCCCCTGGTGTTATTCTTTCCAGGGGAGGGGTTCATAGATGTAGAATTACAAGTAGAAGCGTTATCCTGCATACTGCACAGGCATTGAATGCAACATGTCAGGCCATAACCCTTTTATTTAAATTGTTTTAATTAATTAATTAATTAATTTGTTTGTTTGTTTGTTTGTTTGTTTATTTTATTTGTTATGCCTACAGCACCTGGGCTTTCTGGATGGTCTCCCACCCAAGTACTAAACAGGCCCAACTCTGCTTAGCTTCCGAAATCAGACAGGATCAGGCTCGTCCAGGGTAGCATGGCTGTAGATGGTTATGAACCTTTTAATAGATGAAACCACACAAATGTGGAAAGTAGTTTTGCAAAACCGTATGGCTCTTGACCTCCTAACTGCTGCCCACCAGCAGTCCCACCAGCAGTCCAGTTTCCTTCTTTTGCAGATGGTTTTCCAGTTTTCCCAGCACCATTTTTTGAAGAGGCTTACCTTTTTCCAGTGTATGTTTTTGGCCTTTTTGTCAAAAATTACTTGCCCATACTAATATGAGTTTATTTCTGGACTCTCAATTCTCTTCCACTGGTTTGTGTGTCTGTTTTTCTACTAACACCATGCTGTTTTGATTACTGTCGCTTTGTAGTATAATTTGAAGTGAGGCAGAGTGTTTACTCGAGTCTCATTTTTTTTTTTCTCAGGGTAGCTTTAACAATTTGGAGTCTTTTGTGATTCCATACAAATCTGATGATTTTTTTGTCCTATTTAAAAAAAATGTCGATGGAATTTTTATGTAGATTGCATTAAATCTGTATGATGATTTAGGTAATATAGTCATTTTAACTATGTCAGTTCTTCCAACCCAGGAACACAAAATTTCTTTCTATTTCTTTCTAACTTTAATTTCCTTTAATACAGTCTTATAGTTTAAATTATATAGGTCCTTCACATGTTTTGTTAGATTATTTCTAGGTATTTTATTCTTTTTGTTGCAATTGCAAAAGAAATTATTTTTTCTGCTTCTTTTTCTGACATTTTATTATTAGAGTATAGGAATGCTATGGATTTTTTAACATTGTATCTAGAGAATTTATTGTATTTACTTATTGTTTCTAGTAATGTCTTGTGGAGTCTTTAATGTTTTCTATATAGAGAATCATGCCATCCACAAATAGTGACAGTTTGACTTCTTCATTTCCTATTCGGATGTCTTTTGTATCTTTCTCTTGTCTAAATGAACTTGCCAATTCCTCCAGAGTTATATTAAATAACAGTGGCAATAGTGGACAGCTTTGCCTTGTTCCTGATCTTAGATTTTAAACTTTTCACCATTAAGTATAATGTTGTCTGAGTGTTTGTCATATATGGCCTTTATTATGTTAAGATGCTGTCTTTCTGTACCGATTTTGTTAAATGTTTTGATCATAAATGAATGCTGTATCTTGTTGAAGGCTTTTTCTGCATCTATTAATATGATCATATGATTCTTATTTTTTAATTTGTTTATGTGGTATATCATATTACTTGATTTGCATATGTTAAATGATTCCTATGCCTCTGGGATAAAGCCCACTTGATCATGGTCTATTATCCTTTTAACATGTTCCTGTATTTAGTTTACTAGTATCTTATTTAGAATGTTTCATCTGTGTTCATGAGAGATATTGGTTTGTGTTGTTTTTTTCTTTCTGTGTTATCTTTACCAAGCTTTGGTATAAGGGTAATACTGGCCTCATAAAATAATTTGTGAAGCATTGCCTCCTCTTAGATTTTTGAAAGAGCTTGAGGTGAATAGGTATAAAATATTTGAATGTTTGATAGAATTCACTGGTGAAGTGATTTGCTCCTAGACTTTTACTTTTTGGTAGAGCTTTGATGATTGTTTCAATTTCCATACTGCTGATTGGTTTATTTAGATTCTCTAGTTCTTGATTCAGTTTGAGAAGTTTGTATTTTTCTAAGTACTGGTCATTCCTTCTAGGTTATTAAATTTGGTTTTATATACTTTTTTATAGTATTCTTTTTTGATCCTTTGTATTTCTGCAGTGTCTTTTGACATTTACTTTCTTTCATTCCTGATTTTTTGTTTGTGTTCTTTCTCTTTCTTTAGTGAGTCTAGCCAGGGGGTTGTCAATTTTATTAAGCTTCTCAAAGAACCAGCTCTTTGTTGCATTTATTTTTTCTTATTTATTATTGTTTGTTTGTTTGTTTTTAATTTCATTTATTTCTGCTCTAATTTTAATTCTTTCTTTCCTTCTGCTGATTTTAGGCTTCATTTGTTCTTTCTTTTCTAGTTTTTTAAAGATGAAGCATTGGGTTGATTATTTGGGCTTGTTCTTGTTTTTGGAGATAGGCCTGTAATGATATGAAGTTTCCTCTTCTGACCTCTTTTGCTGTGTCCCAAATTTTTTATATGATGTACTATCATTATCATTTGTTATTATGTATATCTTGATCTCTCTTTTCATTTATTCTCTGACCAAGTTATTCTTCAGTAGCATGGTACCTAATCGCCATGTATTTGTGGTTCTTCCTGATTTCTTTTTGCAGTTGATTTCTAGTTTTAAAGCATTATAATCAGAAAATATGGTTGGTATGATTTCAACCCTCTTATATTTATTGAGGTTATCTATCTCTGTGCCACAGTATGGGGTCAATATTTGAGAATGTTCCATGTGCAGTAGAGAAGGATGTAAAAGCAACTGTTTTGGGATGAATGGTTCTGTAAATCTCAATTATGTCTAGTTGGTCTAATGTGTTGTTTAAGGATGTTATTTCTTTATTTATTTTCTGTTTAGATGATCTGTCCATATCCAATGGTGGAGTATTTAGGTCCCCTACTATGATAGCATTTTGGTCTTTTTCTTCCTTTATTTCTGTAAGTAATTGCTTTGCATATTTTGGGGCTCACTGATTGGGAGCATAGATATTAATAAATTTTATGTCTTCTTACTGCATGATTCCCTTTATCATTTTGAAGTGTCTCTCAGTATCTTTCTTTACCTTTTTTATTTTCAAGTCTATTTCATCTGATATTAGTACTGCCACTCCTGCTTTTCTCTGAATGCCATTTCTTTGAAATAATTTCCACCTTTTCACTTTGAGTCTATATTTGTCTTTGGAGCTGAGATGTGTCTCCTGGAGGCAGCATATAGTTGTGTTTTGTTTTAGTATCTAATCTGTGAGTCTATGCCTTTTTATTGGTGAGTTCAGTCCATTTTCATTTAGAGTGATTATTGAAATATGAGGTCCTTTTTTAGCCATTCTACCTTTTGCTTTCAGTTAGCTCAGTGTTTCCATTGCTTCCTTGTCCTTGTGTTTCTGTTTTCTTTATTCTGGTTGACTTTTGTGGGTGTTTCCTCTGGTTCTTATTTTTTATATTATACACTTCAGTTCTAAATCTTCTGTGTGTGATTACTATTACAAATATGTAAAGGATAGTTATATGTATGCAGTCATCCATTATCTTCTATGTATGCTCTATCTCCATTTCCTTTTGGAAATATAGATCTTTGAATCCTCCTCTTTTCAGTCATTGTTGTCTCAGTTGTCCCTATGTATGCTGCACATTCATTACTATCTTGCTATATCAGTTCTCTTCTTGTTATTTAAACTTATAATGCCCTGTTCTTAGTAATGGTTTCACTCTTCTGCCTCTGTTTGCCTGATAGCACCTTACTCCTAATTATTATTATTTTTTAGACATTTTGTTTTAGGTGAGCTGACACCTTTCTGTATTTCCTCTTTGCAGGCATCGTAGGGGAGAATTCCCTTAATTTTTTTGTCTGGAAATGTTTTTATTTCTCCTTCTTATCTAAAGGTAATATTAACTGTATATATTATTCTAGATTGGTAGTTCCTTTTACTTAATAGTTTAAATATTTGATTCCATTCCTTTCTGACTTGTAAGGTTTGTACTGAGAAGTCCGATGATAATCTTATGGGTTTTTCTTTATGAGTTACCATCTACTTCTCCCTGGCTGCCCTGAAAATTCTGTCTTTGTCATTGATTTTTGATAATTTTAATACAATGTTACTTGGTGAAGGCTTTTTGGGGTTGAGATAATTGGGTGTTCTGTTGACTTCTTGAATCCCAAGCTCCAGCTCATTCCTTAGATTTGGGAAATTCTCGTCAATCATTTGTATGAAAATGCTTTCTAGCCCCTGCTCCTTTTCCTCACCTTCAATAATGCTCATTATTCTTATGTTTCCTCTCCTGATGATATTAGCTAGTCCTTGTATTTCTCTTTCAGTATTTTTCATTCTTTGATTTCTCTTTTCATCTTTCTGATTTATTTCTAGATTTCTGTATTTGATGCCACTAACCCTTTCCTCCATTTGGTTTACTCTATTTCCGGAGCTTGCTATTTCATTTTTCAACTCTTGCAGTGTGTTTTTTTATCTTCAGAATTTCTATTTTGTTTATTTTTTGTTGGTTTCAATCTTCTTTCTAAAGAACTCATTCTGTTCATCTAGTTGTTTTTTCAATTCCTGAAATTGTTGATATGACTTGTTTTGAAACTCACTGAGTTTTTTTCAGAAGTTCCATCTTGCATTCTCTGTCACTTAAATTGCATATTTCTATGTTCATAATCTTATTTTTTGGAGAATTTTATTTTTCTTTCTGAGATGCCTTGTCGCCTTGGTTGTTCATGTTGTTTAATGAACTATTTCTCCACCTGGGCATTAATGAAAGTGTTCAGCTCTTTTTCAGAAAGAAGATTTGTTATATAAAGGTCTCTCTTTAGCCTGCTGCAAAGAACGCAGTTTTCTTTTGGTTTTCACTATGTGGCATATAAGCCTCTTTCTTCCCTGCTTTATATAAAGCATTAATAATGCCTTTTAATTTTTTTATAGATGTTTAATCGCTCTCAGTACTTTTTCAGTCTCTATCCCTGTTTGTGTTACCAACATTTTCAGTAATGTTTCCTCAGATTCCCCTGGGCTCCACAGTGTTTGGTCTCGGAGGGAATGCATGGAGGGGACCTTTAGGTTGGGAGTTGGGGACTGTGGCTCAGTCTTGGTTTTGTAATCCCAGCTGGTAAAAATCAACTGTTGTTTCTCTGCCATTCACTGCTCTGCTTTCTGCCCTGATGACTGGGCCCTGCTACTGGCTGCATGGAGCTCACAAATCTCCCAGACAGAGTTGTTCAGGGAAATTGCCATACTTTCTCCCCTACCCCTCTGCCTACAGGGAGCTCCTGCAGCTGTGAGAGGCAGCTTCTTTATTTCTCCCAGTCCACTGCCTGACACCATGGGTTCTGACCTGTGTTAGCTCTTTTTTGCAGATTCCATGCTCAGAGGTGCTAGTGTGCAGTTTGGGTATTTTTTTTGTTGTTGAGTTTTAGGGGAGAGATCTGGGGATGTTTCTTACTCCACCATGTTTCTCCAAACTCTACAACTTATTTTTTGCATAAGAGAAAAATATAATTTTAAATAATAAATCCCTCTGGGTCTTTGTAACCTATCAGTCAGTGAATATGTATTGATATATGTCTTGCTCTAGGCTGGGAGGGGTGGTTATAAAACAATAAAACACACATATGTTCTCTACTTTTTAGAGATTTATGTTATAGTTTGGGAGACAAGATAAATGCCTGAAACAACTACACTATGCAATTACTACATGCATATAGGAAGCATCAGTTTCAGGTTCTAAACTCAGTGTTTCCTATTCTCAGACTTCTGTTGTGAACCCACTTCCAGGATGGAGTCAATTGAAAATGAAATATTTTTCTCAATTTCTAGCTACTTGCCCCATCCAACAAGGTCTAGAAAGGCTCTGAGAAGATGACATGAACAATTCATATAGGCTGATAATAGCTGATAATTATCCTTTTTAATAAATATCATTTTGCTGTACAAACATGGGCACATAAAGCTGATAGGAGAAAAAAGCACAGTGAGATTATGAAAAACTAGGACCTAATTTTGAAAGAGAATTTTTTTCTACCTGGAATCTCTTCAAAATTTTGTATACCTTTCTCAAATACTGAAAGTGGTAGTCATTGCTGCCAAATAATTTTAAAGTATTGCTGATAATATTGGCATACATTTGTCTACACTTTTAAGTACAAAGATTCTACATTCAGAAGAAAGGGGCCAAGCACTTTGGAAAACAAAATTTATACATATATTTAAGAAACAAAATGCATGTGGTTGCTATTGTCCTCAGCCTTAGAGAACATCCTCAGAAATTGCATTTGACTATTTACTCCCCTAAGTAGCCTAGTTGCTCTCACTAGAATATTGTTCTGTTGTACGAAACTACCTGGTGTGTATTCTACTTTAGAAGTGTAGTTACCATTGCTCCTGAAATGCCATTTTGCCGCTGGAAACATTCATAGGAACTAGCATTTAGAAGGTGAAAAGATTTTTGAAAGCTTTAAAATTTCCCAGTAGGAGTGCCAGTTCTCAGAAAACCATGAAAGTACACAGACTAGGTCATGGCTAATACAGAAACGACAAAGCTGAAAATATTACTCAAACTGTAATATTGTGGTAATATTATTGAAAGATGACAAAAATAATAATCAATATTAGCTTCCATGCATTGCTTTCTAATGTTTAAAGAGAGATTAGGTAATTTTTCTATGGTTACCCAATTAATAAATTGTCTCAGATGGAATTTGAACCCAAAGTGTCTGCTCTTCCCACCACCCCAGTCCATTTGAGTCTTATCCAGGTAGAAATATGGTAGGCTCTTGAAATAAGTAATCTGAACTCTTAATTGATATAGTGAGTAAAGCAGTGTCTACTGACATTTTACATCTGCTATATTTTCTCTACAGATCTGCTTTTAGATTTTTTAGAAAAAAAATGGTACAAAGGTATAGAATTCTAAGAAGATATTAATAACTGATTTGTGCCTGTCATCAAATACTTTAAATATATTACTTCCTATTTTTAGGATAGCCCTTCAAGTTATATAGTATCATTGTTCAGAAATATGGTTGTAGAACTAGAACCTGATTTCCTATATTCCCAAGGGTCTCAATGCTTACTTTGCCATTTTAGCAATTAAAGGCATTTTGCTGCTTATGCCCTCATCCTCACCCATTTTTTCTTCAGAAGCATCTTTTGCCATAATTTTTTAATTAAATAGAAAAAATATAATTATATAAAACCCTTTTTCAAAATACTAGAAGAAAGGTAGAATTATGAAATTCTGACTTTGGTCAGGGTTTGGGTATGCTAAATTTTATTTTTACCAAATGAACCTAATTAATCATTTTAATAAAAGCCAAACCACAGTTTGCTTTATTTGCCAATAGCTGGACTATCAAAAAATAGCCGGATAAGATGCTCAGAAAAAAGAGGCTTCTTTATTATACATGAGCATCAATTGCCAAATGATACAGATTTCTCTCCCATCCCTCCCCTGATTATATGCCAACTTGTTTTTATTAATTATTTATTGCCACGATAATACTGTATAACAGACAAATCAAAAATTCAGGGACTTTAAAATAATATGCCATTATTTAGGTCAGGATTCTGTGGGTTGGCAATTTAAACTGTTCTCAGATGAATGGTTTTTCTAGTATTAGATGGGCTTGCTTACATATCTTGTGGTTGTGGTTGATAGTGGGGTGATAGGGGTGTCTGGGCTACATGCCTTTCATCATGCATCAGTCTAAATCATGCATGTTCTCAAATTGAAGAGAAAGTAGCAAGAAAAGAGGCAAAAACACATATTTTTAAAAGTCTTTGCTTGCATCGTTTTCTACTCTCCAATTACCCAGATCAAGTCACAGGGCCAAGTCTAGAGTCTACAATAAGCAGTGATAGAGGGAGGCTCAAAAACAGATAGCCATTAATACAATGCATATGTCATATTTTACTCTTGTCATAATTATTCACATACTTTCTACATGCAAAATATGCCTCTCTAACCCAGGATATCAAAAGTCTCATTAAATTACAGCATCAGGACCAGAATCCAGTATCTCATGATCTATAATCATCAAATATTTATGTGGCTTCTCAGATGAGGATCCAAAAACCTATGAAGTACACTGACAATTTATTAGCTACCCATGTACCAAACATTCAGTGATGATAGAGTGACTTGATAACTACAAAAACATTTTCTTTGAGAAAGAAAAAAAAAAAGAGAAAACACCTAGACCTGGTATACATATTTAACAATTCTCAATGGACAAATGTGACCAGGACCATACAAAGTACAGGTGGAGAATGTTTCTTAACTATCCCATTATGCTTTCTGAGAGTGGCTCACCAGTCCATTGTTCTTCATGGCCCATAAGTTCATTCTCTAAGATATTCTTTTTCAATTCTGCTGGGTTATTTCTGAAGAAAGCATTGAAAGATATGATTTCTGAGCAACTTTTTAGCCTGCTTCCTGTTTAAAGAATATTGAGGGTCCAGTGCTTTTCTGTGTTTTACACAATCTCATTCTCTTTTAATTCAGGTTGGTAGCACCATACAACTCCCATAAAACCTTTCAGGCTTTATATAAATACAGTTCAAGTCTGTTCCATTGGCAAAACAAACAAACAAACAAACAAACAAACAAACAAACAAACAAAAACAACAAGAAACCACAGCCACAATCCATAATTCTTTTTGTGATAGGCCTCTCCTTCTCTAGATATTTTTTAGTGTTTCTTTGGCCATGTTAGGTTGCTATAAGACAATGCCATTAAGATTTTTAGAAATACTTTTGTCTATTTGGGAGAGTCTACTTAGCAACTCCTTAATTCTTTCAAAGGTCTTAACAGAGTCTTAGCAAAATGTTTTGGTCTTTAGTATTAAGACTACATATTTCTGGCAGCTCTTTGAATTTAATCTTTTACTAGTTCAAGAAATTAAAGATAAGGAAAAAAATTTCCAATCTAGTGAGTTCTGTTATTCTCTAAATTTTACTTGCAAACTGGCAAGTTTTTTAACTCATCTCTTTTTGGTTATACTTTATTACACATAGCTAATAAGAGCCAGGTGACATTTTCGATATTGTCTGTCAATATCTTTACTTAAGTATGAACATTAATTTGGTATAGTTATCACAATTTACTTATTGTTTCACTACTAGATAACATGGTTTGCCATTTATACAGGCTGATATAATAGCTTCCTCACCATTTTCTAGGCTTCCGTATTTTGATACTGTTTTTCTAGCCTCTATTCCCTGCCTTTCCCAAAGTTAATGACACATAAAACACATATTTTAGATTTTTATTACAATGCTTTGCTTCTAAAAACAGTCTGTATTTGTTATCTACTGCTACAATAATGCTATATCACAAAAACTCTAACTCAGAGATTTAATCACTAAGTATTTATTTAGCTCACAAGTCTGTAGGTTAATGATTTAGAATGGACTTATCTGAGCTAACTTCTATTTTTTTAAATAAAATAAAATCTTTATTAACAGGAGGAGAAATAGTGTATTATGGGGAGAACACTTTAAAAAGATAAACTTTAATGATGTAGTTATATATTTAGGACAGAACATAAACTGAGACTGGATCAAACTAAGACCTTTACAGTCCCTAATAGGAGTGACTATGCAGCCTTCTCCCCATAAACAGATCAATATCTTATTATATCTTTTAAAATAATATGGAACTTATGTAATACGTTCAGTCAACAATCTCGACACTAGCCTTAATGTGTGCTTATAATTTCTGACTCTGATATGTGTAGTTTTTTTTCCCCACACCTCTAAGTAATTCTCCAGCTGGGTGTCTAACAATGTAACTCAAATGTGATACTCTTCCTGGAGCCAGCACCAGATCCTACAGGTTAGGGGCTCAGTCCTTTATTTGAGTTCACTCATATGTTTGGAGGTTGACTGTCAACCATGGTAATAGTCATAACTGGGCCATGTGTCTTACCTCATTTAACAGGCAAGCCTGGGAATTTTATAATGGTGAATGTAGAGAAAAAAGAAGTAGATCATGAAGTACTTTTTTCAAGTTACTGATCACATCAAATTTTCTAATGTTTCATTGTCCATGGTCAAACTCAGAGTCCATATGAGAAAAAAGTGCCAAATGATGTTGACACAGGGAGACATGAATAATTAGGGCCATTAATTCAATCAATTTAAAACATTTATTGTAAAATGTCTTAAACATATTAATTTTTTTCTTCCCAATAATATGATAGACATCTCCAGGAAAGTAATTGTGTTTTTTGGAAGATATGTAAAATAGAGTAATAGTTCAAAGAGATAAAAACTTAGATAAAGATTTCAATATCCAATGTCTACAGAGGTTAGGAAGGTATTATAATTAATGAAGCCAGTGGAGCAGGAAACTATAGGCTGAGATAGGAATTACAGTGAACTATAAAGCCCTACATAAAAGAAGCAGTACTATTCAATTCCAGCAGACCATTATCATAAATATGGTCAAAGCACTGTCAGTTTTTTCAGTTTTTCAAAAGAACCTAGAAATCCAGATTTTTATATAAAATCTCTTGCTTTTAAATTATTGGTAAATAATTCAATAAAAAATAAAAGAAACACACTAAGACTGTTTATTACTATATAGATTCACAAAAATGTCCACTACTGTAAACTGTATCTGACCCATAGGTTGCCAATTTGTGACTTTGCTTTGACCTTTAACCTTTTTTCTAGCTTTATAGATGTATAATTGACAAATAAAATTGTAAGATATTTAAAATGTACAACGCAATTGTTTTACATACTTATACATTGTGAAATGATTTCCCCCTATCAAGTTAGTTAACACACCCATTTATGACCTCACATATTTACCTTTTCTTTTCTTTTTTTTTGGTGAGAACATTTGAATTCTACTCTCTTAGCAAATTCTAATTATATAATACAGTGTTATCAACTATAGTCACCATGTTTTACATTAGATTCTCAGACCTTATTCATCTTATAACTGAAAGTTTGTATCCTTTTACTAACCTCTTTCTATTCTACCTCCCAGGTCCTGGAAATCACTTTTCTACTTTCTGTTTTTATGAGTTTGACTTTTTTCTTTCATTAAAAATTTCATGAATAAGTAGTACCATGTGTTGTTTGTGTTTCTCTGCTTGGCTAATTTTACTTAGCATAATGCTCTCCTGGTTTATATTTTCTTCATTCATCTGTCAACAGACACTTCAGTTGTTGCCATGCCTTAGCTGTTTGTGAATAATTTTGCTATAAGCATGGTAGTACACATGACAGATGTTGTTTAAATTTCAAATTCAATAAATCACAAATAACCTAATCTTGCAGTGAGTTCTAATCTTGTAGGAAATTAACACATAATCTAAGACTTCACTTTTTGATGATATTAAATTTGCACATAGATATTTTTTTCTGTAGATATTTTGACAGAAAGTTTATAAAGGTTAAATAAACTTGTTCAAAGCCCAACTCAACCTGATGTACATTTATTGAGAACCTAGCATAAGTGCTGATTTTTCTTTCTAGTGTTTCCCATATATGTTGATCTCTTTAAAAACCTAAGGTTTTCCCTAAATATGCATTCATACAATGCTCTGAAATAAATCATTAAAGAAAAGGCTATGCTACATTCGGAAGACACAAATTAGGACATTCAGTCAAAGTAACTCTACCCAACAGCACCAAATACACAGCTAAAAAATAGCCAGTTTTGGTAAAACTCTTAAGTTTATTTTTCCCAATATTGTAAGGAAATAAAGCATCAGAAGATAGTAGAGACTTAAAAAGCTTACTAAAATGGCTTGAACAAATATAAATTTCACTGTTTTGATAGATTTTCTTAGCTATTTCATACTATGCTATATTTAAAAAGATAATTTACACATCAGTGGGTATTGTTGGACTAAAAATAATAAGGTTCTATTGGCAATCCATTGGACAAGTGTCTCAGATAATACTAAATTTTGTTCCATGGTAATGGAAAATAAATCTGATTAGTTTCAACCAAAAATGATTTCCCATTCTCATTGTCAATAGTTAGTTTAGAGTAGAAATCAGCTAGAAACAATCAAATGTGTATGTATCCGTGAATTGTTACATAATTGAACTAAGATCCTTTGGAACCTGATATAATGTCAGGTATGCTTTCCTTTTTATAATGCATGGCATACATTTCTTTAGTTTAAAATATTATTTATAGATGATAGGGACAATGTTAGTTGATGTTATATGGTGTGAGGTAAGAACATACTTTTGTCTGTTTTCTATAATTAGCCTGATAACCTATATTATTTGAATAATATACCCTCTACAACTGGGGGTGAAATGTCATACTTTTTATGTATTTCAATCACTAATGATGCTTTTTTATGGTGATATTAGTTAATGAAATTCAATAAGTTTCATCTGTACATTTTAACAGTAAGACATGTGTGTGTGTGTGTGTGTGTGTGTGTGATATATATATATATATATATATATATATATATATATATATATATATATTTATACTGAGTGTCTACCTCCCATACTTAGAGTTCTTTCTGTCACCACATATTTGACCTCTTTAACCCAGTCTACCACCCCCTTCTTACTCCCCCTACCCTCTGTTAACCACTAGTCTATTGCCCATGTCCATGAGTCTCTGTTTGTTCGTGTTGTTCATTTATTGTTTTTAGGTATATATCCCACATATAAGTGATATCATGTGATTTTCAACTTTTTCTGTCTGGCTTATTTTACTTAGCATGATTATTTCGAGGTCCATCTATGTTGTCGCAAATGGCAGTACTTCATCTCTTCTTATGGATGAGTAATATTCTATTGTATATATGTAGCACTGCTTCTTTATCCAAATATCTATCGTCATGTATCGTAAGATACTTCGGTTGCTTCTGTAACCTGGCCATGGTGAATAATGCTGCTATGAACATTGGTGTGCAAATACCTTTTTGGATATGAATTTTCAACTCTTTGGGGTAAATACCTAGTAGAGGGATTGCTGGATTATATAGTAGATCAATTCTAGTTTTTTAAAAAACCTCCATAGTATTTTCTATAGCAGCTGTACCAATTTGCAGTCCCACTAGCAGTGTTCAAAGGTTCCTTTCTCTCTGCATCCTCTCCAAAAATTGCTATTACCTATCCTGTTGATTATAGCTATTCTGACAAGTATAAAATGGCATCTCATTGTGGCTTTGATTTGCATTTCTCAAACATCTTTTCAGATATTTGTTGGCCATTTGTATGTCCTCTAAGAAGAACTGTTTTTTTCAGGCCCTCTTTCCATTTTGATTGGATTATCTATCTATCTATCTATCTATCTATCTATCTATCTATCTATCATCTATCTATCTATCATTTATTTATTTGTAATTATTGAGTTGTATGAGTTCTTTGTATATTTTGGATATTAGGCCCTTACTGAAGGCATTGCTTACAAAGGCGTATATTTTTCCATTTGAATGGGTGTCTCTTTACCTTGTCTATGGTTTATTTTGCTGAGCAGAAGCTTCTTAGCTTGATATAGCCCCTTCATTTATTTTTGCTTTTACTTCTCTTGCCTTTGAGGTCAAATTCATAAAATTCTCTTTAGGTCTAAGAACTCTGAGTTTAGTTCCTATGTTTTTTCCTATGCATTTGATTGTTCAGGTCTTATATTCAGGTCCTTAATCCATTTTGAGTCAATTTTGATATGTGATGGTAGACAACAGTCTAGTTTCATTGTTTTGAAGGTGGCTTTTCAGTTTTCCCAACACCATTTATTAAAAATTTTTTTTCACTGTATGTTTGGCTTTTTTGTCAAAAATTATTTGCTCGTATATACATTAATTTACTTTTGGACTCTCGATTCCATTCCACTGGTCTGTGTGTCTGTTTTGTTGCCAATACCATGCTGTTTTGACTATTGTCACTTTGTAGTATAATTTGAAGTTGGGAAAAGTGATGCCTCCAGCCTTGTTCTTTTTTCTCAGAATGGCTTTGAAATTTCGGGGTATTTTATGCTTCCATATAAATCTGATGACTTTTGGTTGTATTTCTTCAAAAAGGCTGATGTGATTTTGATGAGGATTACATTAAATCTGTATGATGCTTTGGGTAATAAGGTCATTTTAACTATGTTGATTCTCCTAATCCAAGAACATGGAAACTCTTTCTATTCCTTTGTATATTCTTCAATTTCTTTTAATAGAGTCTTATAGTTTTCATTCACATGTTTCATTAGATTTATTCCTAGATATTTTATTTCTTTTTTGCAATTTCAAAAGGAATTATTTTTTCCACTTATTTTTCTGAACATTTTTTTATTAGAGTATAGAAATGCTATGGATTTTTGAACATTGATATTGTACCTAGAGACTTTACTGTATTTGCTTATTGTTTCCAGTAGAGTTCTTGTGGAGTCATTAGGGTTTTCTATGTAGAGAATATTGTCATCCACAAATAGTGACAGTTTGATTTCTTTGTTTCCTATTTGGATGTATTTTATATCTTTCTCTTGACTGATTACACTCATTAGGGTCTTCAATATTATGTTGAATAACAGTGGCAATACTGGACAGTTGTGCTTTGTTCATGATCTTGGAAGGTATTTAGTTTTTCACCATTAAGTATAATGTTGGCTGAGTGTTTGCCATATATAGCTTTTATTATGTTAAGGTACTTTTGTTCTATACTGATTTTAAGTGTTTTAAAAATAAATGGGTGCTGTATCTTCTCAAAGATTTTTCTGCAACTTTTGATATTAATATATGATTCTTATTTTTTAATTTGTATGTGGTGTATCACATTAATCGATTTGCATATGTTGAACCATCCCTGTGCCACTGGGATGAAGCCCACTTCATCATGGTGTATAATCTTTTTAATATGTTGCTGTATTCAGTTCACTAATATCTTATTTTGGAAGTTCACTTCTCTGTTCATGAGAGATATTGGTCTGTAGTTTGTGTGTGTGTGTGTGTGTGTGTGTGTGTGTGTGTGTTATCTTTACCACGTTTTGTTATAAGAGTAATATTGGCCTCATAAAATGAGGATTTGGGAAGTGTTCACTCCTCTTTAATTTTTTGGAAGAGTTTGAGGAGAATAGGTATTAAATCTTCTTTGAATATCTGGTAGAATTCACTGGTGAAGCCATCTATTCCTCGACTTTTACTTTTTGGTAAGTTTTTGATGATTGTTCTAATTTCCATACTGTTGATCAATGTCCTTTAATATTCCATTTATTCCTGATTCAGTCCAAGATGGTTTTATTTTTTTAAGTACTGATCATTTCTTCTAGGTTATTCAATTTGGTGTTATATATTTTTTCATAGTATTCTTGTATAATCCTTTGTATTTCTGCAGTGTCTGTCATTACTTCCTTTCTTTCATCCCTGATTTTGTTTATTTGTATTCTTTCTCTTTTTTCTTTAATGAGTTTAGCCAGGGTATTGTCAATTCTATTAACATTCTCAAAGAAACAGCTCTTTGTTGCATTTATTTTTTCTATTTTTTTCATTTTTAATTTCATTTATTTCTGTTCTAATTTTGATTATTTCTTTCCTTCTGCTAAATTAAGGCTTCATTTGTTCTCCCATTTCTAGTTTTATAAGAGGAAGTGTTAGGTTGTTTATTTGAGCTCATTCTTGTTTTAGGAGATAGGCCTGTAATGATATGAACTTTCCTCTTATGATTGCTTTTGCCCTGTCCCAAAAGTTTTGATATTTTGTACTATCATTATCATTTGTTTTTCTCCATCTCTCAATCTTTCTTTTTATTTCTTCTCTGACCCAATTCTTCAGTAGCATGCTTTTTAATCTCCAAGTTTATGATAATTCCCTCTTTCTTTTTCACAGTTGATCTCTAGTTTCAAAGCATTATGATCAGAGAATATGGTTGGTGTGATTTCAACCCTCTTTTATTTATTGAGGCTATCTCTGTGTCCCAGTATGTGGCCAATCCTTCAGAATGTTCCACATGCACTATAGAAGAATGTATAAGCAGCTGTCTGGAAATGAAAGGATCTATAAATTAAATTATGTCCAGCTGGTATAACGTGTCATTTAAGGATGTTATTTCCTTATTGATTTTCTGTTTGGATGATCTGAACATATTCAACAATGGGGTATTTAGGTCCCCTGGTATGATAGTGATTAGTCTGTTTCTCCCCTTAATTCTGTTAGTAATCACTTTTTATGTTTCAGGGCTCCCTGATTGGAAGCATAGATATTAATAACTGTTATGTCTTCTTGGTGCATGATTTCCTTTATCATTATAAAGTGTCTCTCTGTTTCTTTCTTTTCTTTTTTATTTTGAAGTCTATTTCATCTGATATTAGTACCATGACTCCCACTTTTCTCTGAATGCCATTTGCTTGAAATATCACTTTTACCCTTTCACTTTGTGTCTATATTTGTCTTTGGAGCTGAGATGTATCTCCTGGAGGCAGCATATGGTTGGGTTTTCTTTTTATTCCAAAACGCAACTCTGTGCCTTTTTATTGGTGAATTCAGTCCATTTACAATTAGGGTGATTATTGAAATATGAGGTCTTATAGCCATTTTATCTTTTGTTTTCTGGCAGCTCAATGTTTTCATTCCTTCCTTGTCCTTGTGTTTCTGTTTTCTTTATTTTGCTTGGCTTTTGTAGGTTTTCTCTCTGGTCCTTCTTGTTTTATGATATATACTTCAGTTCTGAATCTTTTGCGTGTGATTACCATTATGAATATGTAAACAATGGTTATATGTGTGTGTGTGTGTGTGTGTGTATACACACACAGTTGTTCATTTTCTTCTGTGTGTGCCTATGTCAATTCCCTTTTGCAAATTTAAATCTTTGAATCCTCACCTTTTCAGTCATTGTTGTCTCAATTTTTCCCTATGTGTACTGAAAGTTCATTAATATCTTGCTATAGCGAGTTTCTTCTTATTGTTTAAGTTTATAATGCCATGTTTTTAGTAAGTTTTACACTTATCGGCCTATCAGCCTGCTAGTCACCTTACTCCTAATTATGATTTTTTTGTCATTATTTTAGGTGAGCTGACCCCTTTCAGCATTTCTTGTAATACGTAGTGAAGAATTCCCTCAATTTTTATATGTCTTGAAAGGTTTTAATTTCCCCCTTCATATCTAAAGGAAAAATTAGCTGGATACATTATTCTTGGCTAGTAGTTCCTTTCATTTAATAGTTTGAATATTTGATTTCACTTTTTTCTGGCTTGTAAGGTTTGTGCTGAGATTTTGACAATAATCTGTTTTCCTTTATAGATTACTGTTTTCTTTTCCCTGGCTGCCCTGAGAATTCTCTCTTTGTCATTGATTTTTGATAATTTTAATACAATGTGTCTTGGTGAAGGCTTTTCTTTTTTGGTTTAGATAATAGGTATTCTGTTGACTTCTTAAATTCCAAGCTCCAACTCATTCTACAGATTTTGGAAATTCTCATCAACTATTTGTATGAAATGCTTTTTATTCCCGGTTCCTTTTCCTTGCCTTCGATAATGCCTATTATTTCTATGTTTCCTCTCCTGATGGTAGCAGCTAGTATTTGTATTTATCTTTCATTATTTTTCATTCTTTGGTTTCTCTCTTCTTCCTTCTGATCTATTTCTAGATTTCTATTTTTTATTATTACTGGTCCTTTCCTCCATTTGATTGACTTTATTTCCTAAGGTTGATATTTTATTTTTAAACTCTTGCCATGTGTGTTTGTATGTGTCTTTTTTTTATCTCCAGAAGTTCTATTGTCTTATTTTTGAGGGTTTCAAACTCTTTTCTAAGCAACTCATTCTGCTCATCTAGTTTTTTTTTCTTCAATTCTTGAAATTGTTGATTTCACTCATTTCGGATCTCATTGAGTTTTTTCAGAAGTACCATCTCAAATTCTCTGTCATTTAAGTTGCATATTTCTATGTCTGTAAGGTTATTTTATGTAGATTTTTCTCTTTCTTTCTGAAATGCCTCATCACCTTGGTTGTTTGTAGTGTTTAATGTACTATTTCTCCACCTGGGCATTAATGGAAATGTATTCTGCCTTTTTTTCCCCCTAGAAAGAATATTTATTATATAAAATTCTCTCTAGCCTGTTTCAAAGAAGGCATTTGTCTTTTTGTTTCCAAAAGGATCTAAGCCTCTTGAATCCTTGCTGTGTATAAATTCTTAATAATGCATTTTTAATAGATGTTTATGCACGCTTGCTACCCTCAGTCTCAGGCCCTGTCAGTGTTATGAAAAGATTTTGTAGCTTTTGCTCAGATTCCTGGGTTTCTGTGTTGTTTGGTCTCCAGAACTTATGGTGAGAGGTACCCTCTGTGTTGGGGTTGGGGGCTGCAGCTCAGCCTCAGTCTTGCTACTGCAGCTGGTAAAGATCAACTGTTGTTTCTTTGTCATCCTCACTTCTCTGCAGTCCCTGTTTCTCTGCTTTGTTCCATGATGGCTGGGTACTACCACTGGCTATGTGGAGCTCACAGCTCTCCCAGGCAGAAATGTTCAAGAAACTTGCCATATCTTCTCTCCTCTCCCATTCTCCTATAGGGAACTCCAGCTGGGAAAGGCAGCTTTTGTGTTTCTCCCAGTTTACTGCTTGACACCTGTTGTTCTGACCTGTGGTATGTCTTAGGTGCAGATACAACACTCGGACATGATGGGGTATAGTTTGGCTGTTTTTTGTTTAGTTTTAGGTGTTCAGCTTGTTGTTGTTTCAAGGGGAGAGATCTGGGGACATCTGTCACTCTGCCATGTTTCTGATGTCCCCTTATTCTTCTAGATGAGTGTGAGCATACTACACAATAGATATTAAAATTCTGATAGATTGCATAGTTTCATGTAGAAACTGTATACTCATAGTATATTTGTTGAAATGATATCTATAAGGCCCCAAATTAATGTGTCATTATAGTTTAAATACAGAGTATGAATTTTAAGTAAATATTTGAAATGTTTAAATGGTTTACTACATTCTTTTTCTCTTAGAGTACCTGCACATGAAAGAGCTGATACATATAAGTGATCCTAAACTATCTCTTCAAAAATATAATGATGTGATTGTTCATAGTTTCCAAAATGTCAATGTTTTCACATTATTACATCTTTAAAATTAGGGTCAATAGCATATTCTAATTTAATTGGCATTGTTTTTCTTTTTTAAAAAATATACTTAAAATAACACTTTGTTTTAGATTTGCTGAAACACAATATTTGAAAAATTTTAAACTATTTTTGGCAAGTGCATATGATACACAGGCTTGAATCAGTAAGAGAAAGCCCTATAGGGGGCTGATTCTCTTTATCTATGCTGCAACAAGGACTATAAATGGAATTGAGGCAGAACATGAGTGATTACTTTTTATATACAGTGACCTCATAATCTGAACTGTGAGTGGATTAGGAACTCTGAGAAGGCTTTTCAAGGGGTTTGTCAGAGGTCGACCCTTTCTGGAAGGTGGAGATGAGATTTCTCCATTAAAAGTATCATCCTAGGGTGATTCAGTTATTGGTGGTTCAGTTGTTGCTTTCTTTGTCTCTCAAATAGGTTAAAATGAAAACATTATGTTAACAGCAGGGCATATTCTATCTGAGGCCACAGAATCACCCACTCTTCTTTACTCCATCTCAATATGCCTGGCTGAACTCTCCAGCGAAGCTCCCCAAGAAGGTTGTGTAATAAGCCACATGATTGCAGTCTAAATAATTGCTAGCTTTATGGAATATCTTCAATTAAACAAAAAAGGAAGTACATTTTTTAAATTATGTGTTTTTTCTTCACATTACAGAAATAGCTACATCAAAATGAAATTACTTTTTCCTTCCTTTTTTGATTTATGCTGAGATATATTGTGTCTGTTTCTGGTCATTGCATTATTAAAGAGTAGCAATACACTGGGGTATGCTCAGAATGATCAAGATAACAAGAAAAATAAAATGACCATTTGTCCCAGTTTGTTGGGGATTGAGGTAGCTCTCCAGATGTGAGGCTTTCAGTGTGAAAACCAGGAAAACAAAGTAAGATGAGTTGGTCACCCTAGAAAGAACGTGAATCCATGTTGTACAAAGACATATTAAAGCGTTTCAGCACATTTATCCTATGTGATGACGTGCTACTGAAAGGGTCACAAAGATGTAGTAATGGGTTAAGGTTAAGAGCCTACGTGCTAATCGCCATGTCTCGCTTCTGGACACCTGCTTGCTTGAAAAGTTATTGTTTGACTATTACCCCTGGGAACCTAACAGTTACCCATGGGAACCTAACATTTTAACAGTACGCTTTCTGCTTCTGTACCCCCGCTTGCAAAACCCACCTTTAGGTTGACAGGTAGAGAATAGAAGAAATATTAGACCTTTGTGATTTAGACAGAATGAAGAATGAGATTTTGGGCTTAAAACCCTTGTACCTTTATGTTTCGGGGCTGCTCCTTTGGAAGGACAGCCGCCGGCTAATAAACTGCCTCTAATATCAGAGCACTCAGGTTGAGTCTGTTTATTCCAGTCACAACACCTAGAGAAGATTTTGGAGAAGGTATGATAAATTCTTCTGTATATATGTAAAGACTGCTATTATTTTCTTCTGTATAGCCCCAGGAGGTTACAAAGATTCATAGATAAATTTACAGATTTTGATTCAATATAAATAAAAATTATTTATAATCCTACCAACCTAAAGGCGAAATGGGATAGATAAAAATGTTGACTTTAATAAAACTCCTCAAGTAATTGAAATCATTCAGTATAAAGATATATCAAGAATGTCACAGAGAGGATTCAAATTTTTGGAGAAGGGGGTTTGGATTATGTGGTCTTTAGGGTCCCTTTCAATTCTGTTTTTAATGTCTATGATTCTATTAGGATCACAGGATATTTTGATTTAAGTAAAACAACCAAAACATTTGAAAATCTCACAATTATTATCAAAAAAGTAATAGGAGAATTTTAAAATAGCAAAACAAGAACCACAGAGCAGGAGGAAAACCAAAATCAATCTGAGGTTAGTGTAACAAGTTCTGTAAGCCACCAAGTCACTTTTGAAGCAGTCTCAGATAAGAGATTAGCCAGAGATGGAGAAAGACCATTTTAGAAGATAACAAGAAACAGTTGCTGAGGATAGTAAAATAATTAAAGCATTAAATTAATTCTTATAAGTTTACCAAAGGGATGACAGAAGTATGCCTACTCTTCTATGACTAAAAAAAAAAGTCACCTGGGTGACTGAAATATACCTAGTATCCAGCAAAATCAGTGTCAAGTATTAATCCTAACTCTTCTTGCACCAAATTTCTATATTATTCAAAGAGAAACTTTAAGCCTATCCTTATCTCCTTGTATTTGGGTTAAGTAGCACCAGGGACAGACAAAATCGAAGTCATGCCTGAAGTACTTTCATCTGTCTGGAACCAATCAATTTTAGTACCCATAGGGCAGAACAAACCTTCTCAAAATTGCATGAAAAATAATTGGCTAAACTCCAGATCTTGAGGCACTAACAAACCTGAATTTTATTTTCAAATCCTTGTTTTCATAACACAATCTACTTGAGTTTGCTAATTTATAAAATGTTCACAGCCCTATTTCCTTATGTATATTAAGGATGAGTTCTGTCTTCAAATTAATTGAAGCATGAGAGTAAATTGTTTGCTCCAAATGAAGTTACAAAGACAGAACAAAAATTATACTTACTGAATTCCTACTGAATGCATAATTCTGTACTAATTATTATAGTTCTACAAAAAAAATAATAGGTGCATTTCCCGGCTTCAATGAACTTCCAGTTTCTGTAGCAAACAGGATAAAAATATTTTAATTTGACAAATGTTAATTGAGCATTCACTAAGAGTTTATGTACTTTTACACAGTTGTCTTAAAGTGGATGTAGTCCACATTTTATAAATGAAGCAATTTGAATTGCCCATATAGTAACCATATGTATCATTTTGCCCTGGCCAGTACCATTTTACATCTGTTGTTTTGGAGTAATTTTTAACAGTAAACTTTTTTCACTCTCCAAAGTTCCCCAGTTTTGATTATAAATTATATGGTCATCTCAAGTATCACAATAGTAGCTGGCAGACCTGATATTAAAATAATGATCTGCTATTTTTATTTGCTCCTTTGAACATGATCTGAAATTGGATGTTCAATGGTAAGAATATAACAGAAATTAATTGCTACTTTCTGAACATCCACTGCTAACAATACCACTTCCAGACGACAATTATTCATTTTCATGTAAACACTCTTGTCTTGCTGTGGCCTAACCTATCTGCTCAGTCATCTTCATCTGTTCTTTCCCACCTGTATCACACCACTACCACACATTTCAATTTAGAACTATAGAACTTCAACATTTGCATTGTTCATAGATCCAAAACCTTGACCTTGGACTTTCTTGACTCTAAATTCACAATCAATTCACATGGAACATCCACTCCCATGATTATACAAAATAGTTATCAGGAACTATTCCACCTCTTAAAAACAGAAACTCCAATAACTCTCATTCCTAAAATTCCCTTTTATTCCAGCTTTCCTGCTATTATTCTTGCATAACCAACTTCCTTTAGTCTCATTCATAGTTACTTTCCATTTATTAATCCCCATGTTTTCTGCCAGATAATTAAACTATTTCTGGCCTCATATTCTTTTCCACTCAGCCTGGACTCATCTGAGAAAATGTCATCTGTTCCTATGATTTTTTAAATATTTAAATAACATAAAAACAGAGTCATACACTTGTAGCTACAGTACCTCACATAAAACCTGGGTTATGCTAGGTACTCAATACATACATATTGAATAAAGGAATTACAACAGATAGATTGTCTGCTATAGGCTAAATTTTATTCCTTCTAATTCTCATAATAGAGTTATAAGTAGCATATATAAAAGGGATAGCTGATACAGCACTGGTGTAATGAGGCTGTAGCAATTAGTCAATTTCTCAGGTGAACCAGCTTGATCGAACTGCTACATGAAAATAAAATAATCCTAAACTTTGATCAGCTATCCCACTTAGTATTACTTTTATGATTGGATTTTGTAATATTAGTACTTGCAAACTTGTCTATTCCCTCCTAGGTACTTAGCTCATTATTTAATTGTTGGCCAGTAGGTATGCAGTGGCTCCTAGTCTTGGGGCTCAGAAGCTAAACAGTGAACTGTCCTATGGGAATCCTCAATTTATTGGCACAGTTAGCACTATATGTTGTATATAAGAGGTGGTGTTCCATAGTTTACTGACGGATACACATATTTCCTCACTCATACATGCACTGAAAAAAATAAAAATATAATTATATAAAAAGTGCTTAATGGAAACATTTTTAAAATCGTGTTTTTAAAAATGGTATTTTCAAAATATAAATATCTTTATATAATAAAACAAATTATTTCTAAATATTCGACTTTTTAAATAGTTATGTAATATAAGTAGGATTTTGTGAAATTAATTTTTTCACACATCCTGAAATTTTTTGTAAGTTCAGGTTTCTTTGTAGTTCTGTGACCTCTATCTAGATTTACTTCAATAGTTTTTGGTAGATGTATGTTTATGACAATGGCAAACTAGTTATTTTCAGATTAATCTATCTATTGAGGATACCAAGAAAATCTGGATAAAACATAAAAATAACACTTTGATAAAAATAGTCTAATATAATATAAATTACACAGAGAGCATATATTGTACACATTATGTGTGTGTGTGTGTGTGTGTGTGTGTGTGTGTGTGTGTGTGTAGTAAGTCCTCACTTACTGTCACCAATAGGTTCTTAGAACTGTGGTCAACAACATAAAATGAAACCAACTTTGCAATAGTTTAATTGATATAAAGAGTTAAGTTCCTACTGCATCTTATCAATGTTATAACAAAATGTTATTGAATGAAGCTATGTTATTTTGAGAACAATGTAAATATATATTTATTATGTACTATAAAAACTAAAAATCACAGCTCAGAATTTATAAAAGAAGAGAATTCCTGTTAAACATCTAAGGTTTTTAGTTGAGAAAGCCAGAGACACTCAATCAGAATGGCAAAAAAAAAGAGAGAGAGAGAGAATCCAGGTTATAATAATAATAATTTAAGGAGCCTATGGGACACTATTAAAGGTAAAAATATTGTGTCGTGGGGGTACCAGAAGGAAAGTAAAAAGTAGAAGAGCTATTTGAAGAAATAATGATGAACAATTTTTCTAACCTGGTGAAGGAAATAGTCATAAAACTCCAGGAAGCTCAGAGAGTTTCAAAAATCAGAAACTCAAAGAGGAGCACACCAACACACATAATTAAAATGCCAAAAGTTAAATATAAAGAGAGAGCCTTAAAAGCAGCAAGAGAAAAGCAGTTATTAGAATAGCTATAATCAACAGGACAAGTAACAAATGTTGGAGAGGATACAAATAAAAGGAAGCTTCATACACTGCTGGTGGAACTACAAATTGGTACAGACATGATAGAAAACAGTATGAAGGTTCTTCAAAAAACTTGAATTGATCTATCATATAATCCAGCAATTCCTCTACTGGGTATTTACCCAAAGAGTTGAAAACTCATATCCAGAAAAATATTTGCACATCTATGTTCATAGCAGCATTATTCACAGTGGCTAGGATATGGAAGCAACCAAAGTGTCTTATGATAGAGGATTGTCTAAAGAAGCAGTGGTACATATATACAATGGAATATTACTCAGCCATAAGAAGAAATGAAACACTGCCATTTGCAACAACATGGATGGACCTGGAGATAATCATGCTAAAAGAAATAAGCCAGACAGAAAAAGTTGAAAATTCTATGATATCATTTATATGTGGGATGTAAACCTAAAAGCAACAAATGAACAGGACAAACAGAGACTCATGGACATGGACAATAGAATAGTAGTTACCAGAAGGGAAGGAGGAGGGGAGGAGGTAGGTAGATGGAGTAAAAGGGGTCAAATATGTGAAGACAGAAAGAAATGTAACTATGGGAGGATGACATACAACACTATACACCTGAAACTACTATATTATTGTATGCCAACTGCAATAAAAAAAACTCATTTAATTGTACAATGTAAATAAAAGCAGCTATTTGTCTATTATATTTCAATAAAGTTCTCCAAAAAGGACATAGGATTATAAAAAAAAAAGGTGAAGCAGCATATTATAGGTATTGAGAACAGTGCTTCTCACACTTTAATGTGCATTCGTATCACATGGGGATCTTCTTAACTTGCAGATTCTAATACATTAAGTGTGAAGTGAGGCCTGAGAGTCTGCATTTCTAATATCTCCTAGATAATATTGATGATCCTGGTACACAGGAAGATCAATACTCAACATACAGCGTTTAGTATTAAATAAGCCAATCAAGAAAAAGTGCCTAGTAAAAAGATGAAGAGAATCAACCTATTTTTGAGTCCTTACTTTGGAAACTACTATGAAATTTCTATATGTCATCTAATTTAAGCCTCACAAGTACATTATTAGGAAGCTACTATTAGCCTCGTTATCATGGTAAAGACACAGGATTAGTATAGTATAGGTACCCTAACCAAGATTCCAAAGATACAAATATGTCTGATAAAATATTCAAGTTATTAACCATCATATACTACATCTACATTTATTAAGAAAGCAGGTCAAAGGAAGAACTAGGCCAAAGGAAGAAGTACTTGACAAAATATATCTAGTCATTTTGACCCAAGATATAGCCAAATAATTGCAGTTGTTCAAGAGTTCAGATATTTACCTGAGTATGGTACACAGGCATTTAATTATCAAACAATTGGCTGGATTGACAATGGGTGCAATAAGCCTGATGAGGTTCAAATAATCAGCTTTATCTATGGTAAACCAACATTTGAAAACTAAATTTGGTTCTAAAGCTAAAATTGTGCTCCTTACTCCCTCGACACTCTCAGTTTTTAAAAAATGGGTCCCACTAAATAGTGGACATGACTTATCAACCCAGGTGAATAAATTAGAAAAGAAGTCTGCAAGCACATATGAAGTTTGCCTGCTTGAGCACAGGGGTTCCAAGAGAGAATAGAGAAGGAAGATCAGAAGGAGGAGAAGGAGGAGGAGGAGGAAGAGGAGGAGGAGGAGGAGGAGGAGGAGGAGAGAGAGAGAGAGAGAGAGAGAGAGAGAGAGAGAGAGAGAGAAGCTTACCTTTTCAATACATTTATTGTGTTCTGCTTAAAATAGTCTTTAGAAAGAAGTCTGTAGGATTTACAAGATAAGCTGGAAATATTCACTCCAAAATAACTCTCCATGTACCTTTTAAGCCCCTGCCCCGCAAAGAAGCAGATGCTCCCTGTTATAAAATCCTAGGCAGGAATCATGGGACAGGTAAAGTATTCTCTCCCCAGGTAATGATGAACATGTGCTTTCTGACCTGGCAGCAGAGTAGAAATTACATTTATGAGCTCTACTTAAGTTTCAAGTACTTGAATCTGTGCTTTGCTAATTATTGTGTTAACATTGAGAAAGTTACTTGGTCACTTAATCTCTCTGTATGTCAATTTGCTCACATATAATATGGTTATAAGAAAAAAGAATTGAGGGAGATGGTGGCAACAGCAGCATAGCTTTTGAATCTCCCTGAATCTTCTAATAAAAGCAGTTAAAAAAACTAGACATCAAAATTTAAAAAAAGAACTTATGAGCAACATTTACAACAAAAGGAGATGATGAGATACCCTCATAACTTTCAAATACCAGCAAATGAGTAGGACAAGTATCAACTTGTCAAGAATAGCATCATATTATGGCATGTATAGAATAAAGTAGAGGGAAGCAAGAAGACCCCTGATGTACTTTGGAACAAAAGAGCCCCATCATATTCTAAAAGTGTTCAGTGGAATTACAGAAAACTAAATTTAGAATAGCAACTAAATTTGGATGAGGAATAAAGATGTAATGTAGAATAGGTTAAGTAAAAACGCCGTCACATGAATTGGAATTGAAAGTATACATATATACTCATAAAGAATTTTATTTTTCTTTATTTTCTCTTTCTTTCTTTCTTTCTTTCTTTCTTTCTTTCTTTCTTTCTTTCTTTCTTTCTTTCTTTCTTTCTTTCTTTCTCTCTTTCTTCCCTCTCTCCCTCCCTCTCTCCCTCCTTCCTTCCTTCCTTCCTTCCTTCCTTCCTTCCTTCCTTCCTTCCTTCCTTCCTTCCTTCCTTTCTCCTTTCTTTCCTATTATATCTATCTATCTATCTATCTATCTATCTATCTATCTATTATCTATCTGTATCTATCTATCATTTATCATCTATCTACATATCTATCTACATCAGGTTTGTATGTGGGGAAGGACTAGAAATATTGGCCAAGTAAGTTGTAATAAGCTGTCTAATGCACAAATCATGAACTTGAAATACTGTGTTTTATCAAAAGACACTAGGTTGTCATAGAGAAATGGCTGATTCTGGATCAGTCACATCTTATCTTACAAGATAGTTAATATGCTATCAAAAGCTACCAGGGTCATGTTAAAATGAATCATGGGCCAATTTGAAAAATATCTTACTGACCAAATGCAGGAAAGTTTGAGATTCAAAAAGAAATACGAGATGGAAGTAATGTCAGCGAAATGGCACATTAAGCAGCTCTAAGCTTTCATTCCACCAAAGAAACATCAAACAAACAAACAAACAAAAAGTTATCAGAATCAACTTTGTTAGAACTATGAAAAACAGTTAAATGTTTAAAGCAACCAAGTATTCAAAAAATCAAGAAAAAGGCAATTTCAAAACAATAGGAAATCTTTATGAAATTTTTACTAGGCTTTGACCCACTTCCTCCCCTGCATGATGGCAGTATTAAAGATGAAAATTTTAATTCCTAGTGTGAGATCCTGATCCCTGGATCCAAATAGAACAAAATAAACCTTATTTACAAATTATTGTATATGTTTTAATCTGTGTGTGGTACCAGAAGGACAAATGTGAGGCAATTTGTTTGATCTAACTAAGAAGTCAGGCTAGAAAGTGGTAGGCTTTGCTCAAAAAATGCGGCAAGATGAAATAACAAGCCACAGATCCTTGGGGACAAAATATATAATAGTCTACCTAAGGCTCAGGAGACAAAACAGTAGTTTCTTTGGGACATTAGTACATTTAAAAGAATCTGTAAGTTCTGGTCAAGATGGAAGAGTAAGTAAACACTGCACTTGCCTCCTCCCATGACCATATTAAAATTACAACTAAAATATAGAAAAAATCAACCTGGAAAATCATCCAAAGAGTAGATTAACAGAAGTCCTACAACAAAGGATATAAAGAAAAAGCCACCTTGAGACTGGTAGGAGGGATGGAGATGTGAAATGGCCTGGCCTGGCACCCATGTGTGACAGTAGCAAATCAGGAGGAATATTTTGATTGCAGAGATTCCTCTGAATACCAAGGGGTCCCAGCCCCACACCAGGCTCCTCACATTAAAGTACCAGTGCTAGGAAGAGCATTCCCCACAATATCTGCCACAATATCTGGATGTGAAAATGAAACAGAAGGTGTCTGGAAACCCAGATGTTCTCTTAAAGAGCCTGCATACAGATCGCCTCACTGTCAGGCACTCACCCTGGGATCAAGCAGAAAGACAGTGGCTATACATGTGCTAGAGACATATGGGAAGAGACTGAGTTGTGTGGCTTCAGAGCAAAGTATAGAGGGACAACCACTATTTTCCTTGTGATGATGCCTCCTCCCATGTAGCTGGTGAATGGGAGCCATCTATCCTGTGTTGAGCCCTCCCTGCACATGGCTAAATCTGAATTTTCATTGGCCTGGTGAGATTCACTCACTTCATCCTGATGACTCCTTGGGAATTTGCCTCACCCAAGTTGAGCATCACCAGAGGCTTTTTTTAAAATGTGGCTAGCAAGCAGTCATTGTTGGTCCATATTGCAGTTTTTCTTGGACAAGTCTTGGGAGTTTACCAGCCTCAGGTAGACAGTAGCCACTCTCAGTGGGTTCTGAACCTTTTGCTGAGTGGTCCCAGGCTCAGAACGAGTGTTAAATCTGAATCTGAATTAACAAGCAGAACACCACTCACCCCACAACAGTGACTTCTGAGATCCTGCTCCACCCAGTTCTTGTGCCGCCTGAGGCTCTTTCAGCAGTTGAAGCTTATGAATAGCTGAAAAGCAGTAGCAGGCCTTGGGGTTCTCTGGGCCTTTTCCTGAGCTGCCTAAAGACTAGTATTGGTGATGACCAACCTCAATTCACAACAAGGCCGCTCCCATGCACCTCCAGGTTGAGCTCAAGCAGCAACTAACTATGGATCACTTTGTAGGTCCTATCAGATAGCCCTGTAGCAGTCACAGGCCATGGCTAAATTTGGCCTGTGCAAGAGTCCCTTCCAAGAGGCACCAGAAAATTACTCCCATTGGATGGCTTCAAACATTAATAGAAGCACAAGAAGCACACCCAAAAGGTGGTCTTGGTGGATGCCATAAATTTTCTGGGCAAATCTTATTCCATGGGGTAAACACCCATGCAGTCTCTCATATGCTGTGATCATGACTAATATCCGCAGCCAATAACCCTCAAAGTCAATGCCACCTGCTGATGTGCCAATAGTTGTCAAGATTCAACTACAACAGGATAAAACACAAATCCACATGATGGACACTCCTAGAGCATTCACTTTGGGTCACCAGAAAGACTGCACCACTGGGACCCACAGCACACCTACTACATAAGGCCACCTGCCAAGACTGGAAGACATAACAGATCTACCTGTTATATGGAAGCAAAGAGAGGCAGCCAAAATGAAGAAAGAAAGAAACATGCACCAAATGAAAGAACAGAAGGAAATTTCAGAAAAAGAATTAAATGAAATGGAGACAGGCAATCTACCAGATACAGAGTTCAAAACATTCTTTATAAGGATGCTTAAGGAACATAGTGAGA
This sequence comes from Macroglossus sobrinus, assembly GCA_004027375.1. Taxonomy (NCBI): domain Eukaryota; kingdom Metazoa; phylum Chordata; class Mammalia; order Chiroptera; family Pteropodidae; genus Macroglossus; species Macroglossus sobrinus. The sequence goes on from PVKZ01000515.1 coordinate 485,956, forward strand.
ACTTTAACAAAGACATAGCAAGCATAAAAAAGATCCAGTGAGAAATGACCACTAACTGAAATAAAGAAAATACTAGAAAAAATCAACAGCAGATTAGATGAAGCAGAGGATTGACTCTGCCATTCAGAAGACAAGCTGATAGAAAACACCCAATGAGAACAGAAAAAAAATAAATAAAATTTAAAAAATAAAGATAGATTGCAGGGCCTCTGGGACAACATCAAGCATAACAACATTTATATTATCACTGTACCAGAAGTAAAAGAGAGGAACAAGAGGTTGAGAAACTATTTGAAAAAAAATGACACAAAACTTTCCCAATATTGTGAAGAAAATAGAATACAAGTCCAGGAGGGGCAGAGAATCCCTAACAAGATGAACTGAAAGAGCCCACGCCAAGACCCATCATAATTAAAATTTTAAAGGTTAAGGACAAGAAAGAGAATCTTAAAAGCAGAAAGAGAAATGCAGTTAGTTACCCACAAGGGAGCTCCCATAAGAATGTCTGTAGATTTCTCAACAGAACCTTTGCAGGCCAAAACAGTTTGGGAGAAAATACTCAAAATGATGAAAAGCAAAAACTTGAACCCAAGACTGCACTACCCAGCAAGGCTAACATGTACCCAACAAGAATCCCAAACTATATGAAAAAAAAGAGAAATAGATTTACAATAATAGCTGGAGACTTTAATATACCACATGTAAAAAAAATGATAGAATGACTACACAGAGATTAATAAGAAAATAGAGCACTTAAAAACAATATGACCAATGATACTTATTTTTATATATAACATTCCACCCAACAACAGCAGAATACACATTCTTCTCAAGTGCATATGGAACATTTTACAGACCAACCCCTATGTTATTCCTCCAGACAAATCTCAATACATTTAAAAGATTGAAATCATACAAAGTATCTTTTCTTGTCACAATGGAATGAAATCCTATCAATAACATGACAATGAGCAAATTCACAAATATGTAGAAAATGAACACTGTATTATTAAAAAATCAGAGAATAAAAGAAGAAATTGCAAGGGATATTAGATAAAATTAGAGACAAATCAACATGAAAACACAGTATATCAAAAATTATAAAATGCAACAAAGGCAGTGTTCAGAGGGAGATTTACCACTATAAATGGATTCATTAAAAAAGAAAGATCTCAAATAGATAAGATTTCTACCTTAAGGAACTAAAAAAAGTAGAACAATTTAAAACTAAAGCTAGCCAAAGGAAAGGGAAAATAAAGATTAAAGAAGAGGTAAATAAAATAATTGATAAATATAAAGATTTTTTAAAAAGTTGGTTCTTTGAACGATCGATAAAATTGACAAACTTTTAGCTACATAAACAAAAATGAGAGATGATACACATAACTGAAATAAGAAATGACACTAGGCAGGACTTCATTTCCAACCATATGAAATAAAAAGGATTGTAAGAGAATGTTATGGAAATTTTACATCAAAACTAGATATTCTAGATGAAATGGACAAATTTCTAAACACACACACACACACACACACACACACACACACACACACACACACTAAGTTGACTCAAGAAATAGAAAAACATTTTTTTTAAGAAGAGGTTAAATAAAAAGTCCTCCAGCAAAGAGAACTGAACCATATGGCTTCACAGGTAATTTCCACCAAATATTTAGAGAAGAAATAACCCAATTCTCCTCAAATTTTTCTAAAATGGAAAAAGGAAAAGACCATTTGCTAATTAATTTGATACCAAAGTGAAGACATCACAACATAAGAAAGTTACAGACCAATATTTTTCTATGAATATAGATGCAAAATCATCAATAAAATCCTAGCAAACTGATTCCAACAGCATATTCAATGTTCTAAACACCATTACCAGATGAGATTTCTCACAGAAATAAAAAAATGGTTCAACATTAGAAAATCAATGTATAGAACAGTATAGAACAACAAGAACAACAACAAAAGCACATGTTTTTTCAAATGATGAAAAAAAAAGCTTTTGCAGAATCTAACACTGTCATGCTAAAAATCCACATAAAACTAGAAAGTAGATAATAATTATGTTTACAGAACATTGTGCATGTAATGTCACTGAATTAAGCTATATATTTAAAAATGTTTAATATTGTTAATCATATGTGATATATATACATATATATCAATTAAACATTTCATAAAAAGATAACAATAGCTTAAAATCTTTTAAATCTTTTAAATCCATTAGCACATAAAGATATTAAACAATAAATGAGTTATTCACCTTTCAAAGTTCACTCTTTTTACTGAAACAGGTAAATAAAAGGGAAGATGAAGTATTTATCCTGCTTCTTCTATGTAAATTTTATCTCTAATTAATTGGTAGATGAGAGGATCCATCTATTTATAAGAAACTACCTATAAAATAATTCTGTAATAAAATTAAAAATTTACCATTTTTATTTCCTAATTAATTACTTGATCTAGGCATTGAACAGTAATAGCTGCTAACATCACAAAAGGAGATAGAGCCATTTATGTGCCTTATGATTAAAGAACACTGCCTATAGTATTCTTAAAGAGGACAAAATTGAGTCTGATGTAGGCTTTAAGTCCAGGTGTTCAATTTGCAGGAAATACTAAGGACAGAGAAATATACATTATACCATGAGTATGCAACATATTCTTTGGGTTTTTCATTGTGTAAATTTTAATAAAAACTAAGGGTTGGAAGGAAAAATTTATAAATAAAAAATTACAAAACAGTAAATTTCATATAAATTGACAAAACTGTAAATGAATACAAAGAAATAATAACTATAAAACCAAGACAAAAAATTATTTTAGAGGTGAAAGGGAGAAGTTGTTGACTGGACAGGGAAAGTAGAAGGGCTTCTGGGGTGACTAGTACAATTCTGTTTCTTAACCTGAGCTGAGTACGCTTGTGTTTGTTTTATAGTAACTCATTATGCCATGCACTTGTTCAATGTATTTTTATAACCTATGCTTTATTTTACAATAAAAACAAAAAAGAAATGATTAAAGAGAGAAATGCATTCACAAATTTTTAAATGGCAATAATAATAATATTATCTTTAGGGAAGATTGTAAAGTTTAAATAAAAGTCATATGTAAAACAATTAAGGTATCCTTGGCATGTCTAAAGTTCTATTATTGTTGTTAGAAATGTTTTGTTTCTGATCCTAAAACTAATTTTTAAATCTACATAGTTAAACACATCTCATCATCACAATCATAGAGTTGTTGTATTCCTTTCTTTGTTGCAGGAATGAAACTAACCTTTGCTCTAATATGTAGGGGTTAAAGTATCCATTTTGCAGTAATAATAGTGAATTGGAAAATTAATTTAATTATAAAACCATTGGCTTTGAGTAAAGTACTTGTCACTTACAAGCTGTACAAAATTTGTGTGCAAGAAATATACTTCTATTTTGTTAAGTCCTGGGCTTTTGGGAGACCTATTAATATTGTAGCAGCTAGAATTATCTTAACTAAGACATTTGGGTACATTATTTAACATCTTTGTATTTAAGTTTACTTCTCTGTAAAATGGCTAATAGTCTCTAAGTTATAGGATTAACGTGAGGATTGAAATAGTTCATCTTTACAAGAATTTCAAGCAACATCTAGCACCTAAGGCTCTCACTAATATTAGTGACTTTTTGGATGCCTTTTTCAGAACTGGCTAAAGGAAAATTTTCAGGGCTTAGGGCAGGCAATGACTGATACACATGGGCATTGGTTATCTTTTTATATTACTTAACATATCTGTGCTAACTACATATTCAGAATACCTCAGACCTTTTCTTTCTCTGCTCCACTCTTTAATTATATGTGCTACTTCATAATTTGTTGGCTTCTCTTTCCACCAAACCACAAGGGACCTGTTATGTACAAAGTACCTCCTTCTACAAGCAATTCAGGAGTTAATTATTCCAATAATATTAACCTAAGAAAACACACTGCTTGAGGCTGTGTGGCTATTCCTTAAAGTGTTACTTGCTGCTTGAAGTATGCTGGGAATGATGCTCACTTTCTACGTTTTCTTTGCAGTTCATCAGGTGAAATAAGCAATACTCTTAAAGTAATTAATTATGGCTAAAATGAAGAGCTGTATTTTCCCATCTTCAATTCCTAGAAAATGGAAATAAAAGAATATTGTTCTTTCTGGACAAATTTGCTTATGTTTATACAATTTTAAAACTGCTTATCCCTAAAGAAAAGAAATTAAATCTCACAGCTACGGATTGGAGAGTCATGAGGCCTTTCTATTTTGAAAACAAAGGTTAAGAAGAGTGGCTTGATATAAATACCTCAAATTCTCTTACCATCATAGTTTTCAGAAGGCAGGAATGGTATCCACCTTAATAGACATCTGGGGTTGAGCAGGCTCTTGCTGTATAGGAGAATGTTCTAAGGGTTCAAAATTTGACTCTTAGAATAGGTCCTCTCCTATTGTGAGTGGCTAGAAACATAGGTAACAGACATAAAATGAGGTTTATAATCCATTACTAGCTGTATATCCTTGAGGGGGTCATTCATGTTTCTTAAAATAAAACAGCCCCATGGACAAGTATTGAACACCAATGTGGAAGGCATTATGCCAGGTGTTCAAGTGAAAAAGATAAATAAGACATGGCCTCTCTCTTTCTCTTACTGCACAAGTAAGGGAATTGAAGCCATTGGACTATTTGATCTCTAAGGCTCTTTTCAATATAGAGAATCTCTGATTCAGACATGCCTTGTTTCATATATTTTAATTATTAAATGTTCCAAATTTAGTATTTTTGTTTGTAATAGTTTGAATTGGTTTCCCTATTATTACCAATGATCTGTCATTTCTTAAATGTAATAACAAAGGCAGTAGTGTTAGCCCTTTTCCAAATCTGTGCTTCTGTAGTCACCTCTTCTGCCCTGTACTGTTTCAGCTGAAATGTAGGATGAATGGTTTATCTCAGTTCCAAATCTGAAAGGTTGTATTCTATCTTAATATGAATGAGCTTTGTCATTATTTGCTTTCACTAGCTTCTTAAAATCTATAAGATTTTACTAAACAAGGATTAATTGTTAAGGTGACAGTTGGAGATATGCAAGGTAAAAGAATAGGTTAACCTATAGTGATATATCCCTTAACATAGGTGCTTCAATGTGCAAAGATATGTGGTACATCAACTGCACAGGAATATAGAAGACAGAGCATTTTTCATATGCTCTGGACTTGAGAGGAAAAAAGAAGAAAGACAAAAATAGATAGGTTCTATGCTACTAAAGGAGGAAGTGAACTTGACTTTTGAGAGTACTTGATGAAAAGTCAAATAATACTTATAAAAGGTAAGGAGACACAAGATTAACTAATGGTTAGGTTTATCCCATCTGTCTTGACTGAGTAGGGCTCTTTCCCAGGGAAGGCTTCAAAGGGCATCCTAAACAAGAGTTGCTATCACAGTAACTTAAACATGAGAGGAGCAGAAAAGTACCTCAGAGATGAAAAGTGTAAATGGAATGATGTTTGTTTATCTCTTAAATGGAAAGTCATAATAATAGTATTTACTTCATAGGATTGATGTGAGGATGAAATGAGTTCTCATATGAAAGTGTGCCTGGTACACAATAAGCAATATAATTGTTTCTGCAACAAAAATACAATAATGAAATTCCAGCAGCTGAAGACAATTAGACTTTTTCTTTTCTCTTTTTAAAATTTTTATTATGATGACATTGGTTAATGAAATCCAGTAAGTTTCAAGTGCATAATTCAATAGCAATGCACATATATACATTGCATTGTGTGTTCACCTCTCATACTTAGATTCCTTTCTGTCACCACATATTTGAACCCTTTTACCCCATCTACTCTCCTTCCCCCTCACCCTCTGATAACCACTAGTTTATTGTCCATGTCCATGAGTCTCTGTTTGTTTATTCTGTTCATTTGTTGCTTTTAGGTTTATATTCCACCTATAAGTGATATGTGATTTTCAACTTTTTCTGTCTGGCTTATTTCACTTAACATGATTATCTCAAGATCCATCTATGTTGTCACAAATGGCAATATTTCATCTCTTGTTATGGCTGAGTAATATTTCATTGTGTGTGTGTGTGTGTGTGTGTGTGTGTGTGTGTGTGTGTGTGTACACACAGTTTCTTTATCAAATCATCTATTGTAGGACACTTTGGTTGCTTTTATGTCCTGGCCACATGAACAATGCTGCTATGAACATCAGTGTGCAAATACCTTTTCAGATATGGGTTTTCAAGTCTTTGGGGTAAATGCCCAATAATTTCACACATATTTCACACACAATGGCATATACATGCGCACATGCAGACTTTACAGTATGCTTGAGTTGATGGAAGTGTAGGTGTACGTGGGTACACATGAGCAGAGAGGAGGCTAATGTATATATGCATGCATGGGAGAGAGTCTGTGTGTAATTGGCACAAAGTCGTGCTGTACTTAAATGTGATTGAATATTGCATGACATAGTTTTTCTTAATATTCCTGCTTCAATAATACTCTTGTTTTTTGTAATTTCTTTACATGCACTTGAAGCTGCCATCTATTCTACCACCCTGATTTTGCTTTCTCATACACTTTACGATATACTAATATCCTTATCATTTTCTGTAACCCTAAAAAAATTTGCTGTAAAAGAGACTGCCTGCATTTTTCCTATGTACTAAATTTTAAAACCTTCTCAAAATGGCTGCCTTCCTGGTTATTTTTTTTTCATTAGCTCAAGGTCCTAAAGATAATTCTTTCTAATATTCTGGCTGACACATAGTGAATAGGGTCTTTTAATATTTTCTTTTGACTGCTAATCTGGTTCTCCACCGGACTTAAAGTTACTTTCTCTGCTTGACAGGATGTCAAATGGGATCAAGATATAAAACGAATAAGCATTTCTACTAGCTTGGGATTTATACATAACAATAAAACCATAGATCAAAATAAAAATTAAAGCAGCAATGATAGTTATGTAGGCTTTAGTTTTCTCACTTTTTCTTACCATGGTCATTCTCATCTGTACAAAAATATGTTAAAGTTCCAACCAAGAAAATCATCCCTATATTTCTTCAGATTATTTTTAAGAGACCGAAAATAGGGATCTAATATTTTTAGCTATATTGTAACAGAGGACTTTAATATGTTTCTGTGTTTGTTTGTGTGATCCTTTTTAAATTCAGAGTAATCCCTTTAGGATTTAGGGCACCATGAAGAATTGCTAGGTTTCTTACAACTCCCTTGGGTCATTACATTTAGGAATACTTTTATTTAGTGGAAAAATGGCAGTAAGATTCAGTGATAAGACCCCAAAAATGAGTTTGAGGCATTTCAACAGATTGTTTTGTTAACAAGAACACTTGCCAATCAAAGAAAAATATATCACTGCATAAAAATGATCAAGCTAAAGTTTGACTAAAAAGCCTATATTAATAATTCCAGCAAATTCACACACACACACACACACACACACACACTTCTATAAATATGTATAGCATATTAACCAAGACACACTGGACTCAATAATTCTTCCAAATTAAACATCAGAATTCACAAATATAATATGAATCACTCTCCTGTATATTTCTTTCTTTTTTTATCCTCTTTTTTCTTCCCTTCTTCTTCCTTTCATTAAACATTTACTGAGCACTTTAGCATGCTATGCGCCAGCCACTCTACTAGCTGCTAACTATGGGGGATACAATGAAGAGTAGTTTATAATCCCTGCACTCAAAGAGTTCATGGTCTACTGTCCACACTCCTCTAATCATCTCTATTAAATGATTGTTAGGCAAGTCTATTATAGTAGTAAGCACTGGTTGGCAAGAGGACATAGATAACTGACAAACTAAATTTTAAAAAGACAACAGAAAAAAAAAGTCTAATATTTTTTTGTCCCTCTGTAAAGTCAAATCACCACTCGTAGTTGAAGTACTGAATTCAGCTCAGTATAGTCAATAACTTTATTTTGCTCAGCTTTCTGAAAATAAAGTGGGTAACTCGTATAGCAATGGTTCCCTATCACTTTGAATAATCAAATACAAGTTTATATCTCCTTGCTTAGCACATAAACAATGTAGAGATTGGACTACATGATGCCTAGTGCCTCTTCAAACTCTAAATAATGATTATATTTAAATAAAATAACACTGCACATCATTTAGAGTTAGGGCCCAGTGAACAAAAAGCAGCATCAACATCCATATTAAAAAGTCTTCAGTGCTGTAAGGTTTTTTCTCCTCCAATAAATGTGTTCTATCCAAAACTTAAAGTACATCAAATCTATCTTTGAATTTTTTTTTTTTGGGGGGGATGGAGTGTGCAGGTTTATACACTCTGTATTAGATATTTGGCAAGTATTCTGAGAATTTCAAATAGAATTAAATTATGACGAAAACAAATAAGAGTCACAACAAAATCGCTGTGAAGTTTCTTAAAATCACTATAAAAGTTATGATAAGAACCATTTAGAAAAAAATAAACTCCTTAATATAACATTACTACTACCAATTGGCTTTAAACGAAATGCAAAAAAAAAAATCAATCAAAGCAAAACTACATTTCTTTCTGCTGATGCAATCATACATATATATTTTTTCTGCTGTGGTTTGTTGTTATTTGTTTTTGGCAGCCTCTTCTTATTGTGGCCAATATTGAATAGACCAAACCAAGTATGCTCTCAAAGACTGTTTAATAGCCATTGGCTGTCCTTTCTAGGAGCAGCCCCGAACAAGAATAATGTCCATCTTATGTGCAATTGATTGTTTCTCATGCCAGGCAAGCAAGCAGGGCGACACAAGCTAAAATGGGCAGTTAGGGTATAAGCTCATTGTTACATTGTTAAAACTTGTATGATTAACAGGAGGCGGTTAGGGGTTCCAGGAACTAGGCATTTTTGCCTTAGTTAAATATTACTAATGTATAGACCTCCTTTGTCTAGTTTTCAGGCTTTTTGATTAACTCTTTCCTTATCATATTTCAGCAGGCTGTCACATTCTGAATGTAACATCCAGTTAAGAGCACACTTTTCTTTCAGATTTTATGCTATTATTTCTGTAAGATAATATTTTTTCTAAAAAGAAAGAAAATTCTGTATGTACTAAGAACACAAATATCAGCCTGCAGCTGCAGATATCACGAAATTCACACACACACACACACACACACACACACACACACACGCACGCGCGCGTGCAGAAATAGAAGTTAAAATCTGTTCTGATCTCATTCACTTTTACCATTTCAACCATTACTTCCAGTAACTAAATCTACAATCTTTACCTGTATACCTGTCTTTTCTACAAATCATCTTCACCTGAGTTTTGTACATCACTCTAATGTCTCAATAGCATATCAAGCATAAATTCAAATATGTGACTCCTCTCTCTCCTCTCAGTTTTTCTTATTTCTATCACTATAAAGTAAAATTGTTTTCCAAATCACTCAAGTTGTAAATATTTCATCCGACTCTTGTTCTCTATTTTGACTATTCAATATAGTCTATCACATTATGTTGACTCTTCTTTCACAGTGGCTATTATTTTTATTCTCTTGTACATGGTTTCTATTCTATTTTAGAAATTTATCATTTTTATTCTTAAGTATGGCAATACCTTCCTAAAGGGGGTCTTTCCAGGCTCTCTCTTTGCAAACTTTTTCACAAAACATGACCAGACAAAATCTTCTGAAAATAATGTTTGCACACATCATATTTTCTCAAAAACCTCCAGTGTCACTCACAGATATTTAAAGGACAAGATTTGAAATCTGTAGCCCAGAATGTAAGTTCCCACATATTCAGGATCGGCTACAATTCTTATATTCTTTTACATTAATCAAAGAGGCATATTGTTTACTCTTGCCACATTATAAAAGGAGACTGAACTAGGAGAAAAAATAAAAATATTGTGTAATAAACAAAAATACAGAATTTTCAGGCTAGGTCTGTGCCTCTCTGCCTATGTCTTTGCTTATACCATTCTCTCCACATGCAAAATCATTACAGATTATTTCCTAGTGCAGCATATGTGTACCCATCCATAGTAAGTGCTCACGTCCACAGTGATCACTCTATTTGATCTCTAGCATTATTGTTTTGGTTATTCACTTACATTTAGCATTCTCTTCTTTGTATTTAAATGATCTCTCTCTGGGTATTACTTTACTTCCCATTTAGATTGTTAGCTCGCTAACTAAGGTCAGAATAAAGCCTGGCACTTCTTTGCTAGCTCTTGAGAATGCCAACCAAGTGCTTAACAAATGCTGGTGTTTGATTATTGAATATTTACTAAAATTGTGCCTTTATTTGGTTTAGGGTAAAAACACTTGATTGGATTAAATTATTTATTTTATTGATGATAGTTTGTGTGTTTGTGTGTGTACCTAGCCCAAATTAGCCTGTTATTCTATAAATTATAACTTGCAAAAGCATACACCTAGCATCTCTCTGAAGATAGAGTTTCAAACTGTGACTATTTCTTTTAAGTACATCAGTCAAAATCCTAGTTCAGAGTTATTTAAAATGGTTTGTATTTTATGATCCTATGAAGACTTTACATTGCAACTGTTAAACTTTAAAAACAAAGAAAGTAGAAAGAGGGTACAAGGAACTGCCATCTGTCCCTGTATACAATTATTGGCCAGCCATCTGCCTGTATACTGGGTAATGATTTTAATGTTGGTGATAGCTGACTAAAATACCCTCTCTCCACGGAGCCAAAAGAAGGAAATGCATTAAAAAGCACTGATCCTTCTATTTGTTATTTGTGAATGTTTTCTCCCATACAAGAACCTATTATTTAATTTGTATCTCTATGCTTTTCACTGTGTATTAAAGTTATTCTTTATGACTTCTCGACAAACACCTGCATCTTTGCATGTAGCTGCCTCTATCTACAAATTATCAGAAGGAGTTAGTACAACTGTGGAATATCTTTTAGACCCATTCAAAATGAACCAAAGTATCCATCACATTATAAAAGGGAGCTAATAGTAAAGGTATTAACAATTAACCTCAGGTTCAAGCTAAGCAAAATGCAGAAATGAAAAAAGCCAAATAAAAACTAGTTCACATGCCTTTTGACATCAACATAAATTTCACAATCCCATGTAATCCTTCTCATGCATTCACTGCTTTATATTTCTATGATCAAAACTGAAGTAAATTAGCATTTGAGTGGCCATTAATTATTCTTTGAATTTCTGCAGAATTCACCCAATCATTTAAGGCAGGGCATGACTATTCAACAATGCATAGATTTTTACATGTGTGACTTAATATATTAAATCAAGGTCTTGACTATGGTAGTAGGCCTGCAATATGGTTCATTCAACCTAGATTTCTTTTTATACACAGCTGTTCTAAAAGATATGATGTAGTAGTTCATAGCCTTTATCAATAACATAAATCTAAAGGTTAGAAATATTAACAAAATAGGCTATGTGGATTTTTAGCCAGTGTCATTTCTTGAGAGACATGTATTAACTAAGTCTCAACCTATAGTGCTCTATACTTACCTCTTTGTCCTGAAAGTACTTGTTATTCAAGTGTAGGTTCAATTATTTTATAAAATAGGTTTCAATATATTTTGTTTTATAATTTCCTGTGATATACAGAGCTTGCCAACATGCTTCACACCTAAACTAGTTCTAACACTTTATACTTAAATAATTCAATTGTTTATCAGAATTTTTTGCCTTGCCTTTAGTTATCCATATCATTTTTCTTCTTTTTTATAAACAACATGGCTTCTCAAAAATCTTGCTTAAGTAATGGGTAATTGGCTTCTATGATATAGCCCACTGAAACTATCTTGGAAATTTTCACATAGCTAATAGAAGGTATGAAAAAAGTAATTCTCAGATACTCTACATAATATGAGCTCTGTTTTTTTCTAGAAAATGAGAAGTGATGCTGCAAATTTTGGATCTGGGTATATAAATAAGAACCCTGCCCACAAGAATTTTAAGGGCTCAAGTTTCAATGACTATAAAAACCTTAAAAAGCTACTTGCAAATATATTTTTCTATTTGGATGGTTGTCTCTTTTTTTTGTTGACAATTTCTTTTGCTGAGAAGAAGTTTTTTAGTTTGATGTAGTCCCATTCATTTATTTTAGCTTTTACTTCCTTTGCCTTTGAGGTCAAATTCATAAAATCTTCTTTAAGTCCAAGTCCTATGTTTTCTTCTATGCATTTTATTGTTTCAGGTCTCATATTTAGATCCTTAATCCATTTTGAATAAATTTTGGTGTGTGGTGATAGAAAACAGTCTAGTTTTATTCTTTTGCAGGTGGCTTTTTAGTTTTCCCAGCACCATTTACTGAAGAGGCTTTCTTTTCTCTACTGTATGTTTTGGGCTTTTTTGTCCAACATTATTTGTCCATACCTAAACAGATACTTCTCCCTAGAGGACATACAAAATGGCCAAGAAATATTTGAAAAGATGCTCAACATCACTAGATATTAGGGAAATGCAAATAAAAAACACAATGGATATCATCTCACACCTGTTAGAATAGCCATAATCAATAGGAAAATTAATAACAAGTGTTGAAGAGGATGTGGAGAAAAAGGAACCTTCATATACTGTTGGTGGGACTGCAAATTGGTACAGTCACTATAGAAAATAGTATGGAGGTTCCTTAAAAAACTAAGAATTGATTTACCATATGATCCAGCAATCTCTCTTCTGAGTATTTACCTCAAAGACTTGAAAACTCATATTCTAAAAGATATTTGCACATCAATGTTCATAGCAACATTATTCACAGTGGCCAGGAAATGGAAGCAACCAAAGTGTCCTACAATAGATGATTGGCTAAAGAAGCTGTGTACACATATACAATGAAATATTACTCAGCCATAACAAGAGATGAAATATTGCCATTTGCAACAACATAGACGGACCTCGAGATAGTCATGCTGATAGTCAAGTGAAATAAGCCAGAAAGTAAAATTTGAAAATTACATGATAAAACTCATATGTGGGATATAGACCTAAAAGCAACAAATGAACAGGACAAACAAACTGAGACTCTTGGACATGGACTATAGACTAGTGGCTACCAGAGGGTAGGGCATGGGAGAAAAGCAGTAGATGGGGTAAAAGAGGTTAAATATGTGGTGACAGAAAGAAATCTAACTATGATAGGTGAACACACAATGTAAATGTGTGTGCGTGTGCATGTGTGCGTGTGTGTGTGTGCCTTATTGTTGATGTGTATAGCTGAAAACTATTGGATTTCATCATTAGATTTTATTAACCAATGTCACCATGAAAAATAAAAATAAATAAATAAATAAATAAATAAATAAATAAATAAATAAAACTCTAAAAAGAATGCATGCTCATTTATAAAATAATCAGCTCCTTTGACTCGGAAAACGATGCTAGACAAAGTGCAAAATAAAACTGCAATTTAGAACTAATAACTATTAATGAAGTAAAGTTCTATTAATTTTAAGTGAACAGATTTTTTAAAAGATCAATAAGTTTTTTTACAGGAAAAAATTAAAATGAGAGACAATTTTATTATTATTGCTTCAAAACATATATTAGAAATTTTTCTCCTCCACCTGATAATTTTAAATGCATGGATAGTGACACTTATATTGTAATAATCATAACAATGTTATTTAAGAATAAAAGGAAAACATAAAATCTCCATGTCATACAGACTTTCATTCGAAATCTTTGCCTTCTACTTTTTTCTATATCTTTTTTTGGGAATAACAGAAATTTATTTATGATGACCATAATGTATCAGGTGTGAAAAAGACATTAGTAAGACTGATATTTCTGTCACTGCCCCACTATGGACATGAAAAAATAACGAGTGAATCTACTAAAAGGAGAAGGAACAGAAAAAAGGAAAATCTATCTGTAGCAATTACTTTACTCACAGATGTCGATTAATGACTCATTCCCACTAGCTAATTCTGCAGCCTACCAAAAACCTTTGCTAAAGAAAGAACTCTTTCTGGGATCAATTACTGCAGTGTATTTTTGCTTTCTGGTGTTAGCTTTCTGAAGCTGTTGCTCTTTCATGCAGAGTGGCCACCTCTATAAAAGTTCAGATGCTACTGCAATAGCAATATGTATTGGATACTCAGAAAGTCTCTGGTAAAACAGTGAAGAAAGTGAAGTAAATGCTTGAGAGTCAAGCAGATCTGCATTATTGTACAATATCTTTTGTAAATTAGGTGTGTGAGTCTTCCTAAATCATCTGCCTCCACTAAGTATCATCCTCCTCATCTGTAAACTAAAGCAAAAAAAAATGGATTCAACTATATTATCCCTAATACTTCTCTTATTTTATGCCTCTAGGATCGTAATTTTCTTCTGGCTTGAATTTTAAGCTTCATCCCTTTTTGACTCATCCTTTCTTTCATTTTTAGATGTTTTTCTTACCTCTGAGGAAACAAAATACAAACCACATCTGAATAAAGAATCCTCTAGTTGCAAAAAAATGAGAAAAGAGTAATGCCATGGAGGGCCTGTGGGGAAGGTATTTTGAGGAACATATGGATTTACAAAGGCCAAACATGATTTTTTTAAAAAAAATTTTCTATGTAAGGCCATCTTGAATGGAGCTTGTGCTAACTTTCAGAAAACAAGGGAAATTTCACTTTCTCCCCTTACTGCATAGATGTTTAATATTTGAAATCAGTATTGAGTGGCTAGGTAGTTTGTTCTTTTTAAAAAAGATTTGGTATAGGTGAGAACAAAAAAGAATAAAAGAAACAGTGCTACAGCAGTTTTTGCCTTGTTTCCGTATTTCTATTTTAAATTGCCTGAGCGCAAACAATGCTCTTGACCTAATGTCAAATCCACTTCTTTTATTTAAAAATTTTAAAATTACACTGATGTTATTTATACTAAAAAATAGACTAATTTAAATCCTATCAATGGTTGATAAATCATTCTATCAAAAAAGAACGATCAAAACAAATGCTCACTGGAATTGACAGACATCACTAAGGTTAGATTATAGAAACCATTCCATTTCATCCTTCATCAATTCTAAATACCAACATTTGCATTTATTAAAGTGGAGGATTCCTCTAAGATACTTTTTTTGGCTTAGGTACTCTGCTTAATAACTTGTTACTTAAAAGTTTTTCAGGCATACCCATACAAATATAAATACTATGCTAGCCCTTTCTTTAAAAATAGAATCACTTTATTATTATTATTATTGCCTCTCTTTA
Source organism: Macroglossus sobrinus (assembly GCA_004027375.1). NCBI lineage: Eukaryota > Metazoa > Chordata > Mammalia > Chiroptera > Pteropodidae > Macroglossus > Macroglossus sobrinus. The sequence continues at coordinate 501,178 of PVKZ01000515.1, forward strand.
TTTTTTACTATCCATATCCCAATTTTTTTCAGCTATTGGGTGGCCCAATGCTTCAGGGATGTGCTCTCTCCAGTTTTAGGGGATACACTGACATTAGTCTAAAAATATAAGAATGTGATGCCTGAACCACAAAATGCTGCAAGCATTTTGCAAACATGAGTGACTAAATTGCTAAGATTGGCACAACAGAAAAAATGAACTTGGATCCTTGATGACATTATACAGTCTCTTAATTTTCCAACCCCTGGCATCTCATAGTTTCATATTTCTTTTTAAAATTTTACTAGAATATAATTTACATACAATATTATATTAGTTTCAGGTGTACAACATAGTGATTTGATATGTATATATATTATGATGTGATCACTACACTAAATTCAGTAATCATCTGTCACTGTACAAAGATATCAAATATTATTGAATATATTTTCTGTTCCGCATACTACTTCTCCATGGCGTATTTATTTTATACTGGACTTTGTACCTTTATTTCCCCTCCTCTTTTTCATCTATTCCATCATCCCCTCAAATGACCATCAATTTATTCTTTATTTCTATGAGTGTTTTTTCAGTTATTCATTTGTTTTGATTTTTAGATACCACATATAAATAAAATCATATGGTATTTTTCTTTCTCTAACATATTTCACTCAGCATAATACCCTCTAGGTATATAGATATGAGATATATCTATATCTATATGTCACATCTTCTTTATCCATTCAACTATCAATAGACACCTAGGTTGCTTTTATGCTTCCATATCTTGGATATTATAAATAATGCTGTGACAAATATAGGGGTGCGTATATCTTTTTAAGTTAGTATTTTTATTTTCTTCAGATACACACAAGTAGATTTGCTGGGTTATATGGTAATTCTACTTCTAAATATTTAAAGAATCTCTACTTTATTTTCCATAGTGGCTGCAGCAGTAAGTAATCTCATAAACAGTGCATAAGAGTTTTTCTTTCTCCCCATCCTTGCCAAAACTTGTTATTTGTTGACTTTTTTATAATAGCCATTCTGAGTCATGTAAGGTGGTATCACATCGTGGTTTTGATTTGCAATTCCCTGGTGATTAGTGATATTATCTTTTTATACATCTGTTGGCCATATGAATGTCTTGAGAAATGTTCATTTATATTCTCACCTCATTTTTAATTGGCTTACTGTTTTTTTCTTTTTCTTTTTTTCCTGGCTGTATTAAAATATAATAGACAATTGGTTGCTCATATTTACATTGTACAATTTAGTGGTTTTCTTTTTCAATTACAGTTGGCATACAATAATATATTAGATTCAGTTGAACCACATAGTGATTACAGAGCTATATAAATTGCAAAGTAATCACCCCACTAAATCTAGTAACCTTCTACTCCTTTATATATTAATTACAACATTATTAACTTTTTTATGCTATACTTTATTACTACATGTCTATTATGTAACTATCCAATTTTAATATTTTTCCTGTTTTGAAAAAAAAGTTTTATTTTTTAACTTTATTTAAACTTATTTATTTATTTAATTATGTATGGTGACATTGGTTAACAAAATTGAACTGTGTGTTCAACTCCTATAGTTAGATTTCTTTCTGTCACCACATATTTAATCCCTTTTACCCAATCTACCATCCTCCTCCTTCTTCCTCCCTGATAAACACTAGTCTATTGTCCATGTCCATGAGCCTCTGTTTGTTTGTCCTATTCATTTGTTGCTTTTAGGTTTATATCCCACATATAAATAATATCATGTGATTTTCAACTTTTTCTGACTGGCTTATTTAGCTTAGCATAATTATCTCGAGGTCCATCTATGTCGTTGCAAATGGCAGTATTTCATCTCTTGTTATGACTGAGCAATATTCTATTGTATATGTGTACACAGCTTCTTTATCCAATCATCTATTGTAGGGCACTTCAGTTGCTTCCATATCCTGGCCACTGTAGAATAATGCTGCTATGAATATTGATGTGCAAATATTTTTGGGGTATGAGTTTTCAAGTCTTTGGGGTAAATACTCAAAAGAGAGATTACTGGATCATATGGTACATCAATTTTTAGTTTTTTGAGGAACCTGCATACTGTTTTCCATAGTGGCCATACCAATTTGCAGTCCCACCAGCAGTGTATGAGGGTTTCTTTTTCTTCACATCATCTCCAACATTTGTTACTACTTGTCCGGTTGAATACAGCCATTCTAATAGGTGTGAGATGGTATCTCATGGTGGTTTTGATTTGCATGTTCCTAATAGCTAGTGATGTTGAGCATCTTTTCATATATCTGTTGGCCATTTACATGTCCTCTAGGGAGAAGTGTCTGTTCAGGTCCTCTGACCATTTTTGGGTTGGATAGTTTATTTGTTTGTTTGTTGCTGTTATTGAGTTGTATGAGTTCTTTGTATATTTTGGATATTAAGCGCTTATCAGAGGTGTTGCTTACAAATATATATTTCCATCCTAATGATTGTCTTTTTACCTTGTTGACAGTTTATTTTGCTGTGCATAAGCTTTTTAGTTCGATGTAGTCCCATTCATTTATTTTTGCTTTTACTTCCCTTGCTTTTGAGATCAAATTCTTAAATTTCTCTTTAAGTACGAGGTCCTTGAGTTTAGTTACTATCTTTTTTTCTATTCATTTTCTTATTTGTTTTTCTTAATCCCTTTGCTATCTTTAGCTGTTCTACCACCCACCCTCCCATCTTGTAGCCATCAAAATATTCTCTGTATTTATGCATTTATTTCCATTTTTGTTGTTATTGTTGGTTATTTTGTTCTTTAGATGCCACATGTAATCTAAATTATGTAAAACCATATGATAATGTATTTCTCCATCTGACTTATTTCATCACCACAGTGCCTTCTAGGTCCATTAAGAGAATTTTTTTTTCTGTTCTCTTACTTTTAATCTGTGTGTGTTTCTTTTAATCTGATGTGAGTCTCTAAGTAGCATATCTAGGGGTCTTGTTTTTTTTTATCTTTTAAAAGGTGTAACTGTTACTATTATTTTTTAGAAAGTTTATTGGGTTACATTGGTTAATATAAGTATATAATTTTCGCATATACATTATAATTTGATAATTGTACATTCTAATCTATGTTTAACATCCAAAATCCAGTTTCCTTCAACTACCATATATTTGATCCCCTTTATCTACTTTACTCTCCCATTATCTCCCTATATTTGACCCCCTTAACCAGTCTACCTCTCCCATTCTCCCCTATTCCACAAGTAACCACTAGTTGATAGTACTCTGTAACCACTAGTAAATAGTTCATGTCCAAGAATTTCTGTTTGTTTGTCCTTCTCATTTGTTGCGTTTAGGTTTATATCTCACATATGAATTTTATCATGTGATATTCAATTTTTGCTGTCTGGCTTATTTTGCTTAGCATAATTATTTTAAGGTCCATCTATCTTGTTGCAAATGGCAGTATTTCACCTCTTCTAATGTCTGAGTAATATTCCATTGTATAGATATACCACAGATTTTTAGCCAGTCATCTATTGTAGGACACTTCGGTTGCTTCCATGTACTGGCCACTGTGAAAAATGCTGCTATGAACCTTGGTGTGAAATATCTTTTTCGATATCAGTTTTTGAAGTCTTGGGGGTAAATACCCAGTAGAGGGATTGCTGGATCATATGGTAGATCAATTCTTAGATTTTTAAAGAACCTCCATACTATTTTCCATAGTGGCTGTACCAATTTGCAGTCCCACCTACAGTGTATGAGGGTTCATTTTTCTCTGCATCCTCTTCAACATTTGTTATTACTTATCCTATTAATTTAGCTGTTCTAAAAATTGTGAGATGGTTGTGTTTTTGATTTGCATTACCCTAATAGCTAGAGATGTTGAGCATCTTTTTAAATATTTCTTGGCCATTTCTATGTCCTTTAGGGAGAAGTGTCTGGTAAGATCTTCTGCCTATTTTTTGATTGGATTATTTATTTTTTGGTGTTATTGAGTTGTATGAGTTCCTTGTATATTTTGGATATTAGGCCCTTATCAGAGGCATTGCTTGCAAATATATTTTCCCATTCGGATTGTTGTCTCTTTATCTTGTTGACAGTTTCTTTTGCTGAGCAGAAGCTTTTTAGTTTAGATTTTACTTTCCTTGCTTTTGAGGTCAAATTCATAAAATCTTCGTTAAGTCCAAGATCCTTGAGTTTACATGGTATGTTTTTTCTATGCATTTTATTGTTCCAGGTCTTATATTCAGATCTTCAATCCATTTTGAGTTAATTTCAGTGTGTAGTGATAGACAACAGTCTAGTTTCATTCTTTTGCAGGTGACTTTCCTGTTTTCCCAGCACCACACATTGCAGAGGCTTTCCTTTCTCCACTGTATGTTTTTAAATTTAATAGAAAATTATTTGCGCATATAAATATGAGTTTACTTCTAGACTCTTGATTCTGTTCCACTGGTCCATGTGTCAGTTTTGCTGCCAATACTATGCTGTTTTGATTACTGTCACTTTCTAGTATAATTTGAAGCAGAGTGATGTCCTTGCCTCATTTTCTGCCCCACTTAGGATGGATTTGGCAATTTGGGGTCTTTTGTGCTTCCATACAAATTTGTTAATTTTTTATTCTATCTTTTTAAAAAATGTCAATGGGATTTTCATGGAAATTGCATTAAATCTTTATAATGCTTTAGATAATATGGTCATTTTAACTATGATGATTTTTCCAATCCAAGAACCAGAATATCTTTCCATTTCTTTGTATATTCTTCGATTTTATTTAAGAGAGTCTTGTAGTTTTCATTATATAGGTCCTAAACTGGTTTCATGAAATTGATTCCTAGGTATTTTACTCTTTCTGTTGCAATTGCAAAAAGAATTATTTTTCCACTTCTTTTTCTGACACTTCATTATTAGAGTATAAGAAAGCTATTGATTTTTGATTTTGTATCCAGAGAATTTACTGAATTTGATTATTGTTTCTAGGAGTGTTCTTGTGCAGTCTTTAGGGTTTTCTATATAAAGAATCATGTCATCTGCAAATAGTGACAGTTTGACTTTTTCGTTTCCTATTTGGATGCCTTTTATATCTTTCTCTTGCCTGATTGCACACACTAGGACCTCCAAAGTTGTCTTGAATAAGAGTGGTGATAGCAGACAGACTTGCCTTGTTCCTGATCTTAGAGAGAAGGTTTTTAGTTTTTCACCATTAAGTATAATGTTGGCTGAAGGTTTGTCATATATGGCCTCTATTATGTTAAGATACTTTCTTTCTATACTAATTTTGTTAATTGTTTTCATCATAAATGGCTGCCATATCTTCTTAAAGGCTTTTTCTGCTTCTATTGTTATGACCATATAATTCATATTTTTTAATTTGTTTACGTGATGTATCACATTAATCGCTTGTGTATGATGAACCATCCCAGTGCCTCTGGAATGAAGCCCAGTTGATAGTGGTATATAATCTTTTTAATATTTTGCTATATTCAGTTCACTTTTATCTTTTTTAGGATTTTGCATCTGTGTTCATAAAGGATATTGGACTGTTGTTTTCTTTTTTGTGTGTTTTCTTTACCAGGTTTTGGTATCAGAGTAATATTGGCCTATCACATTCTCTTTGATTTTTTAGAAGAGTTTGAGGAGAAAAGGTATTAAATCTTTTTTGAATATTTGATAGAATTCTCTGTGAAGCCATCTGGTCCTGAACTTTTACTTTTTAGTAGATTTTTGATGATTGTTTCAATTTCCATATTTCTGATCGGTCTAGTTAGATTTTCCAGTTCTTCTTGATTCAGTGTAGAAGGTTGTATTTTTCTTGATTATTGGTTCATTTCTTCTAGGTTATTTAATTTGGTGTTATATATTTTTCATTGTATTATTACATGACCCTTTGTATTTCTATGATGTCAGTCATAATTTATCCTCTTTCTTCCCTGATTTTGTTTATTTGTGTTCTTTCTCTTTTCTTTACTGAGTCTTGCCAGGGGTTTGCCAATTTTATTAACCTCCACAAAGAGCCACTTCTTTCTTACATTTATTTATTTTATTGTATTTTGTTTGATTTCAATTTCACTTATTTCTGCTCTAATTTTGATAATTTCTTTCCTTCTGCTGACTTTAGGTTTTATTTGTTTTTTCTTTTTCTAGTTTTATTGTTTTTTTTTTTAAGATGAAGAGTTAAGTTTTCTTTTTGGGCTTCTTTTTTTGTTTTGTTTTTTGAGATAGGTCTGTAATCATATGAACTTTCCTCTTATGATGCATTTTGATGTGTCTCAAAAGTTATGTGTTCTACTATGATTATTATTTGTTTCTATGTATCTCTCGATCTCTCTTTTTATTTCTTCTCTGACCCAGTTATTTTTCAGTAGCACATTGTTTAAACTCCATGTACTTGTGGTTCTTTCTCATTTTTTTCTGCTGTTGATCTCTAGTTTCAAAGCATAATGATCAGAAAATATAGTTGGTATGATTTCAGTCCTCTTATATTTGTTGAAGCTATCTCTGTGCCCTAGTATGTGGTCGATTTTTGAGAATGCTCCATGTGCAGTAAAGAAGAATATATAAGCATCTGTTTTGGAATGAAGGGCTCTGTAAATGTCAATTATGTCCAGCTGGTCTAATGTGTCTTTTAAGGATGTTATTTCCTTATTTATTTTCTTTTTGGTGGTCTGTCCCTATTTGACAGTTGGATATTTAGGTCCCCTAGTATGATAGTGTTTTAGTCTGTTTCTCAATTGCTTTACAGATTTTGGGACTCCCTGATTGGGAGCATAGATATTAATAAGTATTATGTCTTCTTGGTACACAATTCCCTTTATCATTATAAAGTGTCCCTCTGTATCATTCTTTACCTTTTTTTATTTTGAAATCTATTTTGTCTGATATTAGTACACCTACTCCTGCATTTCTATGAGTGTTATTTGCTTGAAATATTATTTTCTACCCTTTTACTTTGAATTTATATTTGTCTTTGCAACTGAGATATGTCTCCTGAAGGTAGCATATGGTTGGGTTGTGTTTTTTAACCATTTTGCAACTCGGTGCCTTTTTTATTGGTGAGTTCAGTCCATTTTCATTTAAGGTGATTATTAAAATATGAGCTCTTCTTATAGCTATTGTATCTTTTGCTTTCTGGTAGCTTGTTATTTCCATTGCTTCCTTGTTCTTGTGTTTCTGGGTTTTTTGTTTGTTTGTTTGTTTGTGTTGGCTTTTGTGGGTTTTGCCTCTGATTCTTCTTGGTTTATGTTACATGCTTTGGTTCAGAAACTTTGGCATTTGGTTACCATTATGAATATGTGAAGGATAGTTACATATGTACAGTTGTCCATTTTTTCTGCACATGCCTTATCTACATTCCCTGTTATGAATTGGGATATTTGAATCCAACACTTTTCAGTCATTGTCTTGATTTATCCCTATATATGCTGAATGCTCATTACTATCTTGCTGTATCAATTCTCTTTTTATTATGTAAGGTTATAGTTATTTGTTCTTAGTAAGGGTTGTGCTCCTCTGTTTCTATTTGCCTGATAGTTACTTTACTCCTAATTATGTTATTTTTGTTGTTGTTATTTTGTTTTAGATGAGGTGACACCTTTTAGTATTTCCTGTAGTGCAGGCCTCGTGGTGGAGAACTCCCTCAATTTTTGTATGTCTGGAAAGTTCTTAATTTCTCTTTCATATCTAAGAGAGAGCTTAGCTGGATACATTATTCTAGGATGGTAGTTCCTTTAAAGTTTATTTTAAATATTTAATTCCATTCCTTTCTGGCGTATAAGGTCTGCACTGACAAGTCTGATGATAATCTAATGGGTTTTCCTTTATAAGTTATCATTTTCTCCTCCCTGGCTGCCCTGAGAATTCTGTCTTCATTGTTGAAATTTAATAATTTGAATGCACTGTGTCTTGGTGAAGGCCTTTTGGGTTGAAGTAATTGGGTGTTCTGTTGACTTCTTGAATTCCAATTTCCAGTTCATTCCTTAGATTTGGGAAATTCTTGTCCATTATTTGCCAGAAAATGCTTTCTAATCCCTGCTACTTTTTCTCACCTTTGAGAATACCCATTATTCTTATTTTTTTTCTACTGATGGTTTCAGCTAGTTCTTGAATTGCTTTCATTATTTTTTATTCTTTGTTTCTTTTTTTTGTCTAATCTATTTCTAGATTTTTGTCTTCAATATCACTGATCCTTTCCTCCATTTGCTCAACTCTATTTCCCCAGGTTGCTATTTTATTTTTCTACTCTTGCAGTGTGCTTTTTCTCTCCAGAAGATCTATTTTTATTCTTTTGAGAGTTTCAATCTTTTTATTCTACTCATCTAGTTGTTTTTTCAATTCCTAAAATTGTTGGTATGACTCGTTTAGAAATTCATTGAATTTTTTCAGAAGTACCATCTTTAATTCTCTCATTTAAGTGTCTTATTTCTATGTCTATAAGCTTATTTTTGGAGATTTTTCTCTTTCTTTCTGAGATGACTTTTCACCTTGGTTGTTCATGGTGTTTAATAGACTATTGATTCGACTGGGCATTAATGGAATTGCATTCTCCATTTTTTTCAGAAAGAAGATTTATTATATAAAGGTTTCTCTGTAGCCTGTTGCAAAGAAGGTGCTCTTTTTTTTGGATTCTAGTAGGTGGTGTCTAAGCCTCTTGGATAGTTGCTTTATATAAAGCTTTAAAAATGACTTTTTATTTTCTCATAGATATTATTCATGCTCCCTACCCTCAATGTCTGTCAGTGTTAGCAACAGTTTTGTTAGCATTTGCTCAGATTCCTCTGGTGCTCCACAGAGATCCAACTTGGAGAATATGGGGAGAAGATCATTCTGGGTGAGGGTTCAGGGCTGCCGCTCAGCCTTGGTTCTGCAACTGTGGTCAGAAGAATCAGCTGTTGTTGCTCTGCTGGCTGCTTCTTACTTTCTGCCCTGATGACTAGGCCCTGCCTCCAGCTGGCCATGGGGAGCTCACAACTTTCCCAGGCAGGGCTGTTCAGGAAACTCGCTGCTCCTTCTCTCTTCCTCTTCCTTCTGCAGGGAGCTCCAGCGGCTGCAAGAAGCAGCTTCTTTATTTCTCTCAGTCCACCACCCAGCACTTAGGGTTCTGACCTCTGGTAGCTCTTATGTACAGATTCCATGCTCAGATGTGCTGATTTGCAGTTTGGGTGTTTTTTGTTGTTGTTATTGAGTTTTAGATGTTCAACTTATTGTTGTTTCAAAGGGAGAGATCTGAGAACATCTCTCTCTCTCTCTCTCTCTCTCTCTCTCTCTCTCTCTCTCTCTCTCTGCCATGTTTCTTGAGAATCTCTCCATATCCATTTTTATGTTTTTTATCTCTTTGTTTACATTCTCACTGAGTTCATTGACTCTTCCCCTGATTTCCTTGAGGGGAACTTATTATCAGTGTTTGACTCTGCATCTGGTATATTGCTTGTCTCCATTTTTGTAATTTTTAAAAAAATAACTTTATTCTGTTCTTTTATATGGAATATGCTTCTTTGTCTTCCCATTTTTGCTTCCTCCCTCTGTTTCTATGTATTAGGTATGGCTACTAAGTTGCCTCTTTTTAGTAGAATGGCTTTATATAGTAGGTATACTGTGAGACCCAGTGACAGAATCTTGGGAAAAGTCCAACTCTAGGCCAAATTCAGCCACAGCTTGTGCACCTCCCAGACCACCTGGTAAGAGTCGTCAAGCAATCTACATATGCCTACCACTGTGCTAGGCTTATAGACGACTCAAGGGGCCAAGTCAGAAACTGAGGCAGGCTGCCACTAGTGTGAGGCTTGGGGTTGCTCAGCAAGAGGTGTAGGGCATGCTGAGGCCAGATGCTGTTTTGGGGGTTTGTGAGCCTTTGAGAGATTTTATGAAAGTTAACAGCAGAAACCAAGACAGACCATTTGTATGGAATAAAATACTGGAAGTGGTTTAGGTGGGCCCATAGGTTTGCGGAGGCAGAGTCTCAGGGATTACCCTGGGTAGAACGACTTGTGTTATTTAGATTGCTGAAGACTCAGATATGGTGGTGCCTGTGTGTTCAAGCTAGGAAGGGGTAGGGCTCAACAAATAAACAATGGCTCCTGCCTGTACATCTGTCTGGAAGAAAGCCAACCTTCCAGTCATTGCCCTGAAGCCCAACAGCTCAGTATCTCACTATATGTCCTTAGCCCCCCTCTAGCAGCTTTCCCAATACTGGAACTCAGTGCAAATGAGTCCATCAGTGAGTTAAGTCCAGGCATGGACCCTTTAAAAGGAAATGTCTGCAATTCCTGCAGCCCTCCATCTCACTCAGCTGAAATTTCTGCTATTTTTTACGGCCAGAGGTTGTGAGAATTTCTCTTCTTGGCACTGGAACACTGGGCTGGGTAGCCCAGTGTGAAGCCAAGACACCTCAATCCTCACGTGGGGGAGATGGCTCTGCATCCAAAGATAGCCCTCCTGATTTTCAATTGCCAGATGTGGTTGTAGGACTGGGCCATTTGCATCTCCATCCCATTACTGTTTTGAGATGACCTGTTATTTTTTACCCTAGTTGTAGGGCTTATGTTCAGCCAGACCTCAGGCAAGTCTGTGTGCTATAGTTTTGTTATAATTTTGTTGTTGTAGCACAACCTCTATCTCCTATACCATCTTCTAAGGGGCCTTTTTAAATTTTTTTATTGTTTTTTGGTAAGAACACTTTACATAAGTTCTATCCTCTTAACAAATTTTTAAGTGTACAACCTAGTGTTATTATTATAATTGGAATTCCTAATTGGAAAACATACTGCAGTTAATGAGGGGTATTGTGAACACATCATCCACCTATATAACAAAATGGGGTGGGTATATATCTCTATGTAGAAAATTTTGAACATGTCTACTGGTTGTGGTGGGTAGATGTCTAAATAATGGAAATAGTTTTTAAATTTTTTTTCAATTAGAGTTGATATTCAATATTATTTTTATTATTTTTGGATGTGTACACGTATAATATTATTACATATTATTGACTATACTCCCTATACTTCACGTTCTTATAACTATTTTGTAACTACCAATTTGTATTTCTTTTTAAAAATTATTTTATATTAGTTTCATGTATATGGTACAATGTTTAGAAATTTATATAATTTATGAAGTGATACCTTTTCCACACTCGATTACTCTAGTACCCATGTGGCACTACACATAGCAACTACAATAATATTGATTATATTTCATATGTGGTACTCTATAACCCCATGACTGTTTTGTAACTACTAATTTGTACTTCTTTATCCCTTCTCCTTTATCACCCACCCCTCAAAACCCACTGCCATCTCTGATTTGGCAATCACCAGTTTGTTCTTGTATCTGTAAATCTTCTTTTGTTTTGTTTGTTTATTTTCTTTCCTATATTACATATAAATGTAAAATTATATGGCATTTCTCTTTTTCTGACTTATTTCACTTAGCATAATACCCTCCAGGTCCATCCATGTTGTCACAAATAGTAAGATCTATTTTTTTGATAACTAAGTAATATTCCATTATACATATATACCACTTTTCACTTTTTTTTTAATTTTTTTTCCTGGCTTTATTGAAATATAATAGACAATGAGTTTTTTTTTAATTATAGTTGGCATACGATAATATATTAGTTTCAGTTGTTCAGAATAGTGATTAGATATCAATATGACTCACAAAGTGATCATCCCACTAAATCTAGCAAACCTCTTCCCTTTACATATTTATTACAATATCATTAACTATTTTTCTTATGTTACTCTTTATATCTTCATGTCTATTTTGTAAGTATCCATTTGTACTCCTTAATCCCTTTGCCCTTTTTGCCATTCTCCCATCCCCCCTCTCATCTAGTAGCCCTCAAAATAGTCTCTGTATCTCTGAACTTATTTCTGTTTTTGTTGGTGTTTATTTTGTTCTTTGATACATTTTTTTTCTTCTTAAAAAAGTCACTCCAACATTTCTTGTACTACTGGCTTGGTACTGTTAAATTCCTTTAGTTTATTATTGTCTAGGAAGCTCTTTATCTGTCCTTTGACTCTAAATGATAGCTTTGCTGCATAAAGTATTCTTGGTTGTAGATCCCAGGTTTTTACTACATTGAATATTTTGTGCCAAACCCTTCTGTCCTGCATAGTTTCTTTTGAGAAATTAGCTGCCAATTTTATGGGTCCTCTCTTGTAGATAAGTAACTGTTTTTCTCTTGCTGCTTTTAAGAGTCTCTCTTTGTATTTAGACTTTGGCATTTTAATAATAATGTTTCGTGGTGCAGGCTTCTTAGGGTTCCTCTTTCTTGGGACTCTCTGAGCTTTTTGGGGTTATATGTTTATTATCTTCACTAAGTTATGAAAGTATTCCTCAAATAGCTCTTCAAGTTCTTGTTTTCTTTCCAGTACTCTTATGACATGAATATTTTTACATTTAATTGTGTCCCATAGGCTCCTTAAATTATTATTATAATCTTGGCTTCCTGTTTTTTGTCATTCTGATTGAATGTCCTTGGCTTCCCCAACTTCTATATCAGTGATTCGATCCCCTTCTTTACTCACTCTGTCTATTCTCTTTAAAATGCTCTTCATTTCAGATAATGTATTCTTTATTTCTGAATGATTTCTTTTTTTAAATTTCCATTTTCATTTTTTCCTCTTTAATTCACCCTCACAACTTCTAACCCAAACCTATGGAGTAGAGACCTGGAGCATCCAGGGCCTGGCACACATGAAGCCTGGCACACCTGAAGTATGATCCATGTCTCCACCTGAGGCATGAATCCAGGACCTTATGCATGTAAAGCAAACGTGCTAACCACTACACTATGGAGCCACCCTTACATTTCCATTTTTATGTTTTTTAATCTTTTTGTTATAGTTCTCACTGAGTTCGTCTATTCTTCCCCTAAGTTTATTGAGCATTTTTATAACCAGTGTTTTGAACTCTGCATCTGTGAGATTGTTTAACATCATTATTCCTGCATCTCTATTCTGTTCTTTCATATGGTTTATTTTTCTTTGTTTTCTCATTCTGGCTGCCTTTCTGTTTCTACGTACTAAGAAAAACTCTTAAATATCCTGTTCTTAATAGTGCTTATTGTGTAGTAGGTGTCCAGTGGAACAGTCAGTCCTGAGAGTGATCCAGCTGCAGGCCAAGTTTAGTCCCAGCCTATGCCCCCCACCAGGTTCACCTCTTAAGATTCGGCATCAGTCCACAGGTGCTTATAGTTGTCTCAAGAAGCCACACCAGAAGACGAGGCCAGCTGCCACCAGTATGAGTCTTGGATTTGGCTCGGCAAGAAGCACTAGATTCACTGAGGACACAACTGGATGTGGCTTGGATGGGGCCTTGAGTTGGAGATGGTGGAGTTTTATGGAATCTTCTGGGCAAAACAACCTGTTTTATCCAGTTTGATGATGTCCTGAGTCCACATGCTGAGAGCAGGGAGGGCTCAACAGAGGGACAATGGATACTGCCAGCACTTCTGTTCGGGAGAGTGCCTCAAATCCGGCCCTCACTTCGATAACTCATTGTCCCCCTGTAAGTCCCTGGCGCCCCCCGAGTATCTGACACATCACTGGTGCTCAGAGTGAGCAGGTCCATTACTACGAAAGTTCTCTCACAGACACGGTCTCTTTAAGAGGCGTATACAGCAGCTGGCTGTAGCTACTGCAGCTGCTGCAGCCTCTGTCTCACTCAGCTGCTCGAGACTGGGCAGCCTCGCTTCTTTACCCACTTCTACTTTCTACCATTTCAGGGTGATTTCTTATTTTTCTCCCTAGATGTAGTGCTTCTGTTCATCTGTATCCCAGACAACTTTGTTTGATGTTTGCCCCATGTATCTCTCACAACTTGAATTGGGTCACAAGAGGGATCAACAAAGCCTCTATCATGTATGCCATCTTCCCTCAATTCCCACTTTTCTCTTACCTAGTTGACTGTTAATGGTCACTTAGGATACTTTCATATCTTGGCTATTGTAAAAAGTGCTGCACTGAATATAGGTTTGCATGTATCTTTTTGAATTAGTGTTTTAGTTTTCTTTGAATAAATAGTCAGAAGTGAAATTGCTGGGTCATAAGGTAGTTCTATTCTAAATTTTTTGAAGAACAACAATACTGTTTTCCATATAGCTGTACTACTTTGCAATCCCACCAACAGTGCATGAAGGTTCTCTTTTCTCCACATCCTCACCAACACTTGCTTTTGATTAATTGATGATAGCCATTCTTACAAGTGTGTGGTGATATTTCATTATGGTTTTAATTTGAATTTCTCTGATGATAAATGATGTTGAGCATCTTTAAATATGTCTATTGGCCATTCATATGTCTCTTTGAAGAAATTTCTATTCAGATCTTCTGCCCATTTTTAAATTGAATTATTGGATTTTTTTATGTTGAGTTTTATGAGTTATTTATAAATTTTGGATACTAACCTCTTATCAGTTGTATCTTAGGCAAATATTTTCTCCCAGTTTCTAGGTTGTCTTCTCATTTTGTTAATGGTTTTCTTTGATATGAAAAAAAAACTTTTTAGTTTGATGTAGTCCCATTTGTTTATTTTTCTTTTGTTTTCCTTGCCCAATGAAATATATCAGAAAAATAATATTAGAGCAATGTCAAAGAGTTTGCTGCTTACATCTTATTTTAGGAGATTTTATTTTTTTTGGGTCTTAAATTTAAGTCTTCAATCCATTTTGAGTTTATGCTTGTATGTAGTGTACTAAGGTGATACAGTTTAATATTTTACATGTAACTGTCCAGTTTTTCCAATAGTATTTATAAAATAGGCTGTCTTTACCAATTGTATATATTTTTCTACTTTGTCATAGGTTAAATGACCATATATAAATTGGTTTATTTCTAAGCTCTTTATTCCATTCTATTGATCTATGTGTCTGCTTTGTGCAAGTGCCATGCTGTTTTGAATACTATAGCCTTGTAGTGTAGTTTGATAAGAGGTAATGAGATACCTCCAACTTTGTTAATTTTCCTCAAGAATGTCATGGCTATTTGGGAAATTTTATAATTCCACATAAATTTTTGTATTTTCAATATTTGAGAGTTTACTGCCTATGTTTTCTAACATTTAAATCTCTAACCATTTTGAGTTTATTCTTATATATGGTATAATAAAATGTTCTGATTTTATTTTATTTTTTGCATCTATTTATCCAGTTTTCCCAACATCATTTATTGAAGAGACTGTCTTTATGTCACTATATATTCTTACTCCTTTGTCAGAGATTAAATTACTTTACAGGTGTGGATTTCTTTCTGGTCTCTCTATTCTATTTCATCAAGCTATGCGTTTGTTTTGATGTCAGTACCATGTTTTTTTTTTATTAACATAGGCTTGTTGTATAGTTTGATATCAGGAAGCATGGTATCTCCAACTTTGTTCTTCTTTCTCAGGATTGCCAAGTGTATTTGGCAGTCCTTTATGATTAAATATAAATTTTAGGATTATTTGTTCTAATTCTGTAAAAAAAAAAAAAAGCCATTATAGAAACATGGTGGAGTGAGACATCCCCAGATCCCTCCCCTTGAAATAACAGTAAGTTGTACATCTAAAACTTAACAAACAAAAAAACACCCAAACTGCACACCAGCATGTCTGAGCATGGGATCTGTGCATAAGAATGACCTCAGGGCAGAACCCCAGCTGTTGGGCGGCAGACTGGGAGAAACAAAGAAGCTGCTTCTCACAGCTGAAGCTCCCTGTAGGAGGAAGGGGGAGGGAAAAAGGTGCAGCAAGTTCCATGAATAGCTCTACATGGGAGAGCTGTGACATCTCCATAGCAGGCAGCAGTGCCCAGTCATCAGGGCAGAAGGCAGAGAAACAGAATGGCAGAGAAACGATAGTTAATTCTTATCAGCTTTGGTTGCAAAATGTGAGGCTGAACCCCAGCTTCCATCCCACAACCCAGAGGGCCCCTCCCACCAAGATGGAACACAATGGAGCCCTGGGGGTACCTGAGCAAACACTACTGAAACTGTCACTAACACTGACAGAGACTGAGAGCGAGGGTAGCAAGAGTGATTAAACACCTATAAGAAAAAAATACATTATTAAGACTTTATATAAAGCAGACCCAAGAAGTTTAGACACCATCTACTGGCAAACAAAAGAAAAACAACTTCTTTGCGACATGCTAGGGAGACCATTATGTAATAAATCTTCTTTCTAGAAAAAAAATGGAGAATGCAATTTCATTAATGCCCAGGTGGAGAAATAGACCATTAAACACCATGAACAACCAAGGTGACAAGGCATCTCAGAAAGAAAAAGGAAGATCTCCAGAAGACAAGATTACAGATATAGAAATATACAACTTAAATGACAGAGAATTCAGGATGGTACTTCTGAAAAAACTTGGTGGGATCTGAAATGAATCATATCAACAATTCAGGAATTGAAAAAAAAATAAATGAGCAGAATGAGTTCTTTAGCAAGGAGATTGAAACCTTTAAAAAGAACCAAATAGACCTTCTTGAGATGAAGAACACACTGCAAGAGTTAAAAAATGAAATAGCAATATGGAGAAATAGAGTCGACCAAATGGAAGAAAGGATCAGTGATATCAAAGATGGAAATCTAGAAATAAATCAGAAGAAAGAAGAGAGAAACCAAAGAATGAAAAATAATGATAGAGAATTACAAGAACTAGATGATAATATCAGGAAAGAAAACATAGAAATAATGGGAATTTTTGAAAGAAAAAAAGGGCTAGGGATTAGACACATTGTTGATGAGAATTTTCTAAATCTAAGGAATGAGCTGGAGTTTGGAATTCAAGAAGTCAACAGAACACCAATTAACTCAACCTAAAAAGACCTTTACAAAGACACATTGCATTAAAATTATGAAAAATCAACAACAAAGAAAGAATTCTCAGGGAAGCCAGGGAAAAGAAAATGGTAACCTGTAAAGGAAAACTTATTAGATTATTATCGGACTTATCAGCACAAACCTTACAAGCCAGAAGGGAGTGGAATTAAATATTCAAATTATTAAATGAAAGGAACTACCAACCTAGAATAATGTATACAGCAGAGCTCTTCTTTAGATATGAAGAAGAAATAAATACCTTTCCAGACATACAAAGATATGAGGCCTGCATTACAGAAAATATTGAAAGGGGCCAGTACACACACAAAAAAACAAAATAATAAAAAAATAATTAAGAGAAATTTGATTAGCAGGCTGATAGAAGCAGAGGAGTGCAACCCTTACAAGGAACAGGGATTATAAGCTTAAAAATAAGAAGAGATTGGCTATGGCAAGATAACAATGAACATTTAGTATACATAGGGACAAATTGAGACAACACTGACTGAAAAGGGGAGGATTCAAAGATCCAAATTCACAAAGGAAAATGAAGATAAGACACATGCAGAAGAAAAGGGAGGACCGTATATATGTAACTATCCTTTACATTTTCATAATGATAACTACATGCCAAGTATTCATAAAAGAAGTATGTAATGTAAAACAGGAAAGCCCAGAGGGAAAAAACACAAAAGATAACCAAAATAAAGAGTGCAGAAACACAAGGACAAGGAAGCAAAGGAAATATCAAGCTATCAGAAGACAAAAGATACAGTGGCTATAAGAAGACTTCATATTTAAATAATTACCCTAAATGTCAATGGACTGAACTCATCAATGAAAAGGAACAGAGTTGCAGAATGGATCATAAAACAAAACCAAATCAAAAAGGTAAAGAAAGATACTGAAAAATACTTAATAATGATAAAGGGAATCATGCACCAAGAAGACATAACACTTATTAATATCTATGTTCCCAATCAAGAAGTCCCAATATAAAACAATTGCTAACAAAACTAAAGGGAAAACAGCTCAAATTATTGTAGTAGGGGACCTAAATACATTACTGTCAAATATGGACAGATCATCCAGAGCGAAAATCAATAAGAAAATAATATCCTTAAATGACACATTAGATCAACTGGATGTAATTGAAATCTACAGAACCTCTCATGCCAAAATAGTTGTTTATACATTCTTCTCTACTGCATATGGAACATTTGGAAGGACTGACCACATACTAGAACACATAGTCTCAAGAAATATAAGAAGTTTGAAATCATACCAACCAAATTCTCTGATCATAATATTTTGAAACTACAGATCAACTGCAAAAGAAATCAGGAAGAACCACAAGTAAATGGCGATTAAACAGCACATTCCTGAAGAATAACTGGGTCAGAGAAGAAGTAAAAAGAGAGATCAAGAGAGAGATAGAAAGGAAAGATATTGATAGTACAACATATCAAAACTTTTGGGAAAGGCAAAAGTGGTCATAAGAGAAGAGGTCATATCATTACATGAATATCTCAAAAAACAAGAATGAGTCCAAATAAACAACTTAAGGCTCGATATTAAAAAACAAACTAGAAAAGGGGGAACTAATGAAGCCTAAAATCAGCAGAAGGAAGAAAATAATCAAAATTAGAGTAAAAATAAATGAACTTGAACATGAAAAATACAATAAAAAAATAAATTCAACAAAGGGCTTGTTCTTTGAGAAGTTTAATAAAATTGACAAATCCCTGCCTAGACTCACTATAGAAAAAAAAAAAGAAAGGACACAAATAAACAAAATCAGGGAAGAAAGAAGATAAATTACGACTGACATCATAGAAATACAAAGGATCATGTAAGAATATGATGAAAAATATATAACACCAAATTTAATAATCTAAAAGAAATGGACCAGTACTTAGAAAAAATACAACCTTCCTAAAATGAATCAAGAAGAACTGAAAAAAATCTAAAAAGACCAATCAACAGTATGAAAATTAAAACAATCATCAAAAAACTACCAAAAGTAAAGTCCAGGACCAGATGGCTTCACCAGTAAATTCTATCTAAATTCTATCAAACATTCAAAGAAAATTTAATACCTATTCTCCTCAAACTCTTCCAAAAATTGACGAGGAGGCAATACTTCCCAAATTATGTTATGAGGCCAATATCACCCTGCTACCAAAACCTGATAAGATAACACAAGAAAAGAAAACTACAGACCAATATCTTTCAAGAA
This sequence comes from Macroglossus sobrinus, assembly GCA_004027375.1. NCBI lineage: Eukaryota > Metazoa > Chordata > Mammalia > Chiroptera > Pteropodidae > Macroglossus > Macroglossus sobrinus. Next base: position 520,207 of record PVKZ01000515.1, read on the forward strand.
CACAGATGCAAAGTCCTAAATAAGATACTAGCGAACTGTGTACAGCAATATATTAAAAAGATTATGCACCACAATTGAGTAGGCTTCATCCCAAGGGCACAGGAAAGGTTCAACATATGCAAATCAATTAATGCGATACACCATATAAAGAAATTAAAAATAAGAATCATATGATCACATCAACAGAGGAAGAAAAAGGCTTCTATAAGATACAGCACTCATTTATAATCAAAACAGTTAACAAAATTAGTATAAATGAAAAATACCTTTATATAATAAATGACAAGCCCTCATCCAGCATTATACTTAACAGTGAAAAACTAAAAATCTTCCCTCTAAGATCAGGAACAAGGCAAGTCTGTCCACTATCACCACTGTCATTCAGTATAACACTGGAGGTCCTGGCAAGGGCAATCAGGAAAGAGGAAGATATAAAGGGCATTCAAATAGGAAACAAAGAAGTCAAACTGTCACTATTTGCAAATGACATGATTTTCTATATAGAATACCCTAGAGTTTCCAGGAACACTACTAGAAACAGTAAGCAAAAGAAGTAAACATTCTGCATACAAAATCAATGTTCAAAAATCCATAGCATTCTTATACTCTAATAACAAGTGTCAAAAAAAAGTAAAAAAAAAAATTCTTTTGCAATTGCAACAAAAAGAATAAAATACCTAGACATAAATCTAACATAACATGTGAAGGACCTATAAAATAAAAACTATAAGGCCCTATTAAAAGAAATCAAAGAAGATACAAAGAAATGGAAAAATATTCTGTGTTCTTAAAGTGGAAGAATCAACATAGTTAAAATGACCTTATTACCTAAAGCATTATACAGATTTAATGCAATCCCCATCAAAATTCCATCGGCATGTTTTAAAGAAATGACAGAAAAAATAATCAGATTTGTTTGGATGCAGAAAAGACCCTAAACTGCCAAACTTCCTTAAAAGAAAGAAATCTGGAGGCATCACTCTGCCTGACTTCAAATTACATTACAAAGTGACAATAAGCAAAATGCCATGGTATTGGTAGAAAACTGACACACTGACCAGTGGAACAAAATCAAGAATCCAGAAGTTAACCCATATTTACATGGGCAAATAATATTGGACACAAAAATCCAAAAACATACAGTGGAGAAAGAAAAGACTCTTTAATAAATAGTGCTGGGAAAACTGGAAAGACACCTGCAAAAGAATGAAACTAGACTGTTGTCTATCACTACACACCAAAATTAACCCAAAATTAATTAAGGACCTGAATAAGAGACCTGAGACAATAAAATGCATAGAAGAAAATATAGTAACTAAACTCAAGAACCTTGGACTTAAAGACAATTTTATGAATTTGACCTCAAAGGCAAGGGAAGTAAAAGCATAACTGAATGGGACTACATCAAACTAAAAAGCTTCTGTTCAGTAAAAGAAACTGTTAACAAGGTAAAGATACAGCCATCCAAATGGAGAATATATCTATACGCAACGCCTCTAATAAGGATCTAATATGCAAAATGTACAAAAACTCATATGACTCAGTGACAGTAACAACATAAACATAAACGATCCAATCAAACATTGGACAGAGAACCTGAACAGACATTTCTCCCTAAAAAACATACAAATGGCCAAAAAAAATGTCTAAAGATGCTCAACATCACTAGCTATTTGAGAAATGTAAATCAAAACTACAATGAGATACCATCTCACACCTGTTAGAATAGTTATAATCAACAAGGTAAGTAAAACAAATGCTGGAAAAGATGTGGAGAAAAAGGAACCTTCATACACTGCTGATGGGACTGCAAATTGGTACAGCTGCTATGGGAAACAGTATGGAGTTTCCTCAAAAATCTAAGAATTGATCTGCCATATGATGCAGCAATCCCTCTACAGGGTATTTAGCCCAAGGACTTGAAAACTCATATGTGAAAAGGTATTTGCACACTGATGTTCACAGCAGCATTATTCACAGTGCAGATGACATGAAAGCAACCAAAGTGTCCTACATTAGATGACTGGCTAAAGAACTGGTGGTACATATATACAATAGAATATTACTCAGCCACAAAAAGAAATGAGTTACTGCCATTTGCAACAACATGTTTGGACCTTGAAATAATCATACTAAGCAAAATAAGCCAGACAATAAAAGTTGAAAATCACATGATATCATTTATCTTTGGAATATAATCCTGAAAGCAACAAATAAACAGGACAAGTAAACAAGAGACTCATGGACATGGACAATGGACTATTGGTTACCAGAGTGTAGTCGGGGAGGGGAATAGGGGAAGGTAGATGGGGGAAAATGTTTTAAATAATTTATTTAATTAAAAAAAAGATAAATAACTTTAAAATAAAATAAACTTACAAGAATATGAAACAAACAAACAAAGAAAAAAATGCCATTATTATTTCTATAGGGATTACACTGCATCTATAAATTACTTTGGGTAGCATAGACATTTATGATCATATATATTATTTTATAAATGTTGGAAATTCTTAAACTGTATTATAAGTTTTATCTCTCAGTTCCAAAAGTGTTGGAATTTAGTTACAAATATACTACATGCTAGAAAAAATGTATTACTTGTCATTGTGCTAAGAAAGTAATCCAATGGTAAATTCTCAATTTGTAATAAAAAGTGTTTGTAGAAGAACATTGTATTAATTTGACCTCAACACAGTTTTATCTTATGTTCATTATAATGTTAACTCATCAATTAAACTCATCAAAAAGAATGTAGTATTTTTTATTATGTACAAATAAATACTGAGTACTCAGAATAAGTGAAAGAAAAGGAACAGAAATGGTAGGACAGTTCTTGCCCTCTTGGGTCTTATGGTCTATTAGAAGAGATAGTCAACTCACTGTGATCAAAATCAGAATGAAAGAAAAATTGTAAAAGAGAATAAGAAATGTGATTTGAGATTAATTTCTCTATTGTGGTAGAGTTATTTATGCACATTTTATTCATCCCATACAAAACTATAGTTTATACCATTTGTATTTTCAACAGTACCTTTTACAAATCTGATTGTTAATAAATATCTATTGCATTGTAAACTGCACTCTATTGCTCATAAGAGAAGTCCATAGAAGACTATTTTGCTGTTTACAGTGAGACTGTTATTTTTTGTGTAGCTTAAATCTCCTGAATTTGTTTGAGTGTGCAAAAAATATATATAAGTAAATATAGTGCCTTTCAATTTTTTAAGCAATAATTAAGAAGGTAATCAATAGTCAATAATAATAAAGTTGACTACCACCATCCAATTTTGAGCTAGTAGCTTTTCCTATCTTAACCTGTCATTCCACTTGTGTTCATTCATTTGCAGCATCCTGTGATCCCTCATTTGACTACAAGTCCTCCTCAAGCTACCTCACTTCCTTGCTTCTCAAATTTTTTTTCTCAAAACTGGGTTAATATTCACCATTTTCTTAAAACAGTAGTTAGTATCCCTCATCTTGTAGTCTTTCACCAACCCACTTCCATTGAGATTTACTTACTAACACTACAACTGAATCTACTCTTGTCAAAATCAACAACTTTTATTTTATTAAATCCAATGGCTACCTCTCTATCTTCATCTCCTAAACCTCTCTACAGCATTAAACAGTTTATCACTATTTTATTCTCAAAATCCAGTTTTCATTTTTTTCTCCATGACATCACTCTATTTTGGCTTTCTTTTTTGTTATATCACTTCTCTTCCTCAGGTTTCTTTTCTTGTCCTTCCTCCTCTAATTGAGTCCCTTTCACTTGTTCCTGGAATGCCTACTCATTAATGTCTATACTTTCATAATATGTGACTTTATCAAACCCAATGTCTCTAAATACACTATATACCAAAGACTCCTCCTTATATATTTTCACCCCAGAACACTATATTTTTTACATGAAACTTTATGTTTGACATCTCTAGTCCAATGTCTGATAGGCCACTGCAAGTGAATTTGTCTAAAACTGAAGCATAAGCCAAAGTAATTCTCGTAAATGTGCATTATCTTTCTCTTAACTGTTCATCTCCACCATGCTGAGGACTAAATTACTATAATCTTCTATTACAAACACTGAAAATTTTAAAAATGACATTCACCAGAAAATAATTTTCTAAACACACTTCCAGAAAACTCATTTTTATTCTAGTAAATAGTGGATCTATTTTCAGTTGTGAAATTTTCATTTTTTTCATAGTTTATAATTATCTTCTGAGAATTATTCTCTATTTTAAGAGTATTTACTTTTTCTCATTGAGCGTGGTTATAATAGCTGCTTTTAAGCTTTACTTTATAATTCCATCATCAGGGTCATTTTAGAGTTAGCATCTATTGATTTTATTTTCCCTTGAGAACTGAAACATTTTCCTGGAACTTTATATGACATGTCATTTTGGATTATGGCTTGAGTTTTGAATATTATATTGTAAGATTCTGTGTTCTTTTAAAATTCTCTGGAGAATTTTGATTTGGTTTTGTTTTTGTTTTAGTAAGCAATCAACCTGTTTCTGTTCAGACTGCAAGTTTGTTTCTTACTTTATGTAGGCAATGGTTTCAGTGTCTGTTCAGTTTTCAAAGCCTTTGCTATACTCATCAGATCTATCAAGCATACAAAATTCTTATTGGTCAGTATAGGACATGGATGGCATGGTGTACTGCAGTTCCATTCCAAAGTCTATGTTATGCTGTTTTTGTTCTGATCCATGTATACATTGTTGGAGAATGAATCAGGGACTTAATCGATTCATATACAGTATTCATAGAGCCCTTATTTAAGTTATATCTTCTAAACATACCTCCTTCTATCCTCTTCAGATCACAGGGGCTCCTTTTTCAGGTTCCTCTAGCTGGAGACTGGTTTTATCTTGGGACTTTAGGTATCCATATTGCCTCTTCCATATTTCTATACAGCAAGTGTGCAACTTCTTGTCTGAAACTTGCCTCAGAACAAGACCAAGGGAGAAAAAGAGAGGGCAGAAGGAAGGTCAAGCAACTCAGATTTCTTTACACACTCCCTGACTTACAAATTTTTCTTTTCTTAATCTTCTGGCTAGAAAGAAATAGTTTCTTTCAGTGGTTTTGCTCTCTGTACTTGTTGTGCAATTCTGGGATTTGGTTCACCCTTAAGTTAAAATCAAACAATAAAGAAGAAAAAAAAAACAGTAAAAAAAACCTTCCTGCCATTGTTTACTTTTCAGCATCTTCAGGAAGTGGCTTTTTGTATTCTTCCCAGAAGTTTTAGTTGTAATTAATTGGGAAAGTAGACTGTATTGACTTATTCAATCTTAGCCAGCACCAGAAATCTTACTATCTTCTTTGCTCATTGTTTTACTTGTTGTTTTCTGTCTTCTCCTATTAAAATAAAATGTTCATGTATATTTTCATATTCATTTCTGAATTCCCAGTGCTTAGAGAACAGTGAGTTCTAAATATACATATATGTGATGATATATATGATGTGTGTGTCTGTATATGTGTGTGTGTATAATGTATTAATTAGGTAATTAACATGTATATATATTATATATACATATATGTTATATATATACACATATATAATGTATTAATTAGGTAATTAACATGTATAACATTATATATATATATATATATATATATATATATATATATAGTATTAATTAAGTAATTAACATGTATTTTTCCCCTTCCATTGATTTTCTTCTAAAAAGATGCTAATTATGAGAATATGGTTTTAGGACATCTCAAGATCTTGGCTCGTTTCATTATGTTATTTCCTCTTTCACGTTGTTCAGTTTAGGAGGATGGAAGTTCGAGTTAGAGAGTCACTTAATGTTTTTTTTTTTAATAAAAAAGTACAGAAATAAAAAAGTGAACTGCTGTTGCATAGGTCCCAAATAAACCTTATATTGCTTCTATTAGTATTACTATATGTTGCAAATCTTTGTGAAAGTACTCAAGATCCCTAGAAAATTTCAAAAATTATAAATAACCCTTTTAAAAATCAATTCTTAGCATTTTAGTAAAATACTCCTTAACAATTTAACATTATATTAATTGCTATTTACCAGTTTTGAACTTTCTTCCTTTCTTTAATAAGGTATTACAATGGTCTGTAATTAAAAAAAAATAACACTGTGCTTATCTTTGCCCTTGGTATTCACTGAGGTAGTTGAATTGATTTTCCATGGGCACACACTGATCATTATGTTAGCAGAGGAGCAAGAATAAAATGAACTAAATTTAATGCGAAGCTGGGCATTTGGCATTGAGGAATGTAGCACATTTAATAACAAGTATCACAGAGACAGTATCAACAAATATTTTCCTGTATCTGATAGATGAACATACCATCCAAGCTTGAGAGTCCAGAAGCTGAATGGATCCCAGAGCACCTACCAAGAAGAACAGTATAGGATACTTCTACTGCTACTTTCTCAGTTGTCTCTTTTAGGGTTTGTCTAATTTATATGAACTATTTTTAGAGTTGTATTGTAAAACTTCAAGATATAGAACTAAAGTAGTGCTGTTGATAATATAAAGTGACCCTGTAGTTCAAATCAAGACATGTATATAAAAAAGAGGTGTTGTTGATGATTATATTAGGAAAATATGAATAAATTGGGATTTTTCTAGATAAACCAGGATGTGTGGTGTGTTGATATGATACAGAAGTTATGTTGTACTATCTATAATACTGAATTCAGCTAAACTCACTGAATTTGCAGTAAGTACATGCTAAAACTTATTAAGAGTAAAAAATTGCATTAATATATTAAAAACCACAATCTTAATGATACTCAACAAATAGAAAGCAAAAATAAAATTAGTTACCATTGTAGGTAGGGATCCAAAACTTTACTTTCAAGGTAAACAAAGAAAAAAATAAGAATTATTCGTGACTTGACATAATAAACTTTCTTTCATGTTAAGCAAATGACACTCATTTATGACTAAAAGTATTTCTTCTTAGTAAATTCCTTAATATTTGCAAGAAATGCAAGAATTAGAAAGATAATTATCTTTCAATTCCTAGTGAATTAATTTATTCAAGCAAAAAATTATCAATGAAAAAAATTATTAGAGGAAAGATTTAGAGAAAATTTAATAATAGAGAAATTATACTGATGTCATCTGAACCCACAAAATATTTGATATCAGGAAGTACACAAAAATAAGGCATTATATGTCTCTTGATGTGATGCAATATGAATTATAAACCACTACTTTTGACACATTCTTACCAAAAAACAAGTTGAATCTAGAGTTAATCAAGCCTTAACAGATGATCAATTATTTATAGAAAATAAAGGGGTAGAAGAACAAGTTAAAAATATGAGGAAGCAAACACATCTAGATTATGTGATATATTACCAGACTACTAAACTTGATTCTTCAAGTCACTAGGATGAAGAAAAGAAGAAACAAAAGGGAAGATTGTTTTGGATTAAAAACATAAATGATATTTACCCAAATATAATGTGTTGGATTTTGATTCAACAAAAATATTCAAATAGTTATTTTAAGCAATCAAGCTTATTTGAGTAATGACCTATATAAGGTAAATACAATTATGTTGATATATTTTATTTACCTCTCAATCCAATTTCCACTAATTTTCTTTCCAAAGATGTTGACCTCTATGGCTTACACAAAAAGGTACTCTTGCTCTTAGTTTCCAGTTTGATTTGTTTAGTAGAATGTGCTAGCAGAAGACCAGAAGATTGACCATGTTGATTGCATCCCTCTACAAAAAAAAAAATAGATCTTGTTTGATGAACTTAGGGGACCAAACCATTTCAATTTTTCTAGTACTTTCCCAGTTTGAATACTAAAAGTTTCACATTCCAAGAAACTCCTCAGTCCTAGAAAATTAAAGATGGTTGGTCACCATGGGTGAACCTCTCTATTTAGCTAAATTCTCAGGATTATGCTAAATGCTTCTCTCTTCTTTGTTCTTTAGGCCTAGCATTGGCTATGTGTCCCTGGTGTGGTCAGCCCAAGAGTGCTGCCCTATCCCTTGCTGGTCATCTTAATCTTTGCCCACACTTTTGTAAATAGTCATTGCATTACAATTTGCTTAACATTTTTGATTTGTGATTTGTTTTCTGCCAGCGCACTGAGTGTAAAATAAGGAAATATTGTCAATCTTCAAATATGTGATAATGACATTTTGCTTTTGTAAACGATTCTTAAGTATACTGGAGTGCAATTACAAGATGAATTCTAGGGGATTTCTGCTCAAGATGGTGGAGTAAGTGAACACTGTGCTTGTCTACTCTCACAAACACATCAAAATTACAACAAAACTACAAAAGAAATATCAGTGGGAATCATCTGAAGGCTAGCTAAACAGAATTTCTACAACTGTGGACGTAAAGAAGAAGCCACCTTGAGAATGGGAGGAGGAGTACAGATGAAAAATGGGCTAGTTCCACATCTGCATGTGGTTGTTGAAAACTGAGAAGGATATCTCAGATGCAAAGGTCTTCTCAGAGGAGTGAGGGGTTCTGGCACCACAGTAGGTGTTCCCCAGCATAGGGTTCCAGTGCCAGAAAGAGAAGTCCCTACAACTCTGGCCATGAAAACCAATGGAGATTGTGGCTGTGAAACTGAAGGCTATGGAGTCCCAGGCATCCAAGTCGAAGGACCCAGGAATTGACTTACTGGCTAAAAGACTCACTTGCTTTGAGTTCCAGGAATAGGCCAGCAGCTTGAAAGGCACTTGGGACATCTGAAGAAAAGATAAATTGAGTGTCTTCAGGGTGAGTGCTGAAGGGGTAACTTTCTCCCAGACATAAATATGAGCTTGTTCCCCTCCCCAGCATTCAGGCAAAGGCAGCCATCGTGTCAGAGTTTCCATCAAACTAGATAACACTGTTCGCCCAACCCTGATAATTTCCTAAGACCATGCCACTGCAAACTTGCAGGACCACTCAAGCTGTTGACAGTGGCTTTTTCATACAAATGGCCTGTCTTGGCTTATGTTACAGAATTTTCTAGAATTTAGGTTTATAATCCCCAAACAAGCAACATTTGTTGTTGGTGTGCCCTATACCTCTTGCTGAGAAGCCCCACGCCGGGCATTAGCAGTAACCGGCCTCAGTTCATGGCTTGGCCTCTTGAAAAACCACCAAGTAAAGCACAGGTTGTAGCCATCTGTGGACTGCTTGATGACTCTTTCCAGGTGACCCTAGGCAGGGCACAGGCTGCTACTGAACTCGCCCTGTGGCAGCAAAGCCACAAGGCTAGCATGCCTTGTGGCTAGCTTTAGACTGAAGCATATCCTAAGGCTTCATCTGAGGAGGACACATCCAAAGAGCAGACTGGGCAGCACCAAAAGCCTGCTAAATCCGATCCTGTTTCATAGGATAACCCCTCACCATCTAGTCCTCACAATCAATCTGCTTGAGAATAAATCCCTCCCACTGATGTGCAAAGAGAAACCAAATCTCAAGTACAACAGAAGAGTGTACATAACTCATATGAGGAATACACCTAGCGCACCTGGTTTAGGTTACTAAGAAAGACTGTGCCATTGGGCCCCACAGGACACCTACTACATAAGACCACCAGAGACATAACGGCCTTACCTAATACATAGAAATAAACACAGAAAGGCAGACAAAAAGAGGAGACAAAGAAACATGTCCCAAATGAAAGAACTGGACAAAGCTCCAGAAAATGAACTAAATAAAAGGGGGACAAGCAATCTACCAGATGCAAAGTTTAAAACACTGGTTGTAAAGATATTCAATGAACTTAGGAGAGAGTAGATGAACTCAGTGAGAACTTTAACAAAGAGATAGAAAACGTAAAAATAGAGATAGAAAGCATAAAAATAATCAGTCAGAAATGAATAATACAATAATTGTAATGAAGAATGCATTGGAGGAATTCAGCAGCAGATTAGATGAAGCAGAGTGTCAGACCAGCTATTTAGAAGATAAAGTAGCAGAAAATACCCAAACACAACAGCAACAAGAAAAAATAATCCCACCTCAAAAAAGGATAGTTTAAGGGGGTCTCTGGGACAACATCAAGTGAACCAACATTTGCATCATAGGAGTACCAGAATGAGAAGAGAGAGAGAGCAAGGAATTGAAAACCTAATTAAGAAATAATGACAGAAAACTTTCCTAACCTGGTGAATAAAATAGATATACAACCCCAGAAGTCACAGAAAGTCCCAAGGAAGCTGAATCAAAACAAAAAACAAACAAACAAACAAACAAAACCCACACCAAGACACACTATAATTAAAATGCAATGCCATAGGCTAAAGACAAAGAGAAAATCTTAAAAGCAGCAAAAGTATCTCGTTACCTAAAAGGGGCTCTTATAAGACTGTCAGCTGTTTCTCATCATAAACTTTGTAAACCAGAAGGATGGGCATGAAATATTTAAAGTGATGAAAAGCCAGGACCTATAACCAATATGACTCTACCAACAACAGCTATCATTTAGAATCAAAAGACAGATGAAGAGATTCCCAGACAAGAAAAATCTAAAGGAGTTCATCAACAGCAAACCAGCATTGTAAGAAATGTTAGAGAAACTTTTTGAAGAAGAAAAATAAAAATCTGAATAATGACAATAACTACATATCTAACAACAATTATTTTAAAGATAAATAGATTAAATGCTCCAATAAAAAGAAATAAGGTGGCTGAATAGATATGAAAACAAGATCCTTACATATGCTGCCTTCAAGAGACTAACTTCAGATCAAAGAACACACACAGACTGAAATTGAAGGAATGAAAAAGATGTTTCATAAAAATGGAAACAAACAAACAAAAAGCTAGTGTAACAATACCTACAGCAGAAAAAAAAGACTTTTAAAAAGGCTATATCAAGAGACAAAGAAGGACCCTGTTATTCTACTTTTGGGTATTTATCCAAGGAAACTCAGAATACTACTTCAAAGGGACATGTTCATTGCAACATTATCTACAATAGTCAAGATATGGTGCTAACTTGGGTGTCCATCAATAAAAGAATGGATAAATAAGTGGTACATGTATATAATGGTATATTCCTCAGTCATAAACAGAATAAATTTCTAGAGGGTATTATGCTGAGTGCAATAAGTCAGAGAGAGAAAGAAAAATGTCATATGATTTCACTAACATGTGGAATCTAGAGAACAAAATAAACAAAATAGAAACAATCTCATAGATTCAGGGAACATTTTCATTGTTATAAGATGGAAGGAAGTGTTGGGTGTGGGTAAAAAAAAAGGAAGGGGTTAAGAAATACAAAATTGTATTTACAAAGTAATCATGGGGACTACATAAAGCATAGTGTATATAGTCGATAATATTGTAATAAATATATATGGTTGCAGATGGGTACTAGATTTATCAGGGTGATCACTTTGTAAATTATATAAATGTCTAATCACTATGTTGCACACTTGAATCTAATATAACATTGTTATTAACTTCAAAAAACATGCAGCGTAGTTAAAAAATAGCTTGGAACACAATGGAAGGTTATTCAACCCTTTTTATATATCTTTTCCTTTTACTAGTCTCAAGGTTGCTTCTGTTTAATTTTAGTTGTAGGACTTTGTTCAGCTAGACATCAGGCAATTCCAAATGATGGTTTCTCTGTAATTTAGTTGTAATTTTGATGTGGTTGTGAGCAGAGTTGAGCACTGAGTCTATGCAATATACCCATCTTGACCTGAAGTCCCAGCATTTGCTTTGAAGCAAGCTGTTATCCTAAGCAGTGAGAGGTGGACCTGCCAATTGTATTCTCTGAAATTTCACTAAGTAACAGACCACTATAGCTTTGAATTGTGTCTGTGAGCATTCAAACTTCATCACAATTTATTTTGTACAATTCTGCTTTCAATATATATTAGTGTTGTTTTAGGTTTTATATGTTATTTGGTATAATTTGGTAGGTTATATTTTTGGTCTGGAAATGCTAAATTTTTTAAGTATAAATTAATGGTAATTGCTTCCTTGTTTTACCTCTTTCTGCTTACAAAAGTTTTTATAGGGATGATCTACTTTTATAGGGATGGTCTACTGCAAAACCTATACTAATATTAATTTTTAAAAAGTTTCAAAACTAGAAAAAAACTAAAAATGCAAACTAAACCTAAAAGGAAATAGCAAAGATAAGAATGAAAAATAATAAAATAAAAAACACAAAACCAATAGATAAAATCAATAAAATCAGTAACTGATTATTTTAGATAAATAAAATTGATAAAACTCTCTCTAGGCTAATTAGTTACAAAAAGAAAATTACAAAGTATCAATATCAAGAATGAGAAAGGGGAAATTACTACCAATTCCAAAGACAAAAGTAATGAGGATATTATTAAAAATACAATTAAATTTTAAAATTTATGTAAATATACTTAACTTAGGTGAAATTAGCACATTCCTTAAAAGAGACAACCAACCAAAGATCATTCAAGAAGAAATAAATAAAACACATTGTACAATATCTATAGATATAAATTCAATTTCTGGTTTAAAACTATAATATACCCACACCCACCCACCCTCCCCCACACCTCAAAGTCTATATGGTTCCACTGTGGGATTCTATTACATTTTTAAAGAAAATCTAATAAAAATGCTAAAAAAACTCATCCTAAAAATCAAAAAGGAGACCATGCTTCCAAACTCATTCTATGAGACCAGCATTAAATTTATTAATAACTATAGATCATTACTTCCCTGTGAACATAGGTGCACATATTCTAAATAATATGATAGCATATATAATCCAACAGTACATAAAATAAATAATACATCATGATCACTAGGAGCTTTCCTGGAAATGCAAGGCTCACTCAAGACTCAGAAATCAATTAATATAATTCACCACATTAAAAGACTGAAGAAGAAAAATGTGAATATCTTTATAAAAATAAAAGAAATTGACAAAATTCAACAGAAATCATGATTAAAAACTCTCAGCATATTAGAAACAGCAGGAAAGTTCTTCAACTTGATAAAGTTCATTCACAATAAAACATCTTACTTCACACTTAATGATGAAAGACTCACTGCCTTCCTTCTAAAACAGGTAATGTCTGTTCTCTCTACTCAGCTCAGCATTGTACTGGAGATCCTAGCCAGTGCCATAGTGCAGAAAAAATAAATTTTAAAAAATATGGATCAGAAAGGAAGAAATAAAATTTGTTATATTCACACAAACAACATGATTATGTAATAGAACATCACAAAAAATTAACAAAAACAACAAATAACTAGTAAGTTCTAAAACTAGTAAGGTCATAGAATACAGGTTACTATAGAAAAGAATTAACTTTATTTCTATATGACCTAGTAATAAACTATTAGAAATCTATTTTCATTAACTTTATTGTTGTGACATTGGTTAACAAAATTCTATAAGTTTCAAGTGTACAATTCAATAATACATCATCTGTATATTGCATAGATGTCTATTTTAAGTACAGTTTACAGCACCACAAATAAAACCTAAAATACTCAAGTCATAATCTAACAAAATATAAGCAAGATCTATACACAAAACATAAAAAACCCTGATGAAAGAAATCAAGAAGACCTAAACAAATCATGAGTTATAGTCTGTTTATAAATTTTAAACCTCAATGTTGATAATATATTCATTTTATTCAAACATATCTATACATTCAATATAATCTTAAACAGAATTCCAGCAGGACTATTTTAGATACCAATGAGATAATTCTGAAATGTATATGGAAATTCAAAGTCTATAGAAGTGCCAAAACAATTTTGAAAAAGGAGAAAACTGTAAGACTCACACTACTCAATTTCAAAGCTCATATAAAATAGTGTTCTATGTAATATTATAGGACATAGATAGATATATATTTCAGTGGAAATAAACAGTACTGAAACCCACCAACAGATATATGAGCAATTGAATTTTTTTTATTTTCAATTATACAGAATATAAATTTATTCTTGTAAAAATTCAAACACAGATAAATCAAAATCCCTTCTCAAAATCTAGTCCTTAATACCACTGATTTAGAAAATATTTCATCTATGGGTCAACAGTATACCATGTAGAAAGAGCCAAACTCTACTACTGGTTCTGGCATTAACTTAATGTTCTTTTTTGTACCTTTTGAAATTCAAGCACAAGAGACACACACAAGTGAGTATGAATCATATTAAGAATACTGAAAGGGATACAAAAGGACAAGCAGGAATATAAATGTTACAACCGATCTCACAGAGACATGGAATATCATCTGGAACACAGCTCAGCAGTAATAATTCAGTTCCACCTTGGTGTCCTCAACAGTAGACATGCTCTCCAATATGATGACCCAACGTTTTGTTCCTGCAATCAATTATCCTAATACCTCTTTATTTTCTGATTCTCTTCTAATATATCTTGCCTACTGACTTATGTACCTGTTCATTCTGCCCTTCCTAATTTCCCCATACTCCCAGTATTTCCTTTAAGGCTTTCATTTCAGCCTCTTTAATGAAAGTTCTAATTTGTCATTTTTTAATACAAAGCCATTTTTTTGGCAAAGCTCTCCTGCCAGAGGGTCTTCTAGGCTGCTGGCTAGTCCATAGGTAGCTACAGTGGTCAACTGATTTTTGACTAAGGTGTAAACAATTAAATAGATTGGATATTCTTTCCAACAAATTTTGCTGGAATGGTCAGATACTTAAACCCACAAAATAAAAGCAAAACAAAAAAATAATCTGGTAATCCCACTTCTTGGCATATAGCCAAAGGAAATGAAATAACTATTTTGAAGAGGTATCAACACTCATGCTTATTGCAGCAGTATTCACAATAGACAAAATATGAAAACAATCTAAGTGTTGATTAAGAAATAGATAAAGAAATAATATATCTATATGTGTGTGTATATGTATATGTATATGTATGTATGTATATGTGTGTATGTATATATTACTATCATTAGGCAATACAAATAAAAAGAAATCCTGTCATGTATGACATGGATGAACCTGGAGGGCATTATGCTAAGTGATATAAGCCAGACAAAGAAAGACACATACTGTATAATTATCACTTATATGTGAAACCTAAAAACAAAACAAAAAAAAGGCCAAACTCATAGGAAAAAAATCTCAATCCATTCTTCACCACTTACACAAAAAATAACTCAAAATAAATGGATCACAGACTTAAATGTAAAACTGTATTATAACAATAAAACTTCTAGAAGCAAACATAGTACAAAAGTTTTGTGAACTTAGGTTAGACAAAGATTTCTTAAGCATGGCCCAAGAGCATAAAATAAATTTATATAAATTGAACTGCACCACAATTAAGAACTTTTGCCATTCAAAAGATACTAAAAAGAAAAGCCACAGGTTGGGAGAATATATTTGCAAATCACGTATCAGACAAAGGACTTGTAACACAAAAATACGTTGAAAACTCTGAAAACTCAATAATAATAAAACAAGCTGCCTGATTTAAAAATAGTCAAAACATTAGCATAGACATATCAGTGAAGAAAATATACACATTTCAAATGACATTAAATGTTGCTCAATATTATTAATAATTACAGAAATTAAAATAAAATTATGAAATACTACTAAACACCCATTAGACTAGTTTAAAAAAATGAAAAAGTCACTGGCAATACGAAGTGTTGGCAAGGATGTGGAGCAAATCCACCTCTCCTACCTTTCTGTTGAGAATTCAAAATTCTGCAGCCGCTTTATAAAACTGACATTTCCTACAAAGTTAAACATTCTCTAACCATTTGACCCAGAAATCCCACTCCTAGATAATTATGCAAGTGAAAAAAAAACTTATATTCACATAAAATCATGATTGCAAATGTTTATAGCAGCTTCATTAATAATACCCCAAATTGGGAATATCAAATATCTTTCTATTGGTGGATGTATATTCATAGAGCGAAATACTACTCAGCAAGAAAAAGAAGTAAATTACTAATAGATGTAACAATGTGGATGAATCTTAAAGGCATTATGCTCAGTGAAAGAAGTCAGATTCAAAAGGAGACATACTATTTGATTTCTCTCATATGACATTCTGGCAAAAAATGTAACGATCACAAGCAGATCAGTGTTTGTTAGGGTTGAGGTGGAGAACTGAGTAGAAAAGTACATGGAAGATCTTAAAGGGGTCATGAAGGTTCTATATATTATGTTGTTGGTTTTATGACAGTGCATTTGTCAAAATTTGAAGAACTATATACTAAAAAGGGTAAATTTTACTGTTTTAAAGCATATATTAATTTAAAATGGTGGTGAATAGGTATTGCTTGTTTTGTTAATGTAGAGAAATTCAGCCTTTAAGTAAAAATTTTATGAGATTAAAAGTAGGCAAATTGAAGTTACTTCCATAAACCTTTCAAATGTAGAAAAAAC
Source organism: Macroglossus sobrinus (assembly GCA_004027375.1). Classification (NCBI taxonomy): domain Eukaryota; kingdom Metazoa; phylum Chordata; class Mammalia; order Chiroptera; family Pteropodidae; genus Macroglossus; species Macroglossus sobrinus. The sequence continues at coordinate 536,580 of PVKZ01000515.1, forward strand.
TCTAGTTTTCATTTTGAAGTTTTATAATCTGTTTTGTGTCACTTTCTGTATTGTTACACAATCTTTTCCTTTAAAAGACAACAAGTTTTTAATCATAATATTTAATATGTCATCATATGTGGTGTTATAGTAGCAGAAAGTGGTAATTTTCACGGGCTCAACATTTACTTAATTTTACATAATAACTGAACAATGAGTGCTTGAAGACCTATCATGCATTATGATCTACTCAATTATTCAAAATTTAATATCTCAATTTTTATTCACCAGCATCCCACTCTCTTGTTCAAAAGTAAAACAAACACTGAACTGTTATCAATTTCTGTCTGGGCTCCAGTGTCCAATTTGATCTTAACTTAGTGGTAGGCCTTAGATCCATCAGTTTCTTTGATTTCAATCTATAAGATAAAGACATGTAAAAATGTTCTTCATAGAATTCTTGAAGCTCTTTAATATTTACAAAATATATTTATGGTAGAAAAGCAAGCAGGTAGAAATCCAGATTTCCAGCCTTTGCTTCAGGTAAGGTAGTTCTACATTAATCTCTACTGCATATTATTTTAGGGAAGAATGGGACTACTGGTAAAATAGTGTTGAAAACCAGCTGTCTAGATATTCTTTTCCACTTCTATAATTCCTATTCAAACATTTAATTATCAAAATAGTGTGCAGCTCCATTCAGATACATATTTTAGACACAAAATAGAAACGATGTAAAATGTTTCTGTAGCCCTCTCTCCCAAATAAAACAATAAGAAATGATTGTGTTGGAAAAATGCAAACTGTAATCATAGACCCTCTCTTCTCAGATGATGTACTAAAATTGTTGGCATGTATACACATATCACTGGCCTCTTCAAAATGAATAGAGATGACTTAGAATCTCAATAGTCTCCTCACATAGTCTTGGGCAGGTAGGTAATCAGGAAAAACACACCCTTGACAGAAACGCAATTAAGTATGTCATTTTGCACTGATTTGCATTCCAGCAAGGGTGAACTTACAAAGTGCATCTTGGTTTAGAATACTTACAAAAATTCCAATGTTCAACATTTTTTGGACTGGAGCAAGAAGTTACTGAAAGGCCAGCATAACACAAAAAGAGGCATGGCAAATATATGTGTAAAATGGAGTAATTTCAACCACATCCTGTGGTCATTATTCAGATGGTGTACACAATCTGTAAAGATTTCTCACTTGTCATGTAACCTCAAAGTAAATTTACTTGCCAAAACTAAAGAGAAGTAAAGCTATTAAATAAGAAAAACTATTAAATTTGGCTCAATTCTTGGCTGAACTAACAAATAACAATATCTCTTAGGCAAGTAATTTTCTGTTTCTGGGCCTTGGTTTCCTCATTTCTATAATAAAAGGGTATACATATTTAATCTCTAAATTTCTTATCCATATGTAATAATATTCTACAGTCTAAGGAAAAGGACTTAAGTGTGTGCTACTAATTCTTTTCATCTATCTATCTTCAAATACAATATTTGTTAAGAAACAAAGCCTGACTGAAAAATATCTTTTTCATGTTAAGAAATTACTTATAGCAATATCAAAGAATTGCTCCCAGCTGTTGCTTGAGGGAAAACACCTCAAATCAAATTTTATGCTCTCATTACAACTCAGTCAATCATATAGAAGTATATGATGAGTAGCCAACCCTGATTCCTGCCATTTTTATTCCCATGTTTGCTCAATATTTCCAAAATATGCTATAGAAAGGAGAAATGTATGGTTAATAGTTTAGAAAGATATGTATGTAATACAAATCTTCAGAGATTTTGTTCAAGATCTCACTAAGCCCAGGCACACTTCAGTATGATTTGAAGATCAGAGAAACTTTCAGTAATATTAAAGATTCCAATCATTCTGGTCAATTCTTCACAAATAATATTTTAACCTACTTTTAATTTGCCTAATTTTTCTATAAAATTGAAAAATTAATTTAAAAGCTCTTTACTTAGATAACATTATTCTCTTCTATGGAGCAGCAACATTTTTTTTTCTTCCAAAACAAACAAAAAATTAAAACTTACATTTGAGAAGGGGTATTCATGAATTATTGATGTGTTGAAATATAAGGGTGTTCATAAATACTATTAGATTGAGTTATAGCTCAATGATAAGGAGAACAAAGGCCAATATTCTGAATCTCTTTATCAGGTTACCAGACAATTGAATGCTCAGGAAAGACAAGAAAACTATGCTTACCTTAGTGAAATTTCTTTCCACACTGAGGAAACATGTCATCTAATCATGTGCTGCCAACAGCAGGAAAAATCAGTATAGTGTCAGATTTTGGGAGATGGTACTAACCTATATAGTTTTCTCTAATAGAGTGATTGGGCAAACATATTAGTTTTTAAACCAACTCCTTTGATTTGAAGGTACTGGAAATATATATTTACTTCTGATAAATGCAAGATTATCTACCATGGAAAATTTATAAATCAGCTTATTGTTAGAATCCCTACTAGATACAAATAAGCTTTATCACAGAATTCTAATACATTTAATGTTGTAAAAAGCTACTCATAAAACCCAAATCATGCTTTGAGTTATAAGCTTTTGAGCTTCTGGTTTGTTTTCAGTGAGGGGCTTCAAGTTGCTACTGTTTGATCCCATACAATAAGTGTCAAGTTCCATTCTCAGGATTAATGAGCAGGATGATAAAAGGTAGAGATTAATACTCATCTATGAGAATAGGCCAAATGGAAATACATGTACGCCTTAACACTTATGGTGGTCAGGCCCTGTATTGTGAGGTCTCAATTTTAAGCAATTTTTTTTCAAAATTTATAAAACTTTTATTTATTTTTAAAATTAAACTTATTGAGGTGACATTGGTTAATAAAATTATATAGGTTTCAATTGTACAGTTCAAAATATGTTATATGTATATTGCATTGTATATTCACCACCCGAAGTTAAGTTTCCTTCTATCATCTGTAACTGGATTCTTTTAAGGTATGTGTGACTCTATATCTCTTATGGTCCCAAGAACTTGCCATTTGCAGTTATATGTATTGGGGAGACATTGGCGTACCAGCTCAAAGAGAAATTTGTCTAAACTAACTTCAGTCTTTCTTGCTTTCTCCCAGAAAGGAGTAGAAAGAGTGGTCCAGAGAAATTTGAACACAGCTGACTTCATTTGAAATAAGCAGATCAAAAGGAGATAGGGTTTGGAAATAGATCTATCCATTGAAAGGTGCAGGACACTGGACATTGGGGTCTGAGAGGATAGAACAGACACCGGCACAGAGTATAAGAGGAAGCTTATTTCTACAAGTAGAACTCATTTAAATGGTTTAAATATAGATTGTATACCAGGCAAGTAGTGAGCATAGGAAGAGGGTAACTAACATAAGATAATGCAGTATTTTGTGTAGGGCAGGGCCATATACAGTTAATGGAAATCTAGGGATAGATGATACTTATGTTATAGCAGGCAAGCCAGCATACAGACAGACATAAGCGAAATCCCTTTTGGGACTGCAGCATCCCAGCCACTATTCTAGGCTTAAAATAAGACTCAGGTACCAGAGAATGCAAACTAGAAGAGCAAAGCATTAGTACAGCCTTAGGGCAGGGTTCAGCAAACATTTTCTATAAAGGGTCAGACAGTAAATTGCTGGAGCCCCGACGGCTAAGATCGAACAGTTCCTGAGAGGAGGAGTGAGGATTGAGAAAAGAAAGAGAAAAGAGAGAGACAAAGAGAGAGAAACAAAGATAGATTCAGGAGGGCTAACAGTAAATACTGCGCGCCCCCCCACCCTAGTTTATTAAGCACAGTATATTTATACTCTTAGAAATTCATGGGAAGCAAAATCCACAGATAATCTAACAATTGCTGACATTTACATAAGTTCTCTCAAAACCTCTTTCATCCTGTTCTGTCTCCCATTCCCTGGGGCAAGGAACGTTCAACTCTTTACATTAAGCCAAACTTTCTCCTTCTGCATAGAGCCCACCTGCCCTGCTAACTCCTAGTTTGCAGGCAACTTTAACCCTGTCTGCAAAACAGGCAGCAGAAACGGCTCCCAACAGTAAATAACTTAGGCTTTCCAGTTGATACATTTTCTGTTGCAACAACTCAATTTGGTCTTTGTGCCACAAAAGCAGTTATAGACAATACATAAATGAATAGGCATAGCTGTGTTTCCAAAAAAATTATTCACAAAAAGAGGCTGACCTTATAATCAAAACTAGAGAATGATGGGTTCCCATAACTTTTGGCTTGTAATTCTGGAAACTCCTCTGTCTTATGGTCAGATGGGTTCCAGTTTAGGGCAACACTGAGCCTGCAGTCTTGAAAAGTCAGGAGTCTTAGCTGTTAGGAGGGAGGAAGCAAACACTTTGAACCAGACAAAAGTCTGCTAGAAACAGCCTGTAATAGCTCTTTGAATTCTTCAATTTGATTTTTGTCCAAAATTTGCTTAGTGCCAACATATGTTTGTTCCTTAGAAAAGTACAGTGTAACTACTGCAAAGGCTAAAAGGATTAATATCATAGAAATACTAATTCCAAATCTGTGATATATTATTTTATCACTATGCTACACTGTAAAATGAGGATTATATGAATCTTTGAACCTAATTTTTAAAAATTTTATATTAGTTTCAGATATACAGTACAAGAGTTAGACATTTACATAATTTATGAAGTGATTCCCCCCCCCACCAATTATTCTAGCACCCATCTGGCTCTACACATAGCCATTATAATACTATTGGTTATATTTCTTATGCTGTACTCTATGTCCCCAAGACTGTTTTGTAACTACTAATTTGTACTTCTTTATCTCTTCACCATTTTCATCCAACCCCTCAAATCGCCTTCCCTCTGGCAATCATCAGTCTGTTCTCTGTATCTGAGTCTGTTTTCATTTAGTTTGTTCCTTTTGTTCTTTGATTTCACATATAAGTGAAATCATATGAAATTTATCCTTCTTTGTCTGACTTATTTCACTTAGCATAATATCCTCTAGGTTTATCTATGTCGCTGAAAATGGTAAGTTTTTAATTTTTATGGCTGAATTATTTCCATTCTATATATGTACAACCTCTTCTTAATCCAATCATCTTGATGGGTATTTAAGTTGCTTACATATATTGGCTAATGTAAATAGAGCTGCAGTAAACATAGAGTTGCATATATCTTTTCAAATTAGTGGTTTGATTTTCTATGGATAAATAACCAGAAGTGGCTATTGCTGATTTAAAAGATAGTACCATTTTAATTTTTTGAGGAACCTCCAAAATGTTTTCCGTAGTGGCTGTACCAATTTGCAATCCCACCAACAATATACGAGGGTTCTCTTTTTTCTACAACTCAGCCAACAATTGTTGTTTTTTGATTTATTGATAATAGCCATTCTGTAAGGTATGAGGTAATATCTCATTATGGGTTTAATTTGCATTTCTATGATGATTAGTGATCTTGAGCATATTTTCATATGTCTATCGGTCATCTATATTTTCTCTTTGGAGAAATACCTATTCAGGTCTTCTGCCCATTTTTTAATTGGATTGTTTGTGTTTTTGGTGTTGAGTTGTATGAATTTTTTATAAATTTTGGATATTAACCCTTTGTCAGATGTATCTTAGGCAAATATATTCTCCCATTCAGTAGGTTTTATTTTTGTTTTGTTGATGATATCCTTTGCAATTTTTTTGTAAAAATAATTGTTAGTTTGATATAGTTCCATTTGTTTATTTTTCTTTTTTTGTTTTTCTTGCTCAAGGAGATATATCAAAAAACAGAAAAATTACTTATAGCAATATCAAAGAGTTTACTGTCTATGTTTTCTTCTTGAAGTTCTATGGTTTGGTTTTACACTTAAGTTTGTTTATTTGTTTATTTATGTATGTATGCATGTATTTATTTATTTATGGAAGGCAACCCTTGGTTGACCTTACAGATTGCAAAGACCTTGTCAGCTTAAAATCTCTTATTCTTTTTCTAAATTTTTACACCTAAAGCACCTGGTCTTCCTAGGTGGTCTCCCATCCAAGTACTAACCAGGCTGGACCCTGCTTAGCTTCCGAGATCAGACGAGATTGGACTTGTTCAGTATAGCATGGCCATAGACTACATTTAAGTTTTTAATCGATTCTGAATTTACTCTTGTATCTGGCACAAGAAGGTTGCCCAGTTTTATTTTGTTATATCTTTCCAGTTTTCCCCACACAATTTATTGAAAAGACCGTCTTTACCTCATTGTATATTTTTGCCTCCTTTGTCACAGCTTGGATGACCATATAGGCATGGACTTATTTCTTGGCTCTCCATTCTGTTCCCTTGATCTATGTATCTGTTTTTTATGCCAGTACCATGCTGTTTTGATTACTGTAGCCTTATAGTATAGTTTGATATCAGGTAGTGTGATACCTCCAAAGTCATTCTTTCTCGAGATTGCTGTGGCTATTTGGGAACTTTCATGGTTCCATATAAATTTTAGGATTATTTGTTCTAGTTCTGTAAAAAATGTCATTAGTAACTTTTAAATTTTTAATTAATTATTTATTTTTATGGTGACATTGGTTAACAAATATATATGTTTTACACTGTGTTCACCTTCCATAGTTCGATTTCTTTCTGTCACCGCATGTTTGACCCCCATTACCCTGTCTACCTTCCTCCTCCCTCCACTTCTTACCCTCTGGTAACCACCCTTTGTTATTTTGATAGAGATTGTAGTGCATCTACAGATTGCTTTAGGTAGTACAGTCATTTTAATGATGGTTATTCTTTCCACCCATTAGCATGGTGTATGTTTCCATTTATTTGTATCTTCTTTGATTTCTTTTTTAATGACTTATAATTTCTTGAGAACAAGTTTTTACCACTTCAATTTATTTGATTCTTATGTATTCTCTTGTTTTCCATGCAATCATAAATCGGATTTTGAAAAAAAATTCTTTCTGATAGTTCATCATTGATGAATAAAAATGCAATCAACTTTTGAATATTAATTTTATACCCTGTTACTTTACTGACCTTATTTATCAGTTGTAACAATTTTTTGGTGATGTCTTTAGGGTTCTCTATATAGAGTATCATGTCATCTGCAAATAATGACAATTATACTTGAGCCTAATCTTTCTTACAGTGTTCTTATGATGATTTAATGAAATCATGGATGTAAACATTCTTTGTAACTTATGAAGTGCTACATAACCGGGTTATGATCAAATTTACGATAAGCAATATTCTTGTTTAGTCATAAATTGCTCTTATCTCCACACTCTTCTAAAATAAAAAAGTCTACTCTGTTACAATACTAAGTTGTATTACTCAATTAGACAACAAGAAGGTAGTTTGATAAACTCATATTAAAGAGTAAACTGTCTATCTTAATCAATTCAGTCATTTGGCATATGTAATCTAAGGAAGTAGAAGAGTCCTACTCAATATTATACTAGTTATAGTCAATTGGTCACTTTCCCGGAATCTTTTTAAGTGTGTGGCAATAAGGGTGTGTGTAGCAAGAAATTATGTAAAATAAGCAATAAAAATAATTAATAGAAGAAAATGAGGAGAAATAATTTAACCTAGACATGGGATAGTAAAGAAATTATAACTGAGGAAAAATATTTTTTAAAGGGATATTGTTAATTAAATATATATCCAAATTAAATTTTGTCCTACATACAAATGGCTAAGAAACATATGAAAAGATACTCAACATCACTAGCTATTAGAGAAATGCAAATTAAAACCACAATGTGATACCATTTCACACCTGTTAGAATAGTTATTATCAACAGGACAAGTAATAACAAATATTGCAGAGAAAGCGGAGAAAAAGGAACCCTCATACACTGCTGGTGGGACTGCATATTGGTATAGCAACTATGGAAAACAGTATGGAGTTTCCTCAAAAAACTAAGCATTGATTAACCATATGATCCAGTAATCCCTCTACTGGGTATTCATTGCAAAGGCTTGAAAATTTATTTCTGAAAAGATATTTGTGTACTAATGTTCATAGCACCATTATTCATGGTGGCCAGCACATGGAAGCAACCAAAATGTCTTATGTTAGATGATTGGCTAAAGAAGTGGTGGTACATATATACAATGGAATATTAATTAGCCATAAAAAGAGATTAAATAAATTTTGCCCTAAATTTAAATTTGAAGATGAGCTGTCTGTATTTTCAGTCTTAGGTCATTCTCATGGCAAGAGGACAGCCTCTTTTTCATTCTAAGCTAAAAATGGTGGCAAATGAGAGACTATGATCAGTTGTAATATAATGTGAAGACCTTTTCTACTCTGCCAACGCATAGCATTGCAGAAATCATGAGAAATATCAGTTTCTATATCTTCTCCTTGGCACCAATTCCCATGCCCTTAGGTTGTTTTGAATCAGATGTTGAAACATAGAGGTGTTAATTGCTGCCTTGGCTAGCCAGCTTTCTCTAGTACCTGAGCAATTGTAAAGGTAGTCTGGGACTAGTGAATTAAAGTCAAGTATCAGGCTCATTGCACCACTCAGAGCAACTCTTTCTGCTGACAACAGTGATAATTGAGCTCTCAGAAGGGAAATGAAAATTCAAAGATTGAAAATTTAAAATTAAGATCAATTTCAGGAAACAGATTGGTAAGGAGAACCATTATTATATCACATTTTAAAGCCAAACTTAGTCTTTACCTAGAGACACTGCCTCATTTGTCAGGGAAAATATTGCTAGCCTATGAGCTTACAGGGAGAAAATATTGAGAGCTTCTAATGTTTTAGGCAAACATGAAAGAACCAAGGTCATCTTTGTTATCCCCAAGTACTAAGTAGGCCAGTTTTATTTACCAAAAACATCTATCTTGTCTACATACTTGCTATGCTGTTTAATTCCAAGTATCCCAGCCTTTCTATTTGTCAGCCAGTTCTACTTTTATGGAGAAGCAAAATGTCACTGAGATCAAGGTTGTGATCTATTTACCAACTCATTTGGTCTCTCTGTACATTTATTGTATTATAAGGAGAATAATTAATTAACACAAAATGATATGGATGTTTAGCCCCAATGCAATGCTTTGCAAGCCCTGTTTCTACCCCAAATAGTAAATTGAATCTGATACATCTTCATAACCAGTGGGGAAAAAATAAATTATACCTTTCTCCCCAGATGCTATATCAATTGCACTGTTCACTATTATATTTGTCTTTTAGAGTTCTGGAAAAGCTTCATCTTTAGTATGGTTATGACTGTAAACTCTTTCATACAGAGGGACACTATATCTATTTCACACTGCCACTCCACTCACACCTAATTGTGAAGGTACTTTAGCAAAAAAAAAAAAACACACTTAGGTCTAAGAAGTTGTTCATGAAATATGTTGTTATTTCAGAAGCATAATTAACAGACAACCTAAATCAAAAGTATCTCATATCATGCTCTTGCTAATGACCTACTAGGATGTACAAAATTTTAGTGAGCAACTTCTCTGTAAGTTTCTTTGTGTCACCCACTGTGCTAAATTCTGGGGATGCAATATAGTAAAGGAGAAGGACACATAAGTCAATGTTTCAACTGTATCACAAGTGCCAATAGAGATAAGCACGGAGTGCTAAGAGAACACAGAGGAGAGAGACATGTAGCATGAGAGCCTGAGTGAGAATGCAAGCACTAACTTGACAAAAATTATAGGCTGAAAACATTAAATATGTGGTTTTCTTGTTTCAGATTTTAATGAAGGCTAGCACTGGCAGAAATTATACTATCCATAAACACTCATTTCGGGCTGCTACATTTCTATATAGATTTCACAGCCCAAAACTGTCTCCAAATATAGGAATAGCCTCTATCTGCACTGTCCAATATGATAATCACTAGTCACATGTGGATCTCTAAGTGCTTGAAATATGGCTAGTACCAGTGAAGAACAGAATTTTGAATTCTCACATGTGGCTACTAGTTACCATATGACACAGCATAGGTCTAGGCAGTGTGCATGTTAAGATGGGGAAAATGGGAAAGGGAAAAATGGCATAGATGACAGAGGCTTTGTTCATCCCTCTTGAGACCAAATAAAAGCTGTGACAGAAACAAGAGCAAACACTAAAGAAAGTTGCCTAGAATCTAGATGAACAGAAATATTACAACTAGGTAGAGAAATAAGAAATCACTCTGCAATGGCAGAAGGTAGGAGGAAGTGAAGACAATAGGCTGCCTGGCCCCCAGCAGCTGAGTGGGACAGAGGCTATGGCAGCTGCAGCCCCCAGCTGCAGTCAGCAACCGTATATGCCTTTTAAAGGGGCTGTGTCTATGAGTGTACTTTTAAGGTGATAGACTTGCTCACTCTGAGCAACAGTGCCAGGTCGACTGCTTGAGTGTCACCAGGAACTTACAGGAGAACACTGACTTGTCAGACCAAGGGTCAGAGGTGAGGCTCTGTCTGGGCAGAAATGCTGGCGGTATCCATTGTTCCTCTGTTGAGCCTTGCATCCCTCCCAGTGTTCTTACTTAGTGCCTCCCATATCTGAGAAGTCACCAAACTGAATAATAGAGGTTGCTCTACCTAGAGGATTCCCTGAAACTTCACCTTCCACAACTAATGACCCCACCCAAGCCACAGCCAGATGTGTCCTAGGCGAGTCCCCATGCTCCTTACTGAGCAGAGCCAAGACTCACACTGATAACAGCTGGCCTTGGTTTCTGGTATGGTTTCCTGAGGTAACTATAAGCACAGCATCTGTGGATTGCTTGCTGAAACTTAACAGGTGGCCCTGGAGCAGCATAGAATTGGGCTAAACTTGGCCGGAAGCTGAACTCCCCTCATAACTGTGCCACTGGACACCTACTACACAAAGCTACTCTAATAAGACTGAGAGACATAGGAATTTCCTTAGTATATAGAAACAGACACAGAAATGCAGCAAAAATGGGAAGACAAAGAAGCAGAAACCATATGAGAGAACAGAATAGAGATCCAGGAATAATGGAGTTAAGCAATCTCACAGATGGAGAGTTAAAAACACTGGTTATAAAGATGCTCAATAGCGTAGAAGTGTGGATGAATTCAGTGAGAACTTGAACAGAGAGATTAAAAAAAACATAAAAATTAAAATTATGAAAGGGAACCAGTCAGAAACGAAGAACACATTATGTGAGATGAAAAGTATGTTAGAGGAAATCAATTGAGTTGATAAAGAAGAGGGTTGAACCCACTGATATAGAGGGTGGGGAACCCAAGGACACTCAATCAAAATGGCAAGAAAAAAGAAATGAAGGCAATGATAATAATATAAGGAGCCTTTGAGACACAATTAAATGTAAAAAATATCCATGTCATAGGGTACCTGAAAGAAAATAAGAAGTTAAAGAGCTATTTGAAAAAAAATAATGAGGGAAAATTTTTCTAACCTGGTGAAAGAATTAGATATACAACCCCAGGAAGCCCAGAGAATCTCAAGAACCCAAAGCTCAGTGGAACCCAAAGAGGCTCCCACCAAGATACATCATCAGTAAAATGTCAAAGGTTAAAGACAAAGAGAGACTCTTAAAAGCAGCAAGAGAAAAGCAATTACCTGTATGAGAGTACTCATAAAACTGGCAGCTGATTTCTCAAAAGAAACTATGCAGGACAGAAGGGTTTGGCACAAAATATTTGACATGATGAAAACCGAGGATCTACAACCAAGAATACTTTATCTAGAAAAGCTATCATTTAGAGTTGAAGGACAGATAAAGAGCTTCCCAGACAAAAATAAGCTAAAGGAATTTATCACCACCAAGCCACTATTACAGAAAATGTTGGAGGGACTTCTTTCAGAAGAAAAAATATATATCAAAAACAGGAATAACTAATGGTAATAACTACATTCCTATCAATAAGTACCTCAAATAGAAAATAATTAAGTGCTCCAACCAAAAGAGTGGCTGAATGGATAAGAAAACGTATGGATAAGTCCCCTACATATGCTGCCTACAAGAGACTCACTTTGAATTAAAAGACACAGTCTAAAATGAAGGGATGGAAAAAGATATTGCCCTTATGGGTATTGTGCTGAATGAAATAAGTTAGATAGAGAAAGACAAATATCAACTGATTTCATGTACATATGGAATCTAAAGAATAAAATAAATGACAACAAAAATGGAATAAACTCATACATACAGAGAATATTTTTAGGGCTACTAGATGGAGGAGTGATGGGAGGATGGTGAAAAAGTGCAAAGGTATTAAGAAATACAGAGAGAAAAAAAATGTTGTAGATGATAAAGGCTCCTTTCATCCCTCTGCCGAACAAATCAAAGTTGTGACAGTAATAAGGAGCAACAGCAAGAAAAAACCACCTGGGAGCAAGATGAACAAGCCATACAACTAGGAAGAAGCCTAGGAACTTACCCTGCAAGGGCAGAAGGTAGGATGGGGCAAGGATGTGGGCCTGCTGGGTCTCGAGTGGATGAGTGAGATTGAGGTTGTGGCAGTGGCAGTGGCAGAAGCCTCTTAAAGGGGCCACATTCATGAGAAGAGTTTTGCAGTTACAGACCTGCTCACTCTGAGCACCAGTGCCAATTTGGCTGCATGCAGGGTTCACCAGGGACTTACAGGGAGACATTATTGTAGTGAGAGCTGAGGCGAAAATCGCACTAAACAGAAGTGCCTGCAGAATCTATTGTTCCCTGTTGAGCCCTCGCCCCTCCAAGTCCTGGGACAGAGCACCACCATAGCAGTGACATCATCAAATTGGATAAGAGAGGTTACTCTGCCCAGAAGATTCCCTGAAACCCTGCCTTTCCCAACTCAGGGCCCCACCCAAGCCACATCTAGGTATATCCTCAGGAAGTCAGGTGCTCCTTGCTGAGCAGTGCTTTGACTCACACTGGAGGCAGCTGGCCTTGGTTTCTGGTGTGGCCTTTTGAGACAACTCTAAGCACAGCATATGTAGATTGCTTGCTAAATCTTAACAGGTGGCACCAGAGGGACAGAGGCTTAAGCTAAATTTAGCCTGCAGCTGAACCCCTCACAAGAGTGTGCCACTGGACACCTACTACACAAAGCCACACTAATAAGACAAGTAGACTTAAGAGCTTTGATTAGTACATAGAAACAGACACAGAAAGGCAGCCAAAGTGAGAAGACAACAAAGCAGAAACCATATGAAAGAATAGAACAGAGATCCAGATATAATGGAGTCAAATAATCTAACAGATGCAAAATTCAAAACACTGATTATAAAATGCTCAATGATCTGTTGGGAAGTGTTGAGAACTTTAACAAAGAAAAAAAAACATAAAAATGGAAATGGAAATTATAAGAGGGAACCATGCAGAAATGAAGAACACATTACCTGATATGAGAAGTATATTAAATGGAATAAACAAAGTGAGTAAAGAAAAGTATCAAATGCCCTATCTAGAAGAAGGGAATGCCAAGGACACTCAATCAGAATGGCAAGAAAAAAGATATTGAGACTATAAAAATCATTCAAGAAGGATATGGGACTCTATTAAGGGTCCAAACATCTGTTTGATCCGCGTAACTGAAGAAAATAAAGATGTTGAATAGCTGTTTGAAGAAATAATAATGGAAAACTTTCCTAACCTGGTGAAGGAAATAGACTTGAAACCCTAGGAAGCTCAGAGAATTTCAAAAACTAGGGATTCAAAGAGGCCCACACTAAGATGCATCATAATTAAAATGTCAAAGTTTAAATATAAAGAAAGAATATTAAAAGCAGCATGAGAAAAACAAATAATTACTTATAAGAGAATACCTATAAGACCAACAGCTGATTTCTCAAAAGAAACTATGCAGAACAGAAGGGCTTGGCAAAAAACATCTGACAGGTTGAAGACCCATGATTTACAACCATGATTACTTTATCCAGCAAAGCTATCATTTAGAGTTGAAAGACGGATAAAGAGCTTCTTAGATGAATATAAGCTTAAAAAATTATCAACACCAAGCCAGTGTTACAGAAAATTTTGGAGGGATGTTTATTTAAAAAGAAAAAGTATATCAAAAACAGAAATAAAAAATGGTAACATTTTTTATCAATAAGTACCTTAAATGGAAAAGAATTAAATGCTCCAACCAAAAGATAGAATGGCTTGAAAGATAAGAAAACAAGACCCCTACATATGAAAACAAAGGAGATGGGGAAAGATATTGTTTTGATGGACCTAGAATGTATTTAATTCAGACAGATAAACTCTATTGATTTCACTTATATGTGCAATCTAAGGAATAAAAAGAATAAACTAATCAAAAACAGACTCAAATATGGTGGACAATTTGGTGTTGGGCAGAGGAAGAGGGGTTTGAGGGGCTGAGAGAATGAGGTGAAAGGTTAAAGAAGTACGAATTAGTAGCTGATGGATTGTCACTGGATAGGGAGCACAGCATAGGGAATGCAGTTAGCATTAATACATTGGCTAGGTGGGGTGTCAAGGGAGGGTGGGAGCAATTGGAGGGATGGTTTATTAAACTATATAGATGTCTAACCAATGTAATGTATACCTGAAATTAATTAAAATAAATAAATTTAAAAGAAAAAAATACAGAATTCTAGGAAAACACGGCAGAGACATCCTCAGATCTCTCCCTTTGAAACAAAAATAAGCTGAACATCTAAACTCAACAAAAAACACCCAAACTGCACAACAGCAAGTCTGAACATGGAATGTAGTTACCATAGGTAAGAACACTGGCTATCGGGTGGTGTACTAGGACAAATAAAGAAGCTGCCTCTCACAGTCACAGGAGCTCCTTACAGGAGGAGGGAGAGGGGTGAAGGTGCGGCAACCTCTCTGATCAGCCCTGCCTGGAAGTGCCGGCACTTTTCTACACAGCTGGCAATATGGCTAAGTCATCAGGGCAGAAAGCAGAGAAGTGGGACGGGACAGCAGCTAAACAAAAGTTGATTTTTACCAGCCCCAGTTGCAAAATCAAGGTTGAGCCTCAACCCTCAACCCAGAGGGCCCCTCCCCCCATACCCACGGAGACCGATTACCATGGAGACCCTGGGGAATCTGAGCAAACACTTCCAAAACAGTTACTAATACTGACAGGGATTGAAACTGAAAGTAGCGAGTGTGATTAAAATCTATAAGAAAATAAAATACTTTAGGCTTTATATAAAGCAGAGATCCAAGAGGCTTAGACACCACCTACTGGAAAACAAAAGAAAAGCGCCTTCTTTGAGGCAGGCTAAAAAGAGACTTTTATACAATAAATTTTCTTTCTGGGGAAAAAAAAAAAAAAACAGAATACACTTCTATTAATGCCCAGGCAAAGAAATAGTTCATTAAACACCATGAACAACCAAGGTGACAAGGCATCTCATAAAGAAAGAGAAAAATCTCCAAAAAATGAGCTTACAGACATAGATATATGTGGCTTAAGTGACAGAGAATTCAGGATGGTACTTCTGAAAAAAAACTCAGTGAGCTTCAAAATGAGTCATATCAACAATTTCAGTAATTGAAAAAACAACTAGATGAGCAGAGCAAGAAAACTGAAACCATAAAAAAGAACCAAATAAAACTTCTTGAATAAAAACACACTACAAGAGTTGAAAAATGAAATAGCAAGCTTGGGAAATAGAGTCCACCAAAAGAAGGAAAGAAACAGTGATATCAAAGATGGAAATCTAGAAAAAAAAACAAAACAGAAGGAAGAAGAGAGAAACCAAAGAATGAAAAATAATGAAAGAGAAATTCAGAACTAGCTCATACCATCAGGAGAGAAAACATAAGAATAATGAGCATTACTAAAGATAAGAAAAAGGAGCAGGGACTAGATAGCATTTTGAGACAAATAGTGAACGAGAATTGTCCAAATCTAAGGAATGAGCTGGAACTTAAAATTCAAGAAGTCAAGAGAACACCTAATAATCTCAATCCAAAAAGGCCTTCACCAAGACACATTATATTAAAATTTTAAAAAATCAATGACACAGATAGAATTCTCAGGGCAGCCATGGAGAAAAAAATGGTAATGTATAAAGGAAAACCCATTAGATTAGCATCGAACTTCTCAGAGCAGACCTTACAAGCCAGAAAGGAATGGAATCAAACCTTTAAACTATTAAGTGAAAGGAACTACCAGTCTAGAATGTATCCAGCTAAGCGATCCTTTAGATATGAAGGAGAAATTAAGACCTTTCCAGACATACAGAAATTGAAGGAATTCTGCACTACAAGAAATTTTAAAAGGGGTCAGCTCACCTAAAACAAAATAATAACAACAACAAAAAAACATGATTATGAGTAAAGTGATAATCAGAAAAATAGAAGCAGAGGAGTGTAATCCTTACTAAGAACAGGGCATCATAAGATTAAATAATAAGAAGAGATTTGCTATAGTAAGATAGTAATGAACGTTCAGCATACATAGAAACAAATTGAGATAACAATGACTGAAAAGGGGAAGAGTCAATGATCCAAATTTGCAAAGTGGAATAGAGATAAAACACACACAGAAGAAAATGGACGACTATATATATATATATATATATATATATATATATATATATATAACTATCTTTTTCATATTTGTAATGGTAACCACACACCATAGAGTTAAGGCTGAAGTATACAACATAAAAGAAGAATCAGAGGTAAAACTCACAAAAGCCAACTAAAATAAAGAAAACAGAAACAGCAGGACAAGGAATCAATGGAAACACTGAACTATCAGAAAGCAAATGATAAAATGGCTATAAACAGACCTCATATTTCAATAATTATCCAATGTAAATGGATTGAACTCACCAATAAAAAGGCACAGAGTTGCAGAATGAATCAAAAAAACAAAACCCAACAATATACTTCTTCCAGGAGACACATCTCAGTTCTAAAGACAAATATAGACTCAAAGTGAAAGGGTGGAAAATGGTATTTCAAGCAAATTGCATTCAGAGAAAAGAAAGAGTAGTGGTACTAATATGGGATAATTTTTTTTCAAAATTAAAAAAAATAAAGAAAGATACTGAGAGACACTTCATAATGATAAAGATAATCTTGCACCAAAAAGACATGACACTTACTAATATCTATACTTCCCTAAATATGTAAAACAATCACAAACAGGGAGAAACAGACCAAAACAGTATTGTAGTAGGTGACCAAATACCCCACTGTTGGATATGGACAGATCATCCAAACAGAAAATCAATAAGGAAATAACATCCTTAAATGACACATTAGACCAACTGGACATAATTGACATTTACAGAGCTTTTCATTTCAAAACAGCTGCTTTTACATTATTCTCTAGTGCACATGGAACATTGTCAAAAATCGACCACATACTGAGACACAGAGATAGCCTCAACAAATGTAAGAGGTCTAAAATCATACCAACCATATTCTCTGATAATAATTTTTTGTTACTAGAGACCAATGGCAAAAAGATATCAGGAAAAAAACACAAATACATGGAGATTAAAAGTATGCTACTGAAGGATAACTGAGTCATGGAAGAAATAAAAAGAGAGATCAAGAGTTACCTAGAAACAAATGATAATAATAGTACAACATATCAAAACTTTTGGGACAGGGCAAAAGCGGTCATAAGGGGAAAATTCATATCATTACAGGCCTACCTCCAAAAAATAAGAATGAGCCCAAATAAACAACCTAACACTTCATCTTTAAAAACTATAAAATGAATAATAAATGAGGCCTAAAATTAGCAGAAGAAATAATCAAAATTAGAGCAGAAATAAAAGTAATTGATACCTAAAAAAAAAGAAAAAAGAAATGCAAAAAAGAGCTGTTTCTTTGAAGGTTGATAAAATTGGCAAACCCTTGGACAGACTCATGAAAGAAAAAAAAGAGAAAGGAAACAAACAAAATCAGGGATGACAGAGAGGACATTGCTACTGACATTGCAGAAATACAAAGGATAATACAAGAATACTATGAAAAAGTATATAACACCAAATTTAATAACTTAGAAGAAATGGACCAATACTTACAAAAATACAATCTTCCTAGACTGAATCAAGAAGATCTGGAAAATCTAAAGAGACTGATCAGCAGAATGGAAATGGAAACAATCAACAAAAACCTATCAAAAAGTAAAAGTCTAGGACCAGATGGCTTCACCAGTGAATTCTACCTAACATTTAAAGAAGATTTAATGCCTATTCTCCTCAAATTTTTTCAAAAAATTGATAGGATGCAGTGCTTCCCAATTCATTTTATGAGGTCAATATTACCTTGATACAAAAATCTGGTAAATATAACACACACATACACAAAAAACTACAGACCAATATCACTCATGAAAACAGATTCAAAAATCCTAAGTAAGATACTAGCAAACCGAATACAGCAACATATTCAAAAGATTATACACCACGATCGAGTGGGCTTGATCCCAGAGGTATGGAGATGGTTCAACATATGCATATTGATTAATGTGATACACCACATCAACAAATTTTTAAAAAAATAATCATATAATCATATTAATAGATGCAGAAAAAGTCTTCAACAAGATACAACATCTATTTATGATCAAAACATTTAACAGAATTGGTATAGAAGGAAAGTACCTTAATATAATAAAGGCTATCTTTGTCAAACCTTCAGCCAAAATTACACTTAATAGTGAAAAACTAAAAATCTTTCCTCTAAAAGCAGGAACAAGGCAAGGTTGTCCATTATCACCACTGTTATTCAATATAACTTTGGAGATCCTAGCGAGTGCAATCAGACAAGAGGAAGATATAAAAGGCATCCAAAAAGAAAAGAAGAAATCAAACTGTCACGATTTGATGATGACATAATTTTCTGTATAGAAAACCTTAAAGGTTTCACAAGAACACTACTAGAAACAATAAGCAAGTATAGTAAAGTCTCTGGATACAATATCAATGTTTAAAAATCCATAGCATTACTATACTCTAATAATGAAGTGTCAGAAAAAGAAGTGAAAAAAATAATTTCCTTTGCAATCGCAAGAAAAAGAATAAAATACCTAGGAATACATTTAACAAAACATGTGAAAGACCTATATAATGAAAACTACAAGACTATTAAAATAAATCAAAGAAGATACAAAGAAATGAAAAGATATTCCATGTACTTGGATTGGAAGAATCAGTATAGTTAAAATGACTTTATTACCTAAAGCATTATACAGATTTAATGCAATCCCCATCAAAATCTCATTTTTTTTAAGAATTAGAACAAAAATAATCAGATTTGTATGGAAGCACAAAAGACCCTGAATTGCCAAATTCATCCTGAGAAAAAAGAACGAGGCTGGAGACATGACTCTGCCTGACTTCAAATTATACCACAAAGAAAAAGTATTCAAAATGGCATGGCATTGGCAGCAAAACAGACACACTGACTAGTGGAACAGAATCGAGAGTGCAGAAGTAAACCCATATTTATACGAACAAATAGTTTTTGACAAAAAAGCCAAAAACATACAGTGGAGAAAAGAAAGCCTCTTCAAAAATGGTGCGGGGAAAATTGGAAGGTCACCTGCAAAAGAATAAAATTAGATGATTGTATGTCACCACACACCAAAATTAACAATAAAATGCAAAGAAGAAACTATGGGAATGAAACTCAAGGACTTTGGACTTAGAGACTATTTTATGAATTTGACCTCATAGGCAAGGGAAGTAAAAGCAAAAATAAATGAATGGGACTGCAGCAAACTAAAAAGCTTCTACTCAACAAAATAAATCATCAACAAAGTAAAGAGACAACTATCTCAATGCAAAAATATATTTGCAAGCAATGCTTTCAATAAGGGCCTAATATCTAAAATATACAAAATCTCATATGACTCAATAGCAACAAAAACAATCTATCCAATCTAAAAATGGGCAGAGGACCTGAACAGACACTTCCCTCTAGAGGACATACAAATGGCCTACAAACATATGAACAGATGATCATCATCACTAGCTATTAGAGAAATACAAATCAAAAGCACAATGAGATACCATCTCACAACTGTTAGAATAGCTATAATCAACAGGACAAGTAAAATTTTTTAGAAAATTTTGGAGAGGATGCAGAGAAAAATGAACCCTCATACACTGCTAATAGGACTGCAAATTGTACAGCCACTAGGGAAAACAGTATAGAGGTTCCTCAAAAATCTAAGAATTGATCTACCATATGATCCAGCAATCCTTCTGTGTATTTACCCCAAAGACTTAAAAAAAACATATCTGAAAAAGATATTTGCATACTCATATTCATAATAGCATTATTCACAGTGGCCAGGACTTGGAAGCAACTGAAGCATCCTACAATAGATGATTAGCTGAAGAAGCTGTGTTACATATATACAATGGAATATTACTCAGCCATAAAAAGAGATGAAATATTGCCATGTGTGATAACATGGATTGACCTCAAGATAGTCATACTAAGCGAAATAAGCCAGACTGAAAAAGTTGAAAATCACAAGATATCACTTATATATGGGATATAATCCTAAAAGCAACAAATGAACAGGACAGAGACTCATGGGCATGAACAATGGACTAGTGGTTACCAGAGTGTAGTGGGTGGGGGAGGAGGGTAGATAGATGGGGTAAGGGAGGTCAAATATAGTGGAGTCGTGTGCAGGTGAAGTGGGTAAAGGGGATCAAATATATGACAGCAAAAGGAAACTGGACTTTAGATGGTAATCACACAATAGAATATATAGTTATAAAATGATAATGTACACCTGAAAATTATATAATTTTATAGTGTAGATGAACTTAGTACTCTGAAAGTAGAAGGGCATAGTGACATGTCATGAAAAAGAGCATGGATGAGATAGATAATCATACCCCTGAGAATTACAAAGCCTCAATGTATGTAAATCATCTAATGGCTTCAAAATGTGATTATCTCCTCGTAACCATACCACCTTGAATTGTCTGATTACTATTCTTTAAGTATCAAAGAAAAAAATGTGTATGCAAAGACAAACAAGTTGGCAGAGTCATTTGGAAAGCATCATGGTTCTGCTTGAATAGCAGTCAGAAATGAGCCATGCAATTTGGAAAGGAAGCCTCAGTGTTGAATAAATACAATAAACACACAGTTTATTTATTGTTCCAATGTTTCATAAATATTTATTTTGGAAGGGGGGCATAATGTCAGAGTAATAGGGAACAATTAACACTGCTAGCAAAATAAAATGTAGCCTGCCTGAGAATGGCTAGTAGGGAAGCGTATGACTGCATTTCTTTGTAGCATTTAAATTGAAATTTCAATCAAAGGGAATGAGTAATTAGTCAGGTGAGACTAGCCACCTCTTGTATGTTGTCCATTTAAAATTCTATGTATGTATCTATCTATATTTTTTCCCAGAAATTTTCCTCTTGCCAAATATCTCTTACTATAAAATATAAATAAGTCTTCTTCCATCCAGAAGTAGCAACAGAAGTAGATATTTCTACATGAGTGAGTGGAGTTTAAACCTTTTTTAGACTAAACTAATGGTTCAAAAATATGTTTTATTGATGGCATCTTATTTTAGAAACACAATCTTTGTACCTTTTTTCTAAGTGTATCAGTTAGCCAAACACATGAAGAAGCCTTATGTACTATAAAACTAGGACTGTGCTATATCACTAAAAACAGAGCACGTGGTCTTTGAACAAACAACTTTGTTTTATAATTTACTAGAGATTAAATGTTCTTTAGTTTGTTAGTCCAAATATTTATTTTATTTCAAAACATTTTGGAGCTTTCGTAATAGCATTTGGGAGATATTCTCCTGAGACAGAGATATCTGATGAGTGTTGCGACTAAGAAAGAACTTTTAAAGTGAAGATAGAAGGAATGGTTCTTGATGATAGTAGCTAAACTACCCTATAGATATGGCATAAAACTAAAAGTTGACAATGCCTAAAGAAAATATGCACATTTTGAAGGAGAAGAAACTATTCTAATTACAATTACTGTACACACATTCACTTATTGTATACCTCTATGTATATATATTGATACCTCACAGAATCTCATAATATTATAATATATAGATAAAAATTTGAGAGCATATAAGGTTAAATCAAAACTGATGCTTATAGAAAAACAAACTAATTATAGCACAGTTTTAATATTACATTTAGATTATACTTGGAACTTCAAGAATGCTCTAAGGCCTGAGATTTTTACAGACCTCTTCAGATATCACCTTCGAAAAAACTTCAGCTTTGCCATAACTGTTGCCCATGATTACACTTAAGAACTTCTAAAATTACAGGTATATTTTCTATTTTAAAAAGGAGCTTGGATTTGTAACAATAACAAGGCCATGTAATTAAATTGATTTTTGGTTTTTCATTTCTTTATCATTACACCAGAATAGTTTAACTTAAAACTTCAGCCAATAGACTACAGCAATAGAATATAATTGACCTTCATGTTTCCATGGAAACAACATCAAAGAAAATAAATTTATCTATTTTTAATGGACTTCTGATTCTACCAGGTTATTGAACATTATTAAACTAGATAATAAATTTAATGACTAAAAAAGAAAACATAATATTGTTTCCTCTATAGCAGTAGTTCTCAGAAGGAGGGGGTTATTTTACCCCCCACTCCCTAAGGATATTTAAATGTCTGAAGACATTTTTGATTGCCACAACCAGGAGTGGGTGGGGTTTACCGCTGGCATCTAATAATTAGAACCAGGAATAGTGCTAAACATCTTACAAATCATGGTATAGTGTTCCTTTGATGATGCCCTTCCCCAAATTTTATCTAACGCAGTATATCAAAAGTGATCAGACTAAAAACCCTGGTTTAGAGGTGTCTGCATTACTTTTACTTCTTCATAACTAATGGTATATTTAAAATAATGTAATTTTGTTGGGATCGATATTTATGAGGCAATTAGAAAATAATAAAAAATAGTGACAAAAGTTCAGCCTTAAAAATTCAGATAATTAAGTTTACATAATTGCTTTGCCTTTTACTAGATATATGACCTTAATTAGGTTATAGAATCTCTCTGTGTGTCTTAGTTTCCTCTTTAATTTTTTTGTGTGAGAATTAGGAAATGATGAACTTGAAAACATTTAGCATAGTGCTTGACAAATATAAAACATCCAGTGAATATTGTGAGTAAATTAAATAAATACTTACTAATTTATTTCTAAAACAAACACTATTTTATTTAAAGGTTATGTCACACAAGATGAAATACAACACTTTAGTCAATTTAATGATAATGTCTTTGACATCTAAGTGGATATCTTTTGAGATATATAATGATGATCTAGCAAAGGTTAAGTGCTTTCTAAATAGTCATCAGTTGTATCAATAGTGGCATTTCTTATTAATAGAATAAGAAACTGTCTATATATAGACCACAGTTTAAGCAAAGGAGTTCAAACAGATTTTTACCTCTTTGTATAATGTAACAAAAAAGGTAAGATAAAGAACAAGACAATATTTGAGAGATTGGTTCATTCATGGTTTGAAAACTACTTATTTAGGTTCAAATCACAAATGGAACACATTCTCAAGCAGGAAAGTTTTTAGTTAAATAGAGAGTGCCTGAGATTTGTCATCATATTCCCACATAATTCATTGACGTTAGAATATAGTGGAAATTGATCAACAGCTGTGAGCAAACTTATCATGGTTCCACTCTCTAAACAGTAGATCAAACTCTTTTTGACAGTTATATTGCCTACCCTTTTGTTTCTATACCTTTGTGTTATGAAACCCCCATCTTCAGTGCAAATGTTTTGGGCTTCCTATCCATCACCTAGACCTAAAAATATAAATTCTATTAATATTTAAATTGTTCTACTATCATGTAAACAATGTTTTGGGTGACTATGGCCTAAGTCTTCTAGTTTGCTTTGGGTAATGTCACTAATATATCTTAACAAGGGATAGAAAAAGAAAAAAAAAACTAAATCTCCCAGGTAGCATGATTTTCATACAATAGAGTGATATTTATAATTGCATCAGATGAATCAAATAGTTCTATTTTCTTTTGGGCCTGGTTAACAAAGAAATATGCTGCTCCAGCATGGTTAGAGGGTTTATGACACTGACATATGGTCCTAGAAAGTATCTTCACAGAAAATTATTTTCTATCCCTTATCTGTTCTCTTTCTTTGGAGACTTCTATGTGATAATTCCAAAACTTATTGAGAGAGAAAGAAAAGCAATGTCAATAATTCTTTGGTCATTAAAACAGAACATGCTTTAATAAAACTTTCATTTATATATGGTAAATGTCACTGCTCACATATTTTCTCTTTTGTCTAAACTCTCATGACTACAATATATTGGCTACCTGAAATGACCCCAAAATGTCATAGATCCATTTTGTATCACAGGAATTGATGGCTATGTATATTTTATGGTTAATCTTCATCATCTCCATGATTAATTCCACAAAACTTAAGACCACAAGGAAAAAAGATCATTACATTGACAACTCCACCCTTGAACTTCTGAATAGGAGCAATTATGTATGACTCAGGCATTGGAGCCAATATTCAAGCTCCATTGACCCCAAATATTTTTTCTCTATTTTTACAACTATTTGATATCATAAATCCATTATATTTTAATTCATTTCTAGATGACCTTGTAGATTTGCACATATGTGTCTATGGTAGCTTTGTAATCAAAGTCTTGCTTGTTTTAAGTGATACAGAGAAAATTTTGGATAGATTCCAGAATAAATAATATAAATAATAATTTCTAGCACTGACTTTCTCTCTCTTAAGACCATATACTCATTCATAATTAAAAGCAAATTCTTTACACTAAAGCACTTCCTGAAGTTACAGCTGAGAGAATGACTGCATTACATGCTCTTTTGATATGATGCTAAAGTACCATGTGGTGTTATTTTCAAATCTATGAATAAATAAAATTTTTTATGCATAAATGTTTTTAGTTGAGAAGAAACATATCTAAAAATAAAGCTTGTGTCAATGAGTAAATTTTGGCAGTTTCTGAATCAAAAGAATATTGACAGGTGTGATTGGAGGATGGAAAGAAATAATTTAAATTATTTTTAGGCTATTGTGTATTCTTGGTTTCAGATCCTGGGTTTCCATCATGTCGAATATTTTGTACCAAACCCTTCTGTCCTGCATAGTTTCTTTTGAGAAATCAGCTACCAGTCTTATGGGTACTCCCTTGTAGGTAAGTAACTTCTTTTCTCTTGCTGCTCTTAAGAGTCCCTTTTTGTCTTTAATATTTGGCATTTTAATGATGATGTGTCTTCCTGTAGGCCTCTTTGGTTCCACTTTCTTGGGACTCTCTTCACTTCCTGGTGTTGTATATCTAATTTCTTCACCAGGTTAGGGAGATTTTCCATCATTATTTCTTCAAATAGCTCTTCAAGTTCTTGTTTTCTTTCAGGTACCCCAATGACACAGAAATTTTTACATTTAATTGTGTCCCAGAGGCTCCTTAAATTATTATTATAGTCTAAGCTCTTTTTTTCTTGCCATTCTGATTGAGTGTCTTTGGCTTCCCCATCATCTATATCAATGGGTTTGATCCTCTTTTTTATAAATTCAGTTGATTCCCTCTAATATACTCTTCATCTCATATAATGTATGCTTTGTTTCTGACTGGTTCTCTTATAATTTCTGTTTCTATTTTTATGTATTTTTTATCTCTATGTTAAAGTTCTCAATGAATTCATTTATACTTCTAAGTTCATTGAGCATCTTTATAAACAGTTTTTTGAACTCTGAATTTATTAGATTTCTTGACTCAGTTATTCCTGGATTTCTGTTCTTTTCTCTCATATGGCTTCTGCTTCTTTGTCTTTCCATTTTTGCTGCCTTTCTCTGACTATTTCTATGTATTAAGCAAAGCTTTTGAATCTCCCAGTCTTATTAGTGTAGCTTTGTGAAGTAGTGTCCAGTGGCACAGTTCTGAGGGGGATTCAGCTACAGGCCAAGTTTAGCCCTAACCTGGGTTCTTTCTGGAGCCCCCTGTTAAGATTCAACAAGCAATCCACAGATACTGTGCTTATAGTTGCCTCAAGAAACCACACTAGAAACTGACGCCAGCTGCCACCAGTGTGAGTGTAGGTGCTTCTCAGCAAAGGGCACCTGACTTAGCAAGGACACACCTGGATGTGGCTTGAGTGGGACCCCGAGTCTGGGGAGGCAGAATTTCAGAGACTCCTCTGGGCGGAGCGACCTCTGTTACCCAGTTTGATGATATCTCAGTTATAGCAGTGCCAAATCTACACAATGAGAATGGGTAGGGCTCAAGAGAAGAACAATGGATACCACTGTCACTTTTGTCCTGGAGAGATTTTTGTCTCCTGCTCTCACTTCAAGAACTCAGTATCTCCCTATAGGCCCCTGATGCTCTCCCAGCAGCTTAATTGGCACTGGTACTCAAAGAGAGCAGGTCTGTCATGCAAAAGTTCACTCATAGATATGGCTCCTTAAAAAGGCATCTGCAGCTGCTGGCTGCTGCTGCCACAACCTCCTGTACCACTAAGCCGCTTGGAACTGGGCAGCCTCTTTTTCTCTCTCTATCCTCCCTCCTTCTGTTGTAGGATAATTTTTTCATTTCTCTTTCTAGTTGTAGGGCTTGTTCACCTAGCTCTCAGGCACCTTTCCTGCTGTTTGCACTGTGTTTCTCTCACAACTTTGATTTGGTCTCAAGAGGGATGAACAAAGCCTCTATCATTTATGCTATTTTTTACAAATGTCCTAGATATCAATTCTTAAAATATATAACAAACTTTACTATAGTTTCTTTTTTATTGAAAATTACACTAGAATATTTTTTCAGCCATTTAAAAATGGTTAAGTTTAGAGATTATACAATTACAGTACTATTGGATTTCAGTAAGAGCATAAAAAGAGGTCAATCTTACGCTCAGAAATATTGTGATTTGACTAGAGAGTTAAGAGAACCTAGCTAAGTTTTGCAAAACCCACTGAACGTTTAAATTCTTATAGAAGAGAGACAAATACATGATTAGGAAAAAATGGCACAATCATTACACACACACACACACACACAGAAATAAATAAATAAATAAACAAATAAATAAATAAATAATAAGGGCCCAGAGATGAGAATACTATGATCAAGAAAATATCTAGGACAGTTTACGAAAATATCAAAACCAAACCTAATGTCCTGGAATTTTCTCTTTAATGCATATATCACAATGCCTAACTTGGAGTAACTTTCTTTTGAATAAAAATTCTGAAAGCAAGGGTCATAGTTTTGCTTGGCTAGAATGATGTAATTTAAAAATAGATAATGCACCTTTCAATAAGTTTAAACTCAGAAGCATGCTATAGCTAGTTCAAATAAGCTCATGAGAATTGAATGGTAAATTTTCCTAAAATTTGTGAACATGTGTCCATTATTTAAAATTTAATTATGTAGGACTGAGAACAGCAAAATGGCAGAGTAGATAGCTCTAAGTTCTCATTTCCCCCCAAGCAACACCGGAAAATAAGCACTGTCATAAACAACTTTGCCATAATTCTGGAAAAGAGACAATGATTTACAGCAACCAAATAAATATTGAATCAAGAAATAAAAAAAAAATCGTAACATGGTAGAAAATCTTTGTGCCATTCTACTTTTCTTTCCCTATTCTTTCCCAGGTCAGCAGCAGTCTTGAAGATGACAGCCTGCATCCCCAGCATAGGACCCTCTCTCAAGTTATAGAGAGAGCAGAGCAGGCCTTACTCACAAATTGCTGTATATATTGGCTTCTACTTGTCTGGGGATTACTTGAAAAACTGACATGAGGCAATTGTCCCTGTTTCACTAAACTCAGAACTAATTCAGGCCAGAAAATGGTACTTATTTCTTAAAAAATTTTAGTGAACAAATAATTCTCAGAATCCTGGAAAAAAGTTTAAAGCTGAGACTTACAATAGATCACCTAAAGTGTGGAAGAAGAAACTGGAAGAAATTTCTTTGAAAAACTAGATCATTTAAAAGCACTCATGATTACAGAGAAACTTAGAAAGCCACAGCAAAAACAGGGTAAGACACATGCATACATAAAGACCTTAAAATACCCTAGACTTAGGCTTTGGGATGAATCCTAGTCTCAGTACAAGACTAGATAACTGTTGGAGAACTCTACTAGACTAATAATCTGCAAAAAATGAGAGAAGTATTTTTTTAATGCTTGGCATTCAAGGAACTTTTATAAATACTAACTGAACACAGTATAAATTAGTAGACACTTCAGTAATCACACACTTTCATAATGACACATGACAAGGAATATAGACTTTTTGAAAAGTCATTAATCAAATAAAGTACTATAATATTTAATAACTAAAACAATAAGCCTGAGGGATGTGGAATAATTTGATTTTCAAAATTACCATACTGTAACATTCAAATATCAAGTTTTCAACAAAAATAATAAGGCAAAAAAAAATCAGGAGCACATAGCCCATTCAAAGGAACAAAATAAATGGACAGAAACCATCCCTAAGGAAGCCTACACACTGAAATTACTAAACAAATATTTTATAACAACTATTTTAAATATGCCCAAGTAGTCAAATATAAAGGACAAAAACTAGATGAAATAAAAAATATTATACAAAAATAAAATAAGAATATCAATAAAGATATTCAAATTATAAAAGAAATGAAACAGAAATTCTAGAGCTGAGAAGTACAAAAACTGAAATTTTTTAAAGACTAGAGGTCTTCAAAACAAATTTCACCAGGAAGAAGAAAAAATCAGCAACCTGAAGATAGAACAGTTGAAATTATTGTGTCCAAGGAGCAGAGAGAAAAAAAAATATAAAGAAAAGTGAAAAGAGCCTAAGAGAACTGTGAAACAGCATCAAATGAAACATCATAGGCATTTTAGGAGTCCTAAAAGGAGATTAAAAAGGGAAAAAAGAAAAAAAACTATTTGTTGAAAACTTTCCAAATTTGATGAAATACATGCATAAATTTACATATCCGAGAAGCTCAACAAACTCCAGATAAGATAAAGTCAAAGATCCACAAAGAAAAACAATATCATATTGTCAAAAGACAAAAACCAAATAAACCATGTTGAAAAGATGACCTTTAGAATGGGAGAAAATGTTTTCAAAGCATATATCATACAAAGATTTAATATCCAGATAATACAAAAAACTCTTACAACTCAATGACAAAAAGACAAACGACACTATTAAAAATGAGCAAAGGACTTGAATATGTATTTCTCCAAAAGGGATACACAAATGGCCAAAAAAGTGTATGAAAAGATCCTTAAAATAATTAGTCTTTAGGTAAATGTAATAAAAACTAGAAAATTACAATACTTATCACACACTATGATGACTATGATTTTAAAAAGACAGGAAATAACAAGTGCTGACTAAGATTAATAGAAATTGGAATCAACATGTAATGCTGATTGGAATAAAAATGTTTCAACAATTATGGGGAAAAAAATTGGCAGCTCCTAAAATTTTTAAAATATATTTACCAAGTTACCTAGAAATTCCACTCAGGAATTTCAATACCTGTACACAAAAGTTCATTGCTGCATTATGCACAATAGCTAAAAGGTGGAAGAAACCCATGTGCTAACAAACAAATAAATGGATAAACAAAACATGTTATATATACATATATATATATATATATGATGTAAATTATGCACCCATAAAAATGAATGAATATCCAGTATATGATATAGCATGAATAAATTTGAAAATATGCTGCAATGTGAAATAAACCAGATGCAAAAAATAGTTTACAATTTCACATGTTTGACATATCTGGAACAGGCAAATTCAAAGGGACAGAAATTATAATAGAGGTTATTAGAAGCCGGGAAAGAGAAATGTGGAGCTATTGATTAATGGGTACAACATGTTTTACTTTTAGTTGATAAATAAGTTTTCAAACTTTCTCAGATGGTTATGGTTACAACATTGTAAATGTAAAAAATACCACTAAATTATGCACTTAAATAATTGAAATGGTAACTTTTATGACATATATCACAATGATATTAATATAACCTACAAGCAATAAAAATAAAAACCATTAAATTATATAAATGTACAATGTAATTTATATTAAAAATAAAGGTAAAACCTGCTTTCAGCTTCCAATATATAAAGAACTTGGAAGTTATCCCATCCTCACAAGAATAAGCGGAAAATCTTAAAATCAATTTTTCTTGGACTTGTCAATGAACTGGGGTGCCAGAAGAAAACCTCTACTCTAAAATCTGGAGTGTCAGGCTAACCCAAAAAATTATAACCATAACACAGAAGCTGTTGGAACCATAACTGGTAGAATAACTTAAATAATAGTTGTGATAAATTGTTGGTTGAGTGTTGACTGGTATGGGAGTAAGAAATGGTAAGCAGGGCAGATATTATTATTCCTATTTAATTGATGAGGCAACTGAGGCTCAAGGGTTTAAATACTACTCTTAATTAAGGAGCTATTAAAAAGGAATTTTCAAAATTTCACTATGGGAGGGCAGAGGTCCTGAAAGACACTTCTCCCAAAAAGACATACAAATGTTCAACAAACATGAAAGAATGCTCAACATCACTAGTTATGGAAATACAAATCAAAACAACAATGAAATCCCATATCACACCTGTTAGAATAGTTATTATCAACAAGACAAATAATAACAAATGTTAGAGAGGATGTGAAGAAAAAGGAACCCTCATACACTGCTGGTGACACTGCAAATTGGTACAGCCACAATGGAAAACAGTATGGAGGTTCCTCAAAAATCTAAGAATTGATCTACCATATGATCCAGCAATTCTTCTACTGAGTATTTACCCCAAAGACTTGAAAACTCATATCTGAAAAGATATTTGCACACAGATGTTCATAGCAGCAGTATTCATGGTGACCAGAACATGAAAGCAACTGAAGTGTCCTACAACAGATGCTTGGATAAAGAATCTATGGTACATATATACAATGGACTATTACTCAGCCATAAGAAGAGATGAAATACTGCCATGTGTGACATAGATGGACCTTGAGATAATCATGCTACATGAAATAAACCAGACAGAAAAAGTTGAAAACAACATGATATCACTTATATCTGAGATACAAACCTAAAAGCACAAATGAACAAGACAAGTAAACAGAGACTCATGGATGTGGACAATAGACTAGTGGTTACCAAAAGATGAGGGGAGGAGGAAGGAAGATGGGGTAAAAGTGGTCAAATATGTAGTGATGGAAAGAAATCTAACTATGGGCAGTGAACATAAAATGCAAAATAGATATGCCTTACAGTTGAATTGTACACTGGAAACTTACTGGATTTCTTTAACCAATGTTAACAATAGATAGATGATGATAGATAGATAGATAGATGATAGATAGGTAGATAGATAATCTATAAGGCCTATTTTTCTACAATAAGATATCTATTTTAGAAAGTGAATTGCATCCTTATACAACGAATTTTCTAGAAAACTCTTACTATCGCAACCAACTTTGAACATTGCATTACATTAGCTGTTACTTTGGATATATTATTAAAATAGCCCTGACCACACATTCTATATATTCAGTGCCCTGATAACCATTCATTCATCTATTTAAATGTATGGAAATATATATGGGAAAATAGTAATAAACGAAGCAGATATGGCCCTGGCTTTCATGGAGCTTATAATCTAGAAGTGAAAAAGAGAAAACTGTAGTTGTATTATCATAAACCAGATTCCAAGAAACATTAAAAAGACCATTTTTCATGAGTTGTCTGTAACAAAAGAAAAATAAAATTATTGTTTTCTAACATTGGTATTTGAATCAGGACAACAGGGCATTTCACAGGTGCACTTAAGTAAAATTCATATTATCTATTCATACCTTTACTCTTTGTTTTGATAAGGAGACAAAGGATGGCATATGAAAGCAAAGGAGAGGTATTTTCCTTCTTATATGTCATTATTTAGATACCACAAACTGGGTTTTTGCCTTGTTTTGGGTTGTTATAATGTTCTTGTTTTGTATCTGATATCAGGTAATAAGCATTATCATATCCTAGTCCCTATCTTGGTACTCTGAACAGTATGTCAACAGTACCCATGTTCAATAGGATTAATTTTATGAGTCCTTCTAGAGTCTGGAGGGTCATATTTCCAGGAGTGCCAATCCTTCCACAGCCGATTTCTTAATGGAAATAGATTGCCTTTATCTTTGCTCAATATGACTGCACGTATTTTGATTTCTTTCTCACTAACCATCTCCTTCACAAGCTCTGTCAATAATGAAGAGCCAATACCTACCTCATTGGGTTGATTCTTTCTTGATATCTCAGGCAGGCTACTTAGCCTGTCATACATTAGCAGGCATTTCTAGTCTCTAACTTCTAGCCCTTGTCTACATAGCTTTATTACTCTAAGCCCTAGGTCTAACACAGAGGGTGCATTGGTCTCAGAAATTACAGAGAGGTCAGTGATCAGACAGAAATTCAACAAAAGTTTAACAGAAACAGTGAGGATAAAGACTTCTGCTTCCAGGGGTGGCAAATTAGATAATATGAAAGAACATCCTACTACAAAAAGAGGCCTATTTTAGAAAAAAAGATAATGCAGTATAATACTATAGAATTCATAAGTTGT
The DNA here is from genome assembly GCA_004027375.1 of Macroglossus sobrinus. Taxonomy (NCBI): domain Eukaryota; kingdom Metazoa; phylum Chordata; class Mammalia; order Chiroptera; family Pteropodidae; genus Macroglossus; species Macroglossus sobrinus. Next base: position 569,135 of record PVKZ01000515.1, read on the forward strand.
AGGTGAATCTCCAAAAATGCAATAATTTTCTCCACTTAAAAAAATATAAAAACCATAAAAATAAATTTGAGCTGAAAGTAATCAGACAGCAAGAAAGAGGAACAAGGTTATCATGATGGAAAACGCCACTACTATATTATTATTATTATTGTTATACTATATTTTGATGTATCAAAAGGTAGAGCTGAAACTAAGAAATTTATATTAATTTAGGAAACTTAAGAAAAAATAAAATAATTGTCTCTACCTGAAACCTGGCTAAAGTAAATACAAATTCTGCTCAGAAGAAAATGTTCAAAATTTAGAAACTGAAAGATTCCCACAGATTAAGTAGACAAGACTTCTAAATCAAAGATCAGCAAGGCAATGAGAAGTCAAAGCACCATAATAGAGAATCAGGAGAAACTATAAACAACATATTTAGACACAGAATATATAAGCGTTTAAAGAAATAAAGACTCAGGTCACAAAGATGAGCAAGCAACAAGAAATTATCATGAATAACCAGATGTATCTGACAAAGAAATAAATGGGACTTCTAAAAACTTTATTGAAATTATATAAATATACATAAATATATAAACATGTTATATATACTTAGATATTTACTAATATATTTAAAATATATTTTTAAAACATTGTATACATATATATCAGAAACATAATCATGTATATAATTTCAACAATCTGTTGTAATTATGTACACATTACATACATATTAAATAATCACATTGGTTTTTAAGAGTTTATTCCTTAATTTCCAAATATTTGGGGATTTTCTAGATTTGTTTCTGTTATTGATTTCTAGTTTAAGTCTGTTATGGATTAACAGAGAATTTACTTTGTGTGATTTTAATGTTTCCCAGAGCAGACATGCTGACAAAATATTCTCCCAGGTTTTGTTTCACTGAAAGAATTTCATTTCACCTTCATTTTTGAAAAGTATATAATTCTTGGCTGACATGTTTTTACCATATTTTAAAGATTTCAATTGTTTTAATTTTAAGGGTGTCTCAAGTGAGGTCTGATGAATTTGTTCCTCTGTATTTAGTTTTTTCTCCCCATCTGCCTTCCCCAAATATCTTTTTTACCTTTGTTATTGAGCAGTTTGACTATTGTGTTATTGTGGTGGTGGTGGTGGATGTGTTTCTGTATTTATCCTGTCTGGTATTCTATGATATTTTTTTGAATTTGTGATTCATTGCCTTTCATTACTTTTGGAAATTTCTCAGACATTATCTCTTCAAATATTTATTCTCTTTCATTCTCTTTCTTTTCATGTCTTGGTTTCCATTCAATATTGTTCTACATTTCTTGGAAACATTTTTTTTCTCTTTCTGATTTCACTTCTTTTTCTCTGAATGTTTAATTTTGGATAACTTCAATTATTCGAGACATCTGATTTTTTTTCTTAAGTGTGTCCAGTATGCTGATAATCTAAAAAAAAAATCATCTCTAATATCATGTTTTTTTAATCTGTAGCATGTGCATTGTTTCTATTTTTCTGTTAAAATTCCACATTTCTTCATGCATATTGTTAATATTTCCATTAGATCTTTTAAAATATATTAGTAGATATTTTTCAGCTTTATTGAAGTAATTTGACATATAAATTTGTATATATTTAAGGTGTACAATGTGATGTTTTGATATGTGTACATTGTGAAATGTTTACCACAATCAAACTAATTAACATATCCATCAACCCATGTAATATTTATTTTCAACTCCTTGTTTGATAATTCCAAAATCTTGTTTATCTAAGTCTGTTCGTATGTATTGCTTTATCTCATAACAATGGATGGTTTTTCCTAGATTTCCTATATGTCTTTTAATTGAATGCCAGATTATTATTTAAAAGAACAGCAAAGACTGAGTTAAGTAGTATTTATTGCTGCAAATTGAATTTGTTACACTTCTTTTACCTGGCCACTAGCTGGAGGAGTTGAGTAAATGCAGCCAGTAATTGAGTTGAGATATTATATTGCTACAGTCAATATAATACAATCTTACATTTTGTTCCCCATGGTGAGTAGCTGTTATTCTATATTTACTGTGAGACTGGGTTAGTCAAGAGTAATATTTAATATCCTAAAGTCTTAGCAGTTCTTTTCCTCCTGTACCACAAGAGAGGACTTCCTCTGCATTCTTGCCCATGCCCAGAGGCAGCATACTCATGCTTGTGACTTAGTGCTAGGCTTGTAAAGTTGGCAAAAGAGATTCTCAGTTTTCCACGTTAAATCTCATATTTTAGGCAGGAACTACACATTTGGTCCTTGTGGATGAGGTCTTATTCCTATCTCTTTACCTTGTGTCAGCAAACTCTGCCTTGCATTCGAGGGAAGTTTTTTTTTTTTTTTTTTTTTTTTTTTTTTTTTTTTTTTTTTTTTTTTTTTTTTTTTTTTTTTTTTTTTTTTTTTTTTGTAAGAGAGGCTTTTAAGCCTTTCCCCTATTTGCAGATGAATTTTGCTGTTATACTTCCTCCAGCAGCAGAAAATCATTGCCTGCATTGTGTGAGCTGGAGAGAGGGTTTTCTATCCTTTCCCAAAAAGGAGATGAAATTTTTCTATACCCTTTCCCTAAAAGGTAGTTTTTTAACTGAACTCTGTTTCCAGAAAGGTAGTGCTTCTACCCCTCATTCAGAAGAATGGAATCTTTGCCAGAGTACTGGGTACAAGAGAGTTTGCTTTTCTTCTCCCAGTGGCTTAACACAATTTCTTCATATAAGAGAAGGATTCAAGGAAGAGCATGAGTCTTTATACTGATCTGGCAATGGAACCTTTACCCCTGAACCAACAATTACTCTCAGTCTTATCTTCTGCCCTGGCCCTAATCTTTCTTGTGAATAACCATTGAAGGCTCATGTAAAAGTCTGTTAAATCAATGTTCATTCCCCTTTTGTCAGGGGACTCCAGTTTATTTTAAACTGATATGTTAGTCTACAGTCAATCATTTGAAATTTGTTAAAATTTAAGCTGTTTATTCTTAAATGCTTCCATAGCAGCTTCCTCTTCCTCTAGTGAAATAGTTTATTTCTTATCTCTCCTTAGAGAGCCTTGTCATTTTTTTGGAAATGAGATTTCTCATTTGCTTGTGAGCTCATCTCTCTGGAGGTTTCAAGAAGAATTATAATTTTTCATATTATTTGGTATTTTATTATGTAAATGAAGACAGATTCTCTTGCAAATTTTCATATTGCAAGCAGAAATAATACTTGACAATAAATTGTATAATGCAAATATTATAACACTGAATTATGTAGTTTAAAACATATGGAAATGAAATATATGTGAAAACAATTATAAAATAAGAGGATAAAATGTACGTATACTATTGCAAGATTTTTATACTTTATAAAGAAGTAAAAGAATATTAACTCTAAGTATCTATAAGAAATTATAATGTATATTTTAATATTTTAACAGCAACTTAAAAACTAAGGCAAAGATACACACCTAAATGGCCACAGAGAAATTAAAATTGGTTACTAAAATATTTTTAAACCCAAAGTAAAAATTGTAAAGAAGGACAAGAACAAATGACATATAAGACAAACAGAAAAACAAAGCTGCACAACAGTAAATGTAATCCAACAATATAGATAATTAGATTAAATGCCAATAGTTTAAGCACTTTAAAACTCAGATATTGCCAGATTGGATAGCAAAGAGAGACTAAATACATGCTGCAAAAAAGAAATTTACTTTAAATATAATAAAAAAAATCAAAAGCTAATGGTTGTAAAAATAAAAACTAAGCAAATTTGAAAGGTTATACTAAGATAAAGACTTCAAAAAAAAGTGATTCTTTAGATGACATATATTTCATAATGATAAAAGCTTCATTCATGAGAAACAAAATGTAATAACTTTCAAAGAGCCTAATAACATAAAAAGAAAAAAACTGACAAAAATAAAGCAAAAATAGATACAATCCATCATTATACTTTAAGATTATATAACCCAAGAGAGAGACCTCAGAAATATGGCGGAGTGAGAAACTTTCCAGATCTTTCCCGTTCAAATAACAATAAGCTGAACATCTAAAATTCCACATACACATAAAAAATTGAACACCAGGATATCTGAGCATGGGATCTGAGCACAAGAGCTATCACAGGTTAAAAACCCGGGTGTTGGGCAGTAGATTGGAAGAAACAAATAAGCTGTCTTTCGAAGCCGGAGCTCCCTGGAGGAGAAGCGGGGAAGGTAGAAGGTGCAGCAAGTTCATGGAAAAGCACTGCCTGGGAAATCAATGAGTGTCACCCAATTATCTCAACCCAAAAAGATCTTCACCAAGACACATCATATTAAAATTATTTTAAAAAATGAACATTAAAGAAAAGATTCTCAGGGCAGGCAGGGAAAAGAAGATGGTAACCTGTAACAGAAAACTGATTAGATTATTCTCAGACTTCTAAGCACAAATCTTACAAGCCAGAAAGAAGTGTAATCAAATATTCAAACTATTAAATGAAAGCAACAAACAGCCAAGAATAATGGATCCAGCTCAGCTGTAGATAAGAAGAAGAAATAAAGACATTTTCAGACATACAAAAACAGAGAATTTGACACTGCAATGCCTGCATTACAGAAAATACTGAAAGAGGTCAGCTCATTAAAAAAAATGACAAAAATATATACATAATTAGGAGTAAGGTAAGTAGCAGGTTGGTAGAAGCAGAAGAGTAAAACCCTTACTGGGAACAGGGCATTATAAACTTAATCAATAAGAAGAGAATTGCTATAGAAATATAGTAATGAACATTCAGCGTACATAGGGATGAGTTAAGACAACAATTACTAAGAAGGGGAGGATTCAAAGTTCCAAGTTCACAAAGAGGAATGGAGATAAGGAACGTGTAGAGAAAAATAGATGACTGCATATATATATAACTATTCCTTACATATTCATAATGGTAACCACACTCCAAAGATTCAGAACCAAAGTATATAATATAAAACAAGAAGAATCAGAGAGGAAACCCACAAAAGCCAACCAAAATAAAGAAAACAGAAACACAAGGACAAAGAAACAATAGAAACAGCGAGCTACCAGAAAGCAAAAGATAAAATGGCTATAAGAAGGCCTCATATTTCAATAATCGCCCTAAATGTTAATGGACTGAACTAAACAATAAAAAGGCACAGAGTTGCAAATTAGATTTAAAAAAAAAATCCAAGCATATGCTGTCTCCAGTAGACACATCTCAGTCCCAAAGACAAATATAGACTCAAAGTGAAAGTTAGAACACAATATTTCAAGCTAATGGCATTCAGAGAAAAGTGAGAATCATGTTATTAATATCAAATGAAATAGATATCAAAATAAAAAGGTAAAGAAAGATACTGAGGGACACTTCAGAATGATAAAGAGAATCATGCACCAAGAAGACATAACACTTATTAATATCTATGCTCTCAATCAGGGAGCCCAGAAATATATAAAGCAATTACTACCAGAAATAAAGGAAGAAACAGACCAAAACACTGTTGTAGTAGGTGACCTAAATGCCTCACTGTTGGATATGGACAGATCATCCAAACAGAAAATCAATAAAGAAATAACATCCTTAAAAAACACATTAGACCAACTTGACATAATTGACATTTACAGAGCCTTTTATCTCAAAACTGCTGCTTATATATTATTCCCTAGTACACATGGAACATTTTGAAGGACTGACCACATACTGGAACACAGAGATAACATCAACAAATATAAAAGATTTGAAATCATACCAACTATATTCTCTGATAATAATACTTTGAAACTAGAGATCAACTGTAAAGAGAAAGCAGAAAGAACCACAAAAACATGAAGATTAAACAACATACTACTGGAGAATAACTTGGTCAGAGAAGAAATAAAAAGAGAGATCAAGACATGCATAGAAACAAATGATGATAGTTCAAAATATGAAAACTTTTGGGACATGGTAAAACTGGTTATAAGAAGAAAATACATATCCGTACAAGTCTACATCCAAAAACAAGAAAGAGGCCAAATAAACAACCTAATGCTTCATCTTTAAAAACTTGAAAAGGAAACACAAATGAAGCAGAAGGAAAAAATAATTAAAATTAGAACTGAAATAAATAAAATTGAAAGCAAAAAAAAAAGAAAAAAATAAATGCAACAAAGAGCTGATTCTTTGAGAAGGTTAATAAATTGACAAACCACTGGCTAGACTCACTAAAGCAAAAAGAGAAAGAACACAAATAAACAAAATCAGGGATGAAACAAGAGTAATTACAAAGACACTGCAAAAATACAAAGGATCATACAATAATATTATAAAAAGTATACAACACTAAATTTAATATCCTAGAACAAATGGACGAGTACTTTGAAGAAAAATACAAACTTCTAGACTGAATCAAAAAGAACTGGAAAATATAAATAGAATGATCAGCAGTATGGAAATTGAAAGAATTATCAAAAACCTACTAAAAAGTGAAAGTCCAGGACCAGATGGCTTCACCGCTGAATTCTATCAAACATTCAAATATTTAATACCTATTCTCTTCAAAGTCTTCCAAAAAATGGAAAAGGAGTCAATAGTTCCCAGCTCATTTTATGAGGCCAATATTACTCTGATACCCAAACCTGGAAAAGATAACACACACACAAAAAAGAAAACTACAAACCAATATCTCTTATGAACACAGATGTAAAAATTCTAAAGAAGATGCTAGTGAGTTGAATATAGCAATATATTAAAAAGATTATATGCCACGATCAAGTTGACTTCATCCCAGAGAAAAAGGAATGGTTCAACATACACATAAACAAATTAAAAATAAGAATCATATAATCATATCAATTGTTGCAGAAAAATCTTTGACAAGATACAGTTTCCATTTATGATCAAAACACTTAACAAAATTGGTATAGAAGGAAAGTACCTTAACATAATAAAGGCCATATATGACAAGCCCTTAGCCTATACTTTAATAATGAATTGTCAGATAAATAAATGAAAAAAATGTATTTTTCTATTAAAACAAAAAGAATAAAATACCTAGGAACAAATTAACAAAACATGTGAAGGAACTCTAAAATGAAAACTATAAGACTCTATTAAAAGAAATTGAAAAGGATATAAAGAAATGAAAAGATATTCTGTGTTATTGGATTGGAAGAATCAACAGAGTTAAAGTGACCATATTACCTAAAGCATTATACAGATTTAATGCAATCCCCATCAAAATCCCATCAGCACTTTTTAAAGAATTAGAACACGAAATAATTAGATTCTTATGGAAGCACAAAAGAACTCGAATTGTCAAAGCCATGATGAGAAAAAAGAATGAGACTAGAGTTATCACTCTGACTTCAAATTATACTGCAAAACGACAGTCATCAAAATGGCATGGTATTGGCAGCAAAAAAGACACATGGACCAGAAGTAAATCTATACTTATATGGGAAAATAATTTTTGACAAAATGCCAGAAACATACTCTGGAGAAAGGAAAATCTCTTCAATACATGGTGCTGGGAAAATTGGAAGGCCACCTGCAAAAGTATAATTTGACCTCAAAGGCAAAAAACATAAAAGCAAAAAAAAAAAAAAAAAGAATGGGACTACATCAAGCTACAAAGCTTCTGTTCAGCAAAATTAACCATCAACAAGGAAAAGAGACAACCATCTGAATGGGAAAATATATTTGCAAGGAACAGCTCCAATAAAGTCCTAATATTCAAAATACACAAAGAACCCATAAGACTCAATAACAACAAAAAAACAAACGATTCAATAAAACAGTAGGCAAAGAACCTGAACAGACACTTCTCCCTAGAAGACAGACAAATGGCCAATAAATATAAAAAAAGATGCTCAACATCATTAACTATTAAACAAATGCAAATCGAAAGCATATTGAAATACCATCTTACACCTTTTAGAATAGCTATAATCAACAGGACAAGTAACAGAAAGTTTTGGGGAGGATGTAGAGAAAAAAGAAACTTCATACACTTCTGATAGACTACAAATTTTACAGCTAATATGAAAAACTGTATGGAGGTTCCTCGAAAACCTAAATATTGATCTACCATATGATCCAGCAATCTTTCTACTGGGTATTTACCCAAAGACTTGAAAACCCGTATCCGAAAAGATGTTTGCACACTGATGTTCACAGCAGCACTATTCACAGTGGCCAGGACATTGAAGCAGCTGAAGTGTCATAAAATAGGTGATCGGCTAAAGAAGCAGTGGGACATATATACAATGGACTATTACTCAGCCATAAGAAGAGATAAAATCCTACTATGTGCGATAACTTGAATGGACCTTGAGATATTCATGCTAAATGAAATAAGCCAGACTGAAAAAGTTGAAAATCACATGATATCACTTATATGTGGTATATAAACCTAAAAACAACAGATGAACAGAAGAAACAGAGACTCAGGGACATTGACAATGGATTAGTAGTTACCAGAGAGTAGGAGGATGGGGGAGGAAGGAAGAGTTAGACAGAGTAAAGGGGGTCAGATATAGCGGGTTGTGGGAGGGTGCAGTGGGTAAAGGGGATCAAATATATGGTAGCTGAAGGAAACTAGACTCTAGATGATAATCACGCAATAGAATATATAGATGTCAAATTATAATGTACACCTGAAAATTATATAACTGTATTAACCAATGTTACTCCAGTAAACTTAAAACATTTTTAAAATCCATATCATTCTTATACTCTAATTATGAAGTGTCATAAAAAGAAGTGGAAAAAATAATAATTTCTTTTGAAATTGCAAAAAAAGAATGAAATAAATAATAAATAATGAAATCAATAATGAAATAAATAAATGAATAAATCCAATGAAACATGTGAAGGACCTATATAATGAAATCTATAAGACTCTATTAAAAAATTGAAGAAGATACAAAATGGAAAGTTATTCCATGTTTTTGGATTGGAAGAATCAACATAGTTAAAATGACTTTATTACCTAAAGCATTGCACAGATTTAATGCAATCCCAGTCAAAATCTCATCAGAATTTTTAAAGGAATAGAAAAATAAATCATCAGTTTGTATGGAAGCACAAAAGACCCAGAATTGCCAAAGCCATCCTGAGAAAAAAGAATGAAGCTGGAGGCATCACTCTGCCCGATTTCAAATTATACTACAAATTGGCAATAAGCAAAACAGCATGGTATTGGCAGTAAAACACACAGGGACCAGTGGAACAGAATCAAGAGTCCAGAAGTAAACCAATGTTGATACAGGCAAACAATTTTTGAGAAAAAGAGCCAAAAACATACAGTGTAGTAAGGAAAGCTTCTTCAATAAATTGTGTTGTGCAAATGAGAATGCCACTTGCAAAAGGATGAAACTAGACTGTTGTCTATCACCACACATCAAAATTAACTAAAAATGAATTAAGGACCTGAATATAAGACATGAAACAATAAAATGCACAGAACAAAACAGAGGAACTAAATTCAAGAACCTTGGACTTAAAGAGGATTTTGTGAATTGATCTCAAGGTCTAGGGGAGTAAAAGCAAAAATAAATGATGAGACTACATTAAACTAAAATGCTTCTGCTCAGCAAAATAAATCATCTACAAGGTAAAGAGACAACCATATGTTTATAAGCAACGTCTCAGATAAGGGCCTAATATCCAAAAAATAGAAAGAACTCATGCAACTCGATCACAACAAAAGAATAAATGATACAATTAAAAAATGAGTGTAAGACCTAAACAGACTGTTCTCCCTAGAGGACATAAAAATGGCCAAGAAATATATGAAAATATGCTCAATGTCTCTAGTTATTAGGGAAATGCAAAACAAAACACAATGATATACCATTTCACATCTATTAGAATAGCTATCATCAAAAGGACAAATAATAACAAATGTTGGAGAGGATGAGGAGAAAAAGGAACCCTCATACACTGCTGGTGGGACTGCAAATTGGTACAGCCACTATAGAGAACAGTATGGAGATTCCTCAAAAAACTAAGAATTGGTCTACCATATGATCCAGCAATTCCTCTTCTGGGTATTTACTCCAAGGACTTGAAAATTCATATCCGAAAAAGATATTTGCACACCGATGTTCATAGCAGCATTATTCACAGTGGCCAGGACATAAAAGCAACTATAATGTCCTACAATTGATGATTGGATAAAGAAGCGGTGGTGTGTGTGTGTGTGTGTGTGTGTGTGTGTGTGTGTGTGTGTGTATACCTTACTGTCAAAAAATAAAATAAATACAATAAAATTATTTCAGCCTCCTCTCAATTATTGATAATACAACTACATATTTACCCAGTTTTCATTTGTTAAACACTAACCCCAAAATCGCATAATACAAATTCTTTTTAAGTGAATATAAAATGTTCACCACCAGACCACATGCTGGGTTATAAAACAAGTCTTAATCAATTTTGGATTTTGTATTTTACAAGCTATGTTCTCTGACTCAAGGAAATTATATTAGAACTTAGTGTCAAAGAAGGTATCTAAAAATTTCACAATTATTTGAAAATTAAACAAAATACTGTTAAATAAACCATGAGTGAAAGTAAAGTACCTTTCAGATGGAAACCTTTGCTTTAAATGGTTAGATTAGAAAAAAATAATAATTATGTCAAATCAATGATCTACGTTTCTACCTCATAATACTACAGAAAGAACAAATTAAACACAAAGTAAAATAAAGAATGTAAATAAAGGTAAGAGCATAATTCAATGACATAAAAAATCGTCCAACAAAGCAGAGCAATTAAAACAAATGATCCTTTTGAAAGATCAATAAAATCAATGTACTTTAGACAGACAGATCATAATAGCGTAATAAAGACACAAATTTCCAGTGTAAAGAAAAAAAGTGGGACTATTATTGCAAATTATTTAGGTTTTAAAATTTATGAATGAATATTATTAACAATTTTATCCTAATAAATTTAAATGTTTTGATGAAATGACAAAATTCTTTAAAGACACAAATTACTAAACTGATCCAAGTAGAAATAGAAAACTAAATAAAACTTTACTATTAAAAATTATATCTTCAATTAAATATCTCCCAACAAAGAAAACAGGAAAGTGTGATGATTTCATGTGAATTGTATCTAACATCTGTAGAAGAAATAATTCTAGTCTTATTTTCTTTTAGAAAATAAGAAAGAGAACACTTCTCAACTCATTTTATGAGAATTACATAATCCTGATTACAAAAATCCGAAAAAACATATTATAAGAATTGAAAACTACAGACCAATACCTGCATGATCTAAGACAAAAACAGTTAACAAAGCATTAATAAATTAGGTCTAGCAATATGTCAAAAAGGTTACACACCCTTACCATGTAGAGTTTATTCCAAGATCTTAATATTAATTTCACATTTGAAAATTTAATCATGTAATTGATCACACTAACAGAATAAAGAATAAAAACATATGACTATCCCAGTATATGCAAGACAATCATTTGACAAAATTCAATGGTCATCCATGATAAAAGCTCTCAGCAAACTAAGACTACAATGGAAATGATTTGATCTGGAAAAAGTATCAAAGTACCTACATCTGACATAATAACAAAATTGAATGCTTTCTCGCTAAGATACAGAAAAGGACTATGACATCTCTGCTTTAACTATTGCTATTGAGTATTGCACTGTATATCTTAGTCTTGGTAATAAGACAATAGAAATAAAAGCCTAAATATTGTAAAGGATAAAATAAAATTGTTCTTTTAAAAGCAGAAGACATGATTTCTATATAATAACCTTCTAAACAATTGCAGAGGTCACTGTTTAAAGTTCATGTAGCAAGATTCCAAAATATGAGATTAATACAAAAACATAAATTCTATGTCTGCATGGTATAAGCAAATAAAACAAAATAAAATAAAAATTATATTTTGAATAACATAAAACATTTAAGTGTAAAAATAAAAATATATTCAAAACATCTATACTAAAACCTGACTCTAAACAATGTATGGAAATGGAAAACACGATAGCCAAAGCAATCTTGAAAAATTTTGAGTAATTAAGCGATTTGAATTCAAGCTTATTCTTCAACCACACTGATCAAGAGAGTGTAGTAGTGGCACAAAGATAGGTAAATAGATAAATGGATCAGAGTAGAATGTGGTTGAGAATAGATCAGATTATATCAAAACAATTCTCATCATCATAATTCCATTAAGATTATATTTTTTACACAGGATGAAAACTTAAGAGATCTGTAAAAATATCTCCCTAAAAAGACTGTACAAAAATATTTATAGAGGTTTTATTCAAAATAGCTAAAAATAAGATACAATCAAAATAATATAGTTTATTTTATATAAAGTAATAATTAGAAAAAATAATTCATAGAGGAAAAGATTTAATGGGATGGGATATGAAGAAACTCAGAGCACATATCAATCTCATCAAAATGTACTTTTTAAATTTGTACATTTTGAGAATATTTGGGATCTTGCTCCCCAGCATATGTCATCAGTTTGGCTCAAATAAACTCTAATACAGAAAAAAAATGCTTATGGACATTTTATTGTATATTAACTTTATCATTAGATGAGTATAAAAAATATTGAATTCTAAACATTAGATTTTATTTTTGCAGCATTATAGATTCACAAATCTAAAATTACTTCTATATAGTCTTGCTTAAGTAAATGTACAAATAATGAGATCCAGTTCTCACAGTTGAGAAAACATGTTAAACTATTGAATAGGAAAAGACTATCATATACCCTCAGTATTGAAATTTCATATATCAATGTAAACTCAAAATTTAATCTGTTACATTAAAAGCTAAGAGATAATAGAACAACTTCTGTAGATGATAATGCAAGAATCCTACACCCAGACGTTTATTTACAGCATAGAAAGGGTAGAAAGTGTAGGAAGATTTTAACTACATCATCTCATCCCGCATGCTGGGACAACTCAATGTCAAGAAGAATCTTCTCTGCTGTGACTTCCCCTGCGCAGCAGAGAGAGAGAGAGAGAGAGAGAGAAGATTCAAATAATGTATCAAAAACAAAAAAGGAGATATTCTAACATAGCGGTCCCCAACTTTTCTGGCACTAGGGACTTGTGCTCCTATGAGAATCTCAAGCCTGATGATCTGAGGTGGAGCTGAGGTGGTGATGCTAGTACTAGGAAGAAGCTCAAATACAGATGAAGCTTTAAGCTTTACTCTCTCTCCTGTCATGTGGCCAGGTTCTTAACAGGCCATGGACTAGTACTGGCCCTTAGCCTGGAGGTTGAGGACCCTTGTTCTATCAGATGTCTCTGAAATAAAAATTATCATAAGGGACTATTATAAATAATTATGTTCCAATAAGTTGGATAACCTAAAAGAAAATGAATTTATTCTTAGAAACATATAACCTACAAAAATCGATTCAGAAAAACATAGAAAGCCTAAACAGACAAATAACAAGGAGATTGAATAAACAAAGGAACACTTCATTGGTGAATTCTACCAGATATTCTTAAACTCTCCAAAAAACAGAAGAGGGAACTCATTCAAACTCATTTAAGAAAGCCAGTTTCATAATACCAAAGCCAAACAAAGACTCTACAAAAAAATAAAAATAAAAAATGACAGATCAATATCTCAGATGAACACAAATACATATAGCCTCAATAAAATATTTTCAAACCAAATTCAACTGCATATTAAAAAAATTATACACTATGACCAAGTGAGATTTATCTCTCAGTTGGAAGTATCACTCAACAAACCTAAGTCCATAAATGTGATACACAATCTTAATAACATAAAAGATAAAATTTATATAATCATCACAATAGATGTATAAAAAGCATTGATGAAATCCAACATTCATTCATGAAAAAACTGTCAACAAAATAAAAATAGAAGAAATTTACCTCAATACAATAAAAGTCACATGTAAAAACTCCCAGGGATATCATCATAATCACTGGAGAAAACCTGAAGTATTTTTCTCTAAGATTTGTTATAAGTTAAAGATGTATACATTAACTGTTTTTATTTAACAGAGTACTCGAAGTTCTAGCCAGATTATAGCAAGAGAAAGAAATAAAAGTTATCTAGTTCCAAAAGAAAGAAGTAAAATTATCTCTGTTTGCAGATAACCTAATGATATATGTAGAAATCCCTAAAGACTCAACAACAACAACAAAAACTATTATAACTAATAAATTCAGTAAAGTTGCAGGATACAAAATTAATATATAAAAATTAATGTCATTTATTATACAAACAATAAACTATCCAAAAAGAAAATTAAGAAAATGCCATTTACAATAGCAACAGCAATAATGGAATAATTAGTGGTAAACTTAACCAGAAGTAAAAGAATTGTATACTAAAAATTATTTTAAAAAATTGATGTAGGAAATTTAAAAAGACACAGATAAATGGAAAGACATACCATGGTCATGGATTACTACTGTTAGTATTGTTAAAATGTCTATACTGCCCAAAGAGATCTACATACTTGTAAAGCAGGAGCCTCAGGCCTGGAACTTGCTCCTGGGCTTTGAATATTTTGAAAACACCACCAGGAGGACCAGAGGAGTTAGACTTGCCATTTATTACTCATGAGACAGTGAAGTTTCAGCATCAGTTGGTGGGAGCTACAGGAAAAGTCCTCTGGCCAAGGCGAGCAATGTTTTTATACACAAGCAGCCTAAAGGATAGGTGGGTAGGGATGGGCAGAGATTATCTCATTGGGGAAGCCACTGACTTCTCAGGTGGATTGGAGCAAGATGTGTGGCTTAGTTACAGAAACAGATAGCATCCATGGGAACAATGGACCAGCCACCTTCTCGAGTGGAGCAAGCAGATAATGTCCATGAGAACAGCAGAAAACATCCTTGGGAGCAGGTGCTGCCAAGAACTCTGTGCAGGCTGGGCAACCATGTGTCTTCTGAGTATGTGGAGGTGCTATGTTCTGAGTTAACCCTACAATATTCAATGTAATTTCTATCAAAATTCCAATGGTATGCTTTATAGAAATAGAAAAAAATATTTTATGCTTATATGGAACCACAAAAGACTGCAAAGAGCTGAAGAAATCTTTAATAAGAACAGAACCAGAGGCTTCACATTTCTTGATTGTATTTTTTTTAAATTTGGAATAAATTGTTAATATTTTGCTATTAATTTTTATTTTTGTTCTAAGTTTATAGTTGATACATTTATCAAATTAATGGTGCTCTTTCTTAATATGCTATAAATATTAATATGCATAAGGATATATACCAATTATGAATTTAAATAATTTGGATTAAAATGGTAAACATCATTTTAAATTTAAAGATAAAAACATAAAATCATAAATAAGGAAGATAGTACAGAAATATTGATTAATAGACCTAAAATATTTTGATTAAACTTTAAGTTCTAGCCTTATCAAATCAGCTAGAATTAGTTGACACCGGATAATATGTTCTATTTCAATCTAGAACTCTTTATTTGCCACTTAATAGGGTATGCAGTGGAGAAAATAAAGAGTTTGTAAATTCAACATTTATTTATGTTAAGAATGTATAAAAATTTCTAAGTTGTAGCTACATCGTTTCAGCACTCTGAATCCATACAACCTACTGTTTCTACTTTGTATATAGTTTTCTCAGTATTTTTCCCCAATATACATGTCTCTTGATGTCAAGAAAGATGTTTGTCTTATCTGACCAATCAATCAAATAATTTTTAAGTTATAAAAAAGATAAATTCTCCCCCACCCCCTTGAAAAGAGAAAGTCAGAAACTTAAATTAGTAGAAAATCAGGATCAACTCTGCTACCAGTGGTTCTCACAATTTTTAAAAGCCTTTGTATTTTTTTAAATTTTCCATGCAAATTTTTCTTTTTTTTTGTTAGAATAAATGGTTATTGACTATGCAGATTATGCAGAACTTCAGCTAAATACTACTACACCAGAAAGACTGTAGATCAAGGAGGCCTGCTAAGTAATCAGAAATAATGATATTTATGCAAAAAGTTCATATAAAAGTATAAAAAGTATGAGAAGAAATAAAATTTTTTTAAAACCTTCTGAAAGAAAAATTAGAACAATTCATGATGTCTTTTTTCTTTTCATGCTTTGTTATAAAGCCTAAATGTATATTTGCTTCATGTTCCTTTCAGGAAGATGAATAAGTTATGTAAAACAGAATACACCAATATTTAAATTATATAGAAAACAGGTTTGAAAATAATTTGACAAAGGGATAAGCAAGAAGGTCCAATTAAAAAAAAAACCCTTGGGTAAATTACTATTTGTTTAACCAATGTATTTTTTCCATAATCTATAGAAAAATGTTTTGACTGGCTAGGTGTCTTCGTCTATTTTAATTTACAAAGCAGTATTTATTAATGACCCTCCATAGCTAACAATACACACACACACACATAAATGTGCTTTTATTGCATTTTAATGGAAATAAAATTAGATCTGTTTTGTCAGAGGCGGTACTAGTCAACTTTACAACTTTACAACTCAGAAAGACTTGGCACAAGAGCCTGAAAAGCAACATCACTCCACAGGCTAACTTTGAATTGATGGACTAGTGGTGAGTGTGATAAGATTTAACCAAAACTGTTCTTTTTTTTTTCTCTAAAGTAGGTAAATTTTAAGCTTGCTTTTTCCATGATACATATCTAAATGCTAATACTGCACATCCTTTCTATACTATTATTGCATTCCTAGGGAAGAAATGCATACCCTGTACACAGCAATTCTATTCAATCTAAAATAATAGATATTCTGAAATACTCATTCTGAATAATTCATTTTTATGACCTACAGAATGACTGCAAAGCTTGCTTTTAAAGGATTTTACTAACTTTCATTAAAAGATACTATATAAAATGACTAGATGATGTAGCAAATCTTATTGTCCACGAATGTATAATACAAGGACCTCTGTTTTGTAGAAATACCAACCCTCACTGAATCACACAAACAATTATTCTTCAAGTTAGAATACATTTTTGGAGGTCACCTCAGCCAAATTCTCACCAGACTAAAAATAACATTTTTTTTCCTATAACATACTAACAAGAAGCTATTTATTATCCACTGGAATGCCTCTAGTAACAGAGTACATATTCGCATGTGCTGTTGGTCCTAATAGGGTGTTCACAGTTTCCCACTTCTTACCCTCTGCTTTGACTAAACTTTATTTAGGTTTCTCTCTTCCCTGATGATCCCTCTCTTTTTGCTCTCAAACCTGAGCAAGCAGTAAAAAGCCAAAAGAATCTCCTAATTAGCTTATCCTGAGAATCAGCTGACCCAGTGAGACACATTTCAGTTCAGTTCTGATGTTTTCTCTCCTTTGCCTGACTTCCCCTTACTGCTTTCCCTTCCCTATAACAAACAAAAACACACTTTGGGGGCATTGCTTTAGAGACTCTTACAGAGCTTTGATATGAGAGCACTTTCTCTATTGCAATAGTCCTTTTTCTCAATAAAGCCTCTCTTTATTTAAGTCTGGATTTGTTTTTATATAACACTCTCATTAAAAAGAATATGTGAAAGCCCACAACTTGGTTGAACTTTTTTTTTGCTTTGTGCTATCTCTACTTTCTTTCCACCTCTTTCCCTTCTATTTTCCATTCCATTATACAAAGTCATTGACTTAAACTCTAATATTCTTAGATATAAAAGATCTAACTCACTGGTCCCCTGGGCCAACCTCATGGCTATTTGTGACATTTCTACCTGAAATATCACTTTTCACATCTTTGTTATTATTGTACACTTATAACATAATCTATTTCCTAAAATATGTTTGATCAAACAGAATTACTCTGTTGAGTAGCCATGAATATCTATCCATTGTCTACTAAATGCCCATATTCTTTAATTTGAAATTTAAGTTCATTGTTTTAAAAATGTAAAAACCTATACATCAATAATTGATTGAATGAGCTATGCTATATACACAATAGATTACTACATAGTTGTAAAGGGAGAAAGATAATTTCTATGGCCTAATGTGAAGTAATTTCCAGGATAAATTTTAGGGGGGAAAACAAGTACACTAATATATAATTTGCTTAGTTTTGCAGAATACCCATAAGAAAGATAACCATAATCCACTGAAATTGGTTATCCACACAGAGTGAGAACAGGATAGAAGGGAGAAAGAATTGAGTGGCACTTCTCTAAATACATTGTATTTTTAATAAATTTGAAATTTGGAGGTATATAATAAATACAAAATAAAATCACCATCACTCAAGAAAAGCTTTAAATCAAATAAAACATGAGATAATTAACATAATGTTTTAACAAATGGATAGAATAAAGAAATAAGAGGGGAAACAAAACATATACACAGTACGTTTCAGAAATATACCCTCAAGCTAAAGATGGAAAAACTGCAATAAAATCAACTCCACTTAGTAGGTTTTCTTTAGGTAGTGGTATGGGTAAAGGAATTCTGTATCCATTATTTTTGGTGCTCCATAGAAGAAAATATATTCCTTGGAAGTGAGCAGCATTCTAATTGTGAAGGAAGAGTGACATAAATATATAATGAGAGAAGACAATCAAGAGCACTGTGATCTTAAATACTGGATTAGAATTAGGAGTTTTTTAAATTTATATTTTAGTTCATAATGGTTAAATCAGGTACAATAAAAACAAACATTAAAAATTCTAGTAATAGATTATAATGTAAATGAACAAGAAGAATTCATGAATCCGTATATTGAAAAATCTAAATAATAAGCTATAGAAATGACCCCTGAAAATATAAAGGCAGACAAAGGTAAAGGGGGTCAAATATATGGTGATGGGAGAAGATTTGACTTTGAGTACTGAACACATAATACAATATACAGATGATGTACTATTAAATTGTACATTGAAACCTATATAATTTTATTAGCCAATGTCACAACAATAAATTTAATAAAATTTAATAACAGAAAAATCTAAATAAAAACAGAAAAAGCAGGGTGAAACAGAAAGAAAGAATAAAACAGCGGTAGAGCAAAAAGAGAGAGACAGGAAGAATGGAAAAAAAGAAGAAATGAAGGGAGAGAAAGAAATATTAAGAGGACGGAGAAGTTTTATTTACCATAAAAATGACTAATTAATATACAAGAAATAATAGTTAGAAAATCAACATTTCAGAACCATCATGGTAATAACTGATCAAGGAAATAATCATCAATGAATTATACCACTATTGGGTGAAAATTTGGTGGTTAACAGGATAATTATGGAGTTCTCAAGTATCTCTGAATAGATTATTCATTAAAAGAGGTATAACTTTTGAGTAGAGAAATATGGATGGCAACGCCTTAATCAAATGATCTAAGTTAATTAACATCACCAATAATAGGACAGCCTAACATGTGTCTCTTGATAGGAGGCTCTGGAAAAGGAAAAACATAATTATTTACCTAATATTTCTTTTAAAATATACCCTGAAACTAGAAATGAGTATACAGACAAATTAAGATGAAGGGACATTTTACAAAACAACTAGCCTGTGATCTATAATAATAATAATAATAATAATAATAATAATAATAATAATATAATACTAATAATGTCTGAAAAACTAAAAATGAGGTACTGTTTTATATTCAAGCAGCCTAAAGAGGTGTAAGTGCAATGTGATTCTGGTTTGGATCTTGGATTGGAGAAAAATCAATTCAAGGAATCATATTATCAAGGCAAATGGAGAAAATAGATAAGGACTGTATATAAGATGATAGTGTTATAACAATGCTAAATGTTATGAGTATGTAAAAGAATATTCTTGTTCTCAGGATATATATGGTAAAATATTTAGAGATTGTACTGTTTTTCTAGAGTTACCACAACAAATTACTACAAATATGGTGCCTTAAAACAACAGAAATTTATTCTATCACAGTTCTAGAGCCCAGAAGCCTGAAATTAAGTTACCTGCTGAGCCATGCACCCTCTAAAGCTTTATGAAAAAATTCTTCCTGCTTCTTTCACCTCTGGCAACTCCTGATGTTCCTTAGTTTGTTGCAGCATACTTGTCTCTACCCACATCTTCACATGGCATTTTACTCTGAGTCTCTTGTGTTTTCTTCTTTTTTAGGGATGATTCTAATCAAGGATAATCTAATTTTAAGGTATTTACCTTAATTTTATCTGCAAAGACCTTTATTCCAAGTAAGGTAATAATTTTGAAGTTCCAGATTGATATATTTTGGGGAGTCTTTATTCAACTTACTACAGATGTAGAGGGTCATATTTACAGCTTACTCTAAAAGATTCAGCAAAATAATAATAATAAACTGGCACACACATGTACAGAAGCACAAGAGCACCAAAGCAAATGTAGCCAAGTGTGAACAATGGATGAATCTATATGAAAGGTATAAGAACATTCAGTGTAATTTTCTTTCAACTTTTCTACATTCAGAAAATTTCATACTATGATATTAATTAAATATAAAGTATATTTAAGAAAATAAGAAAAACATGAATAATTTAAACATAAAATTTGAATTTATAAAACAAATATTATTATAGAATTAAAGAAAAAAAAACTGAAATAAAAAGCCCCATAGCTATGTAAAATAGCAAATTAAACACAGCTGAAGCAAGATATTAAAAGGATTGATAAGTTTATAAAATATATGCTAAGAGAAAAAGAGGGGAAAAAGGATGGGCAAGTTAGAAAAGCTTATAAGAGAAATCTTTCCAACCTATATGTAATTGGCAATAAATAAATAAATAAATAAATAAATAAATAAATAAATAAATAAATAAAAAGAGGTGAGAAAGCAAAGAGCAGAAGCAATATTTAAATAAATGATGTCCAAGAATCTTCTTCAAAAAACAAAAAGGAAAAAAATAGCCACAGATTCAAGAAACACTAAAAGTATTAAGATAAGTATAAGCAAATTCACATCTACAGAGAGCATAGTAAAATTCCTGAAAATAAGAGTAATCAAGGATAAAAAGGCATAATCAGAAAAATAGCAATAATATAGCTGGCAGTGGTTATTCAACAGAAATAAAATGATACCAAAATAATCCAATGAGAAAAGATTGGTTTCATTCAACAAATAGTGATAGAAGACCTGGGTGTCTATTTAAAAAAAAATGAACACAATGCTTAATTCACACTATACACAAATATGAAATTGAAATGATCAAAGACATAAATGTAAAAACTAAAAGTATAAAACTTCTGAAGAAAACAAAGTAGAATACCTTCATGACTTTGGGAGTAGAAAATAATTTTTTAAAGAGGACACAAAAATAATAAGCGTTAAAGCTGTACCTTATCAAAAATAAAACCTGCTCTTAAAGGATTATGAAAATAAAATGTCAGGCCATAGACTTGTAGATAAAAATTAATCATGCATAAATTTGATGAAGTTGTATTCAGAATAAAGAATTCCTACAATTCAACAATTAAAAGACACACATCTTTAATGTAAAAATTAGGCAATATATCTTATTAGAAACATCGGAAAACATAGCAATGGCCAAAAAAAGCAAGAAAAACAACTCAGCATTATTAGTCACTTGGGAATTGCAAATTAAACCAAATAAAATAGATCTTTGCATTCATTAGAATAGCTAAGATTTAAAAGAATGGCAATTTCAAGTGTAGGTAAAGATGCAGAATACCTCGAGGCCTTATATATTGCTCGTGTGAGTGTAAAATGGCACAAATAACATTGAAGAATAGATTTTGCAATTTTTTTTAGGGTAAACATAAACTTAACCTATTAACCAGCAGATGGGGCAAATGCCAGAGCCCTGTAAAAGTAAATTCTGCTCTGTAGCATCAGTCCCTTGATGACAATTCCTCCACTATAGCCAATGGCTAGTCCACACAATCAATTGGTCACAGCCTGTGCCCTGTCCGGGGCCACCTCGCATAAGCCACCAAGCAATCTGCAGATGGCTGCCACTGCACTAAACTTGAGGTACCATATTTCCCCAAGAGAAATAAAACCTGTCTACAGAAAGACATATAAGAATTACATAACTTCTCTATTTAGAAGTTCTTCATTTAGAACTAAAATCTGGTGTTGGGAGCCATTCTTGATGAATGCCCTGCAGACAGGGTTGGAGTTGCCTGCAAGCTAGAAGTTTGCAGAGCAAGTGGGCTCGTTAATGATAGCTTGTTACTGAAGGAGGAAGTTTGGCTTAATGGATAGCGCGTTAGTGAAGGAGGAAGTTTGGCTTAATGGAAAGAGTTGAATGTTCCTTGCCCCAGGGAATAAGAGCTGAAAACAGGAACAAAGATGTTTTGAGAGAACTTAGTAAATGTCAGCAATCATTTGCATATGTGTGGGTGTTGCTTCTCGTGCTCTTCCAAGGTTATATATATGCTGTGCTAAATAAACTCAGGGCTCAGTATTCACTGTTAATCCTCCCAACTCTATCTCTGTCTCTCTCTTTTTTCAATCCTCACTCCCCCTCTCGGGAACTGTTTGATCTTAGCCGGTGGGCTCTGGCAATCTGGTAAAAATATCAATATCCATCAAGAAGACAATATATGAACTGTGATATAGCCATACAATAGAAGACCACTCAGTAATAAAAATTATGAACTATTTAGACATGTACACAAATAAATAATAACAAGATTTTGTGTGTGTGTGTGTGTGTGTGTGTGTGTGTGTGTGTGTGTGTGTATTTGCTTAGGAAGCAAGATAAAAAAGAGAACTCACTGTATGGTACCATGGATGTAAATTTCTACAATGGACAAAATTAAAGTGTATTGATACATATCAGAATAGTAGGTACATTAGGAGATAGGAGAGTTTACTACAGAAAGGCATGAGGTAACTTTCTGGAGTGATGGAAATGTTCTATATCTTAATTGAGCAATGATTACATGGGTGTATATCTTTTTTAAAACCATCAATCTGGGATATGTCTGGTCAAAATTGTGAAGTAGATAAATACTATTCATGCCTCCTCTCATGACATCAAAATTACAGCTAAACTACAGAAACAACTATTATTGAGAATCACCTGAAGTCTAGATGAACAGAAGATCTCAACTAAAGACATAGAGAAGCCACATCCAGACTGGTAGAATGAGCAGAGATGAGAAACAGACTGGTCTTGCACTCATTGTTGGCATTTAAAATTGGGCAGGATATCTCAACTTTGGAAGTCCTTACAGAGGAGTGAGGGTTTCCGGCCCCACACAAGACTCCCCAGCCCAAGGCTTCAGTGGTAGGCTATAAATGTCAATGGAGATTATGCCTGAGTGAGACAGAAGGCTACTGAAGTACCAGGCACTACTTTAGAGAGCTCACACATGGACTTATTTCCTGCTAAACATGTTAGTTCTGAGCTCCAGCACTCTGGCAGTGGCACAAAAGTCACCAAGGACATATGCAGAGGAACTAAATTGTCTAGCTTCAGGGCATGGGCTGGAGAGACAGCTTTCTTCTAGATAGAAGTGCTGATAGAATCCATTGTTTCTTTGTAGAAAACCACTCCCTCCCAGTATGCAAACACAGATGTCCACCTATCTGATTCTTTATCACCCTGGCTAACACTGGTCACTCTGCCCTGGTGATTCCTTGAGACCCTGACCCACTCAATTTGTTGGCTCTCCCAAGCCACTTCCACTGGCTTTCCAACAGAATTCCCTGCCTTGGTTCCAACACTCCTAAAATCTCTCAAAGGTTCACAAACCCCAAACAAGCAACATTTGGCCTTAGCATACCTCATACCACCTGCCAAGCAGCCCCAAGCCAAGGACTAGTGACAGCCAGGTTCAGTTCCTGACTTGGCCTCTTGAGGCACCTCTGTGTCCAGTGTGGATGGCAGCCATCTACAGATTGCTTGGCGGCTCATTCAAGGTGGTCCCAAGCAAGGAGCAGGCTGCAGCTGAACTTCTCTATGGATCGGCCCCTTCCAGAAGACGCCAGGGATAGTGGCTGGCTTGAACTTAATTGAAACACCACACTATGCTGCATCTGAGGATGAAACTCCCAGAGGGCAGACTTGGCATGCACCAGAGCTCTGTGAAAGTAAATCCTGTTCTATAGGGTCAACTCCTGAAAAACAACATCTCCACTGTAGTCACCAGCCAGTCCACATAATCAGCCAGAGATCAATTCCTCCCATTGATATGCAAGCATCAACCAAGTCTCAACTACAACAGGAGGGTAAAGAGAACCCATACAAGGGACACACCTGGAGCACTGGGCACAAGTGACCAGAAAACTATCACTGGGACCCACAGGACATCTCCTACATAAGCCCATGCTACTAAGACTAGGAGACATTGTGGCCTAACATAATACATAGAAATACATGTAGGGAAGAAACCAAAATGGAGAGACAAAGTACATGCCCTAAATAAATGAACAGAACAAAGCTCCAGAAAATTAACTAAACAAAATGGAGATAAACAAACTCCCAGATGCAAAGTTCAAAACACTGGTTATAAGAATACTCCATGAACTTGGGGGAATAGTCAATAAATTCAGTGACTATTGCCCCAAGTTTAAACTTCGGCATTTTAATGATGAAGTGTCTTGGTGTGGGCCTCATGATGAAAACCCAGGATCTATAACTTTAACAAAGAAATCAACATAGAAATGGAAATAGAAAACATAAAAATGAATGAGTCAGAAATTTTAAAAAAATACAATAACTGAAATAAAGAATACATTAGAGGAGATTGACAGTAGATTACATAAAGCAGAGGAACAAATAAGTGATTTAGAGCATAAGGTAGCAGAAAACACTCAGAACAGCAACAAGAAAAAAATTTAAAATCAAAGATAATTTAAGAGGCCTCGGGACAACATCAAACACACCAACATTCACATCATAGAAGTAACAGAAAAAAAGAGAGTAAGGAATTGAGAACCTATTTGAAAAAATAATGATGGAAAAGTTTCCTAACTTGTTGAAGGAAACAGCATACAAGTCCAGGAAGCACAGAGTTCTAAACAAGATAAACTCAAAGAGGCCCAAACCAAGACACATTATCAAAATGGCAAATGTCAAAGACAAAAAAAAAAAAATCTGAAAAGCAGAAAGAGAAAAGCATTTAGTTACCTACAAGAGAGCTCCCATAAAACTGTCAGCTGATTCTCAATAGAAACTTTGCAGGCAAAATGAGAAGTATATTTAAGAGAATAAACAAAATAAATAAAGAGGATCAAATGAACTGTATGGAGGATAGGAAAACCCAGGACACTCAATCAGAGTGGCAAGAAAAAAGAAGCCAAGACTATAATAACAATTTAAGGAGCCTATCGGACACTGGTAAGAGTAAAAATATCTGTGTCATAGGGGTACCTGAAGAGGAAGAAGAAGAATTTGAATATATATTTTAAAAAATAATAATGGAAAGCTTCCCTAACCTGGTGAAGAAAATAGATATAAAACCACAGGAAGCTCAGAGAATCCCAAAAACCAAGAACCCAAAGAGGCCCACACCAAGACACTTCATCATTAAAATGCCGAAGTTTAAAGACAAAAAGAGACTCTTAAAAGCAGCAAGAGAAAAGCAATTACTTACCTACAAGGGAGCACCCATAAGACTGGTAGCTGATTTCTCAAAAAAAAAAAAAAACTATGTAGGCCAGAAGGGCTTGGCACAAAATATTTGACATGATGAAAACCCAGGATCTATAACCAAGAATAATTTATCCAGTAAAGCTATCATTTAGAGTTGAAGGATAGATAAAGAGCTTCCCAGACAAAAATAAGCTGAAATAATTTATCAACACTAAGCCAGTATTACAGAAAATGTTGGAGGGACTTCTTTAAAAAGAAAAAAAAAGTATCAAAAACAGGAATATAAAAACTAATATTAACAAAGATCAATTAAAACAAATAAAAATATAAATACATAAATAAAATTAAAAAAACAGGAATAAAGAATGGTAATAACTACATTTCTATCAACAAATACTTTAAATGGAAAAAAAAACATATGTGCTCCAATCAAAAAATAAAGTGGCTGAATGGATAAGAAAAGAAGTCTCTCACATGCTGCCTACAAGAAACTCACTTAAGATTAAAAGACACACACATACTAAAAGGAAGGGAATGGCAAAAGATTTTGCCTTGATGAATCTAGAGGCTATTGTGCTGAATAAAATAAGTCAGATAGAGAAAGGCAAATACCATATGATTTCACATACATATGGAATCTAAAGAACAAAATAAACCATAACAGCAACAATAAAAGAAATAAATTAATAGACACATAATATTTACTGGGATACTAGATGGGAGGATTGTTGCAGGGACAACAAAAAATGGCAAAGAGATTAAGAGGTACAAATGGATAGTTGCAGAATATACATAGAGATGTAGAGTATAGCATGGGGTGGGTGATTAATGATGTAATCAATATGGAAGGAGAAAGAGGGATACTAGATTTAGTAGGGTGATCACTTTGTGAGTTATGTGGATATCTGATCACTATGCTATACAACTGAAACTGATATATTATTGTATGTCAACTATAAGTGAAAGAAAAATTCACTAAATTTTACAATGTAAATACAAGCAATTTATTGCTAATATATTTCAATAAAGACAAAAAAGTTAACTACAAATTAAAAAAAAAGAAATGTGAATACATATGTTAATTCCAGCATTGTTTACAATAGCTATGGAGACCACCAAAGTGTCCATCAATGGATAATGGATAAAATAAAGGTGGTGTATATATACAATGGAATATTATTCAGCCATGAAAAATAATAGAATTTTTTTCAACTTCAATGACATGGATGAACTTAGAGTGTTGAGTGGAGTAAGTAAGACAGAAGAAGACAACTACATGTGGAACCTAAAGAATGAAATAAACAAACCTACAGGACAGAAACTAATTCATAGATAAATACAGAGTACATTTTGAGGATTATTAGAAGAGAAGGGTGAGGGGGCAGATGAAAGCGTTGAAGGGTTTAAGAAGTACAAACTGGTAGCTATAAAATAGTCATGGGGTGATGTCATAAACATGAAAGATTTTTCCAGATTTCTCCTCTTGAAACAACAATAAACTGGACATCTAAAACTCAACAAAAAACACCCAACCTGCATTCCAGCATGTCTGAGCATGAGATCTGCGAATAAGGGCTACCAGAATTCAGAATCCTGGGAGTCAGGTACCAGACTTGGAGAAACAAAGAAGCTGTCTTTTGCAGTCAGAGATCCCTGCAAGAGGAGGGTGAAGATAGAAGGTGCAGCAGAGTCCTAGAACAACTATGACTGAGGGAGCTATGAGCTCCATACTGTGGCAGAGCCGTAGGATAAGGGCAGAAAGAAGAGAAGTGGAAACAACAGAGAAGTGGGGATGGCAGAGAAGCAACAGTTGAATATTACCAGCCTCCATTGCAAAATGTGAGGTTGAGCTGAAGCCTGCATCCCCCAAATCAGAGAGCCCCTTCCCCATATCCTTGATGAGATCCCCAGGTGAATCTGAGCAAATGTTACCAAAACTGTCACTAACATGGACAAGTTATACTACAAAGCAACAGTCATCAAAATGGCATATTGACAGAAAAATAGACACAAAGACAAGTGGAAAAGAATCAAGAGTTTAGAAATAAACTCATATTTATATGGTCAAATATATATTCCCAT
This sequence comes from Macroglossus sobrinus, assembly GCA_004027375.1. NCBI lineage: Eukaryota > Metazoa > Chordata > Mammalia > Chiroptera > Pteropodidae > Macroglossus > Macroglossus sobrinus. The sequence goes on from PVKZ01000515.1 coordinate 596,714, forward strand.
TCAGATGGTTGTTTCATTACCTTGCAAACTATTTATTTATTTATTTATTTATTTATTTATTTATTTATTTATTTTGCTGAGAAGAAGTTTTTAGATTGATAGAGTTCCATTTGTTCATTTCTGCTTTTAGTTCCCCGGCCTTTGAGGTCAAATTCATAAAATCCTCTTTAAGTCCAAAGTCCTTGAATATAGTTCCTATGTTTTCTTCTATGCATTTTATTTTCTCAGGTCTTATATTCAGGTTCATATCATTTTGAGTTAATTTTTGTATGTGATGATAGACAGCAGTCTTGTTTCATTTTTTTGCAGGTGGCCTTCCAATTTTCCCAGCACCATTTATTGAAGAGGCTTTCCTTTCTCCACTGTATGTTTTTGGCTTTTTTTGTCGAAAATTGTTTGCTCATATAAATATGGGTATACTTCTAGACTCTCAATTCTGTTCCACTTGTCCATGTGTCTGTCCTGCTGCCAATGCCATGCCATTTTGATGACTGTCACTTTGTAGTATAATTTGAAATCAGGCAGAATGATGCCTCCAGCCTCATTCATTTTTTCTCAGTATGGCTTTGGCAATTCGAGGTCTTTTTTGCTTTTATACAAATCAGATGACTTATTGTTCTATTTCTTTAAAAAATGCCAATGAGATTTTGATGGAGATTGCATTAAATCTGCATAATGGTTTAGGTAATAAGGCCATTTTAACAATGTTGATTCTTCTAAACCAAGAACACAAAATATCTTTCCATTTCTTTGTAACTTCTTCGATTTCTTTTAATGTGGTCTTGCAGTTATCATTATATAGGTCCTTCACATGTTTTGTTAGAGTTATTCCTAGGTATTTTATTCTTTTCTGCAATTGCAAAAGAAATTATTTTTCCATTTATTTTTCTGACACTTCGTTATTAGAGTATAGGAATGCTATGAATTTTTGAACATTGATTTTATATCCAGAGATAGTGTTCTTGTGAAGTCTTTAGGGTTTTCTATATAAAGAATCATGTCTTCTGCAAATAGTGACAGTTTGACTTCTTTGTTTCCAATTAGGATGCCTTTTATATCTTTCTGTTGCCTGACTGCATTTGCTAGGACCTCCAATGCTATATTGAATAACAGCAGTGATGGTGAACAGTGTTGCCTTGTTCCTGATCTTAGAGGGAAGATTATTTTTTCACCATTAAGTATAATGTTGGCTGAGGACTTGTCATATATGGTGCCTTTATTATATTGTTATTTCCTTCTGTACCAATTTTGTCAAGTGTTTTGACCATCAATGGACACTGTATCTTGACTAAGGCTTTTTTCCCGTATCTATTGATATGAACATTTGATTCTTATTTTTTAATTTGTTTAAGTGTTGTATTACATTATTTGATTTGCATATGTTGAAAAAACCATGTGGCTCTGGGATGAAGCCAATGTGATCGTGGTGTATAATTTTTTCAATACATTGCTATACTCAGCTCGCTAGTATCTTCTTTAGAATTTTTACATCTGTGTTCGTGAGAGATGTTGGTCTGTAGTTTTATTTGTGTGTGTGTGTTACTTTTTTTCAGGTTTGGGTATCAAAGTAATATTGGCCTCATAAAATGAGTTGGGAACTACTGCCTCCTCTTTAATTTTTTTTTAAAGAGTGTGAAGAGAATAGGTATTAAATCTTCTTTGAATGTTTGGTAGAATTCACTGGTGAAGCCATCTGGTCCTAGACTTTTACTTTTTGGTAGGTTTTTGATGATTGTTTCCATTTCTATACTGCTGATCATTCTATTTAGATTTTCTAGTTCTTCTTGATTCAGTCTAGGAAGGTCATATTTAAGTACTAAGGTCCATTTCTTCTAGGTTATTAAATTTAGTTTTATATTCTTTTTTAAAGTATTCTTGTATGATCCTTTGCATTTCCACAGCTTCTGCCATAATTTCCCCTCTTTCATCCCTGATTTTGTTTAATTGCGCCCTTTCTCTTTTTTCTTTAGTGAGTCTAGCCTGAGGCTTTTCATTTTTAATAACCTTCTCCAAAAAAAGCAGCTCTTTTTTTGCAATTATTTTTCTATTGATTTTTTCTTTTCAATTTCATTTATTTCTGTTCTAATTTTGATGATTTCTTTCCTTCTGCTAAATTTAGGCTTCATTTGTTCTTCCTTTTCTAGTTTTATTAAGATTAAATGTTAGGTTGTTTATTGTTTTTTTTTCTTGTTTTTTGAGATAGGCTTGTAATGAGATGAACTTTCCTCTTATGATAGCTATTGCCATATCCTAAAAGTTTTGATATGTTGTACTATCATTATCATTCGTTTCTCTGTATCGCTTGATCTTTCTTTTCATTTCTTCTCTGATCCAGTTATTCTTCAGTAGTATGTTATTTATTCTCCATGTATTTGTGGTTCTTTCCATTTTCTTTTTTTTAGTTGGTCTCTATTTTCAAAGCACTATGATCAAAGAATATGATTGGTATGATTTCAACCCTTTTATATTTGTTGAGGCTATCTCTGTGTTCCTGTATCTGGTCAATTATTCAGAATGTTCCTTGTGTACTATAGATGAATGAATAAGCCTTTTGGGGGTGGGGGTGCAAGGCTCTGTAAATGTCAATTATGTCCAGTTGGTCTAATGTATCCTTCAAGGATGTTATTGCTTATTGATATTCTGTTTGGATGATCTGTCCATTTCAGACAATGGGGTATTTATGTCCCCTACTCCCACTACTACAATAGTGTTTTGGTCTATTTTTCTTTTTTGTTATGTTAGTAATTTTTTTTTGCATATTTTGGGGCTTCCTCATTGGAAGCATAGATATTAAGAAGTGTTATGTCTTCTTGGTGCATGATTCCCTTTATCATTATGAAGTGTCCTACAGTAGCTTTCTTTTTTTACATTTTTTATTTTGAAATCTATTTCATCTGACATTAGTACTGCTAATCTTGCTTTTCTCTGAATGCCATTTTCTTGAAATATCATTTTCCACCCTTTCACTTTGAGTTTCTATTTGTCTTTGGAACTGAGATGTATCTCCCAGAGGCAGCATATGGTTGGGTGTTGTTTTTTGATCCAGTGTACAACTCTGTGCCTTTTTATTGGTGGGTTCAGTCCATTTATGTTTAAGGTGATTATTGAAATATGAAGTCTTCTTATAGCCAGCCATTTTATTTTTTGCTTTCTGATAACTCAGCATTTCCTTTGATTCCTTGTCCTTGTGGTTCTGTGTTTTTTTTTTTTTATTTTGGTTGGCTTTTGTGAGTTTTCCTTGTGGTCCTTGTTTTATGTTATATATTTTGGTTCTGAATCTTTGGTGTATAGTTATCATTGTGAATATGTAAAGGGTATTTACACACACACACACACACACACACACATACATATATACATATACAGTCATCCATTTTCTTCTATGAGTTCATTATCTCCATTCCTCTTTGAGAATTTGGACATTTGAATCCTCCCTTATTTAGTCATTGGTGTATCAACTTGTTCCTGTGTTTCTCAATGTTCATTACTATCTTCCTATTGCATATCTCTTCTTATTGTTTAAGTTTATAATGCCCTGTTTCTAGTAAGAGGTGCACCCCTTTGCTTTTATCAGCCTGCTAGTTCCCTTACTCCTAATTATATATTTTTGTTTGTCATTTTGTTTTAGATGAGCTGACCCCTTTCGTTATTTCCTGTAGTGCAAGCCTCGTGGTGGAGAATTCCCTCATTTTTTGTATGTCTCTACTACCCAAAATGTTCAGAATATAGACAATGTTTTCAGAGGACTTCATATATCTGTATCCCCCAAAATCTCCTGTCCTGTCACTCTACTGCATAAGACTTTCAAGATTTCTGTTGTCTTGTCTGTTTTCTAATCTCTTCTCAACTTTCTATTTCTTATCCTTTTCCGTAATTTGAAATTAGCAAATGCTCCTAGGGGTAAAATGATTAAGTGACTGCATATCTTCAGATTATTCTACATATTTCAGCCTTGTACAGCATCATATCCCCTGTTCTCTGATGCTTTTAAGCAGATTTTGAAAAAAAAATGACATGGTATTTCCACTAGTTCTCAGAGGGCTACAAATCAGTTCATACTTTAGAAGCAGACAGTAATTAGGAGAGATTTCCTTTAGGTACTCAAGTTAATTTTGACATCAAACTCATTAATGATTTATTTTCCATGTCGTTTTGCTTCATTTTTTCACATATATTTTTAAATAAAATAACTTTTCTTTCATCTAGTTAAAAATTTACATTTATAAAATTGTTCAAACTATTTTATTAGTGTCTTTATAATCATCTGTAGGATCTGAAGTTGTGTGTTTTTATTCCAGTTGTTGATTATTTGTGCCCTTCTATCTTTTTATTGACTAGTCTCAATGGAGTGAACAAAAGTCAAACATGTTGTAAATGACATAACATTTGGTTTTAATTATTCTCTATTATATATATGCTTTATATTTCTATTATGTCTATTTTAATCATTTCATGTCTTGTACTGTTATGAAGTCAAATTTGTTAATTGTGCTTTTAATCTTAAATTATCTTTTTGTTATCTTGTTCCAAATTTATTATAAAATACGTGTTAATTTTTTATTTAGAAATATAGATTAATGTATTCTTTTAGTTCTGTTAGTTTTAGCTTTGTATATTTTGAGATTATTTTATTAGGTTTACATGGAGTTAGAATTTTCATATTTGTATATATTTCTGATATTTTGACTCTACCCTTATGAAATAACTCTCTTGGTTTTTATTAATGTTTCTACTTTTACATTCTACTTTTGTCATATAGTTGTAGCTAGGAGAGTTTTTTTGTTGTTGTCTCTATAGTAATCATTTTTTACATTTTACCCTTCAATCTATTTATGTCATTTAATTTAAAGAGTGTCCTTAGTTTTAAATTTTTAATCAGATTGACCTCCTTTACCTTTAATTAGAAAATTAAGCTTACTTATATTTATTGACATATGAAATATAATATGGAATAACTGATATATGTGGCCTAAAATCCATCATTATACAATGTGCTTAGTCTTGCCCAATCTCTCTTCTGTACTTTATTTTCTTGTTTCTTGAACTTTTTGATTGATTGTGCTTTACTATACCATGTACCCCTCTATTAACTTTTTGTTGCACATTCTTTCACTCTCATTTTAAAGTTCCCTTAAAGACTACAATATAAATCCTTGATTTAAGATGAAATAGTAATGATTATTGTTATCAAATCCCAAGTGATACAAAAACTTTAGGTTACTTTAACTTTAATTAACCCTTTCTTAGCTTTGTATATTTTATTTTTCTATATATTTAAGGAAACATTATTGTTGCTGCTGCTGATGTTCTGTAGTTTTATAATGAAAATTTTCATTTAGATTTACCTTTTTTCGTCCTGTATCTCCAAGCTGCAATCTGTAATAGTTTTCTGTCAGCCTAAATACTACTTTTTAAATTTGGTGCAAGTCTGCTGATGATAAATTCTATCATTTTATTTTCAAATATTGTATTTAATTTATATTAACCTGAAAGATACATTTGATATATTATAGAATTTTACATTTGAATTTTTAAGTTAAAGGTGTTATTCTCTGTCTTCTTACTTGTTTTTTTGTTGTTGTTGTTGAGAAGTAAGCTGTCAGTCATATTGATGTTCTTAATAATATTGTGTCATTTTGTTTTTGAGATTTTAAAAAGATTTCTCTCCTTGTCCTCCATTTTTAACAGTCTTACTATGATGTGCCTTAGTTTAAATTTCTTTGCATTTATCCTTCTTGGGCTTATAGTATTTGTTATGTTTATGAACTGAGGTTCTTTGACAGTTTTGGAAACTACTCAGTCACTGTCAATCATTCTTCATATATTTCTTCAACCTCATTATCTCAATTGTTCCCTTATAAAACGTTGATTACACTGCCAAGAAGATACAGTAAAATATTCTATTTTATTCATAATAGAAATAATATCTTATTCAGTTATTCCAAGTATCTAGGAATTTGATTTTTGTTCTTCTGTAAACACATCTATTAGTTCTAATAATTTACTTGTTGATTCTATAGGATTTTTTATGTATAAATGATTACATTATCTATGTAAAAAGTTATTTTTCTTTTCTTCCAATTCATGTACTTATTTATTTTTCTCATTTTAACAGTTGTGGCAGGATTATATGACTACGTTAACTTATGATGGCAATAACGAGCGCTTTGTTTTATATCTGATCTTAAAGGGAAAGTATGTGAATTTTCCTCTACTAAATTTGATATCTGCCTTAGTCTTTTGGTAGATAAACTTTATCAAATAATGCTCTCATCTATTCACATTTGCATGCAGATTTTAACAATAAACATTATTGAACTTTCTGAAAAATTTTATCTTCTTACACAGAGAGAAGTGCTGGCAAAATCGATTTTATTTTGTTGATCCCTCCCCAACCCAGCTTACAGATCAAAGTGGGTGCTATATCTGACTTTCCATCAATGTAGCTAACTTTGGTCACCCTACCCTGGTGATTCCCTGAGACCCCACTCCTCCCTACTTGTGGGCCCATCCAAGCTGATTCCAGTGGATTTCCATACAAATAGCCTATCTTGGTTCAGGCTGCAACTTTCATAAAATATAGAAAAGGTTCACCAAATCTTAACAAGCAGTATGTGGACATGGCTTGCCCTGAACCTCTTGATGAGTAGCTCTAGTTCAGCACTAATATAAGCTGGCCTCAGTTTATAGCTTGGCCTCTAGAGGTAATTACAAGCCCAGTGTAAGTGGCAGTGACCTGTGAATTGTTTGATGGACCCAGGCAGGACACAGGTTGCAGCTAAATGTGGCCTGCAACAAGGTACCTCCCAGGAGGCACTGGCCTGCATGCTTAGTGGGCAGCTTTAGTCTGAGTTGGAGCACACCCAGGGTCACATCTGAGGGTGACACACTCAAAGGGCAGACACAACAGACACCAGAGCCCTGTTAAAACAAATCCTGCTCTGTAGGGTCAGCCTCTACACAATAGTTGATCCACTGGTCATGGTCAATCATTGCAACCAATCAGCCTGAGGATCAATCCTCTCCACTGACATGCAAGAAGCAATCAAGATTCAGCTATAACAGAAGGGCACACATGACACATACAAGGGACATACCTAAAGCACCTAACTCAGGTGACCAGGGAATACAGTGCCACTGGGACCCACAGCACACCTAATATGTAAGACTACTCTACTAATACCGGGAGACATAAGAGCCACACTTAATATATAAAAACAAACAGAAGGAGGCAGTTGAAATGGAAAGACAGAGAAACATATTTCAAATGAAAGAACAAACCTCCAGAAAAAGAATTCAACAAAATGGAGACAAGCATTCTACCAGATGCAGAGTTCAAAACTCTTGTTATAAGGATGCTCAATGAACTTAAGGAAAGAGTAGATGAACTCAGTGACAACTTTAGCAAAGAGATAGAAAACATAAAAATGGAGATAGAAAACATAAAAAAGAACAGTTTAGTGCTTGCCAAAGGTTACGGTGTGTATTAGAGGAAGGAGGGACGTGAGTATAGATATAAACCAGCCACATGAAGGTAAAAAAAATGTTCCATATCTTGACTGTATGATTGTCAATATCCTGGTGATAATAGTGTGTTATTAATTGCAGGATGTTACAGCTGGGGGAAATTGGGTAAATGGTGCAAGCAATCTCTGTATTATTTCTTATAACTGCATGTGAATATCAAAATATCTCACCATTAAAAGTTTTATTTAATAATAAATGAATAATAGTAAGAGATTAGAATATATGAGTAAGATAGGAATTCCTGAGTCTGTACTGATATAAACAAACAAATCTAAAGTAAAAAATATTACTCAAAAGTTTCAAATGAAAAGTGGTAACCTCTTTCCTGTCCTCATCACCCTGTCACACTTCTCAGAGACAACCATTTTGAACATTTTTAACTGAGTTCTTCTTATATTTACCTACATATTTCTATATGTAATCTGTAAGTTTATATTGCTTTTTATCAGTTTTTTTGTATTATCTATTGCCTTCATATTTTAATACATAAAAATATCTTCTACCCCTCCAACCCATTTCTGTAAAATCAGTGGTCAATATTTACATTATAATAATATAAATGCCTTTCATTTTTGTTGTTGTTGAAGCAAGGAGATTTTATGATTGTGTTACCTTCCTTGTATAACTTTTTTGTATTTTTAATTTTTTTAACTCCCATTTTCTTAGGTCCTATGTACCTATTAAAATGCTTTATTAGATTGGTCAAATGTCTACCATTTTTTCCAATTCCCTAGATATAACATATAATATAACAATTCCATTTCATTTATTAAAAACTTCCTTCTCAGAGCTGGCTTTCTCCTCACTTGCCTGCTCTAAACTAAACTGATTGTTCCCTAGTCCTGCTGAACAGTTATTATCCTGGGACTTTCCTCCACCTTCTTACACTGCTAGTGCCATTGTTTAGTGGACTCTATATCTTCTTTCTTCTTTTACTACCTCATTTTGCTGGAGAAAATCTTGTAACCTCAAATCATATGGTGAATGGGAGGCAAAAATTTTAAGCTCTTTCATATCCTTGCATGACTGAAAGTGACTTTAGTCTAACTTCACTAGATATAGAATTAGAGGATGAAATTAATTTTCTCTCAGAGATTTGAAGGTATTGCTACATTGTCTCCAGGCTTCAAGTATTGATGCTGTCAAGTTCAAAGCTGTTCTGCTTCCTGTTATTTGTATGAAAAAGAGTGTAATAGGCACATATACATAAACTGTAGCAATTTTTAAAGCATAAAAGAATAAACAACTTTGTAAAAAATGTAAAAACAGATGGTCTCTTTTATAGAAAAACATAAATTACCAAAATAAACTTGAGAATAATAGTGACATTGAAAAAAAAAACAAAATCAATAAATAATTTGAATCACAACTAATTTGATCTGATGTAAGATATCAAACCAGAACTTAATTAAAATATTACATTTAAAAGTTAAACTTTATAAAACTTCCCATTAAAATAAAAAGACAAAGATCCCTGCTAGGATTGCTTCTATTTCATATGGTGCTGTAAGTTCAGTGACTATAATAAAACAAACAAAGAAATAAAGTACAATAATTAGAAAGAGTAATACAAAGCTGTCATATGAAGATGATATAACTGACTGAATAAAAAATCCAAGACATCTACAGACAAACAATTAGAACTAAAGAGAGTTGTACAATTGTTAGATATAAGATCAACATACTACAATTAAGAACAAAACAACAAATTAAAATTATAAGAAGAAAATATATGTGGGATCTTTATGGAAAAAATTATAAAGCATTAGTGAAGTACATAAAGGAATATGTGAATATATATATATATATATATATATATATATATATATATATATACCATGTTCATGGATGGGACAGCTTAATATTATAAAGATGTCAATTCTTCCAAAATGAATAAATTCAGTGCAGTTAAATTATCCCAATATGGAATGCTAAAAGAGCCAAAGACAATCCTAACTCATACCATATACAAAACAAATTGAAAATAGATTACAACCTTAAAAATTTTAGTAGAATATATAGCAGGATAACTTTGTAATCCCAAAGTAGAAAATGATTTCTTAAACCAAACACAAAAAAGCAAAAAAAACAAAAAGGAATTCTTGATACATTTAAACTATTATACAATGAAATACATCAAAATATAAAAAGACTGAGGGAAGGTAACTGCATTGTACATAACTAAGAAAGGATCAGTATCCGGAAAAAAAAAAGCCATATGTAAAAAAGGAAAACAATCCCAAAGGGAGGGGAAGGAAAGACACATAAACAGGTGATTCATAGAATTGGAAACTGAATAGACAATAAACATTTGAAGAGATATTTATCCTCACTGGTCACCAGGGAAACCCAAATTAAAGCAAGGAGAAACCATTTAATAGCCACAAGATTGGCCAAGATTGGCTAAAAATAAGAAATGACCCACAACATCAAGTGTTAGTTGGGACATGGAGAAATGGAATTTCATATTCTGCTGATGGCAGTAAAAATTTATAAACCTACTTTGAAGCATGATTTAGTGATATCTATTAAGGTTAAAAATGCACATCAACTAAGAGCTTAGAATTTCACTTCCCCTTCTATCATGCTGTGTAGTAGTAGATAGAGATTAGATTGACTAAAATTGATATATCAAGAAATTGGCTTATATATAAGCATATTTTCTACACCAGGGTTTCTCAAACTTTTATGTGCATACAAATCACCTGTGGATTTTGTTGAAATCTGAGTTTTCATTCAGCAGGTCTGAGATGGAGCCCAAGATTCCACATTTCTAAGAAGCTCCCAGGTGATGATTATTTTGCTGATGTGAAAACTTTATTTTGAGTAACAAAGAGCTAGAACATAAGTTGCCAACTCAAAGGCCTGGAAAAGCCAGGCAGGTGGCAAACGTGTGAAGCTGATTAAGTGGGGACTACAATGAAGTAGAGTGTGCATGGCCTGAAGCATGAGGGCAGCTGCTATTCAGCTCAGGCTGAGCAATGCAAGTTCAGAAGTTTCAATATTTCCATAGAGGCAAGAAATTGCCCTCTACAATTCCCCGGACTTGTCCCTTGCTTCAACAATGGACTCAAGGACACCCCTACCACAGCTGCCGACCACCCTCCAACTTCTAATTCAGTCACAGCTTTCAGAACCATCTCAACCATCCTCTGCCTGCAAGACCAGCCAACATCATTTTTTTTAGCTTAACACTTTATTAAAGAGCAACCATGAACTTCCAAATTCATCAGAATTATTCCACCAAGGTATAAGCTGCAGTCAACTGCCTGATAAACTTGAATCTGTGGATTTCCTAAACCTCTCTTTTGGGCTTCTATTTGGAACACAACCATGTGGCTCTGGAGGGCATATGCCACTTTTTCCATGAGTTGGCCAAGGAGAAGTGTGAATGTGCCAAGCGTCTCTTTCTTGAAGATGAAAAACTAGTGTGACCATGGCACCATCTTTCAGGACCTAAAATTTCAAATTATATTAAGGCAAAATTTGCAAAAAAAATGTGATAGGTACCATTAATATCTTATGCTACAAATGAAGAGAGTAAGGATTAAAAAGCTAAACAATTAAGAAGAGGCTGACTCTGGATTCAAACCTGTAGTTGTCTGATTCCAAAATTCATACTCTTAACTATTGGGATATATTTTCTCAAACTAGCAATTTTTATGTTTTTTAGAACAGGATTTGTGCTTCTAAGTCATTGCTTTATTTAAAGTAGTCATCTTGGAGGACTGTGTGCTCATTCAATTGATATTCTCGCCTCCTAGAGTTCTTTCTTTGGAAATATCATCTAAGGTCAGCTTGCTAGACACATAATTAGAGTACACCTTGATTTTTCACCTAAGATTTTACATATTTCAGTGTTACTCTCAAAATGACTATTTTAAAAAGAATTCATGAAGTATGTCTGTTTTAAAATTTGTCACATGATTTTATAGATTTCTGTTAATTTTTTTCAGCCCTTTAAATACCTCAAGAATGATAACTGCTTTAAAAGCTGACATGGGATGATAAGACAATTTGATGAGAAAAGAATAATCTTTTCTATGAATGGTTATGAGACAATGGAACATCCCCATGGAAACAGAATGAAGGGATCCAAACAGAGTTGGACCCCTTACCTCATACCACATACAACAACATACAACTCAAAATGGATCAAAGTCCTAAATGTAGGAGATACTATAAAGCTCTCAGAAAAAAAAAAAAAAAACATTGAAATAAATCTTCTTGACCTTGGATTACACAATTGTTCCTTAGGTATAGAAAGCATACACCAAAAAAAGAGAAAATAGAAAAAATGTTATTCATCAAAATTAAAATATTTATGCTTCAAAGAGCACAGTTAAGAAAATGAAAAGAAAAATGGGAGAAAATATTTCCAAGTAACATATCTCATAATGACTTATCCATAATACATAATGAACACTTACAATACAATAATGAAAAAGTAAATACTCATTTTAACAATTGGCAGAAATTTTGAATAGATATTTTTCTTAAGAAGACATAGGAATGGCTAGTGAATATATGAAAAGATGCTTAACATCAATAGTCATTAAAGAAATGCAAATCAAAATCACAATGAGGAGAACAGCCAAGATGGTGTAGTAGCCAGATGCTGTGCATGCCTCCTCTCGTGACCACACCAAAATTTCAATGAAACTATAGAACAACCATCACTGGGAATCACCTGAGATTTGGTTGAACAGAAGTTCTACAACTGGGAAATATATAAGAAGCAGTAGGTAGGAGGGGCGGAGACACAAAATGGCCAGCTCCACACAGCATGGGTTGGTTGAGAATTGGAAGGGTTACTTTGGTTGCAGAGCCCTCTCCCCATCCAAGGAGCAAGGGGTCCCAGCCCCACACTGGGATCCCTAGCCCAGGGTTCCAGTGCCAGGAAGAGACATCTTCACAACATCTGGCTATGAAAAACAGCAGAGATAGTGGCTAATTGAGATGAAGGGTTGTGGAAGTAGCAGATATTCCTCTTAAAGGGCCTACTTCCAGCCTTACTTGCTAATAAACTTGCTTGCTCTGAGCTCCAGCACTGGGGAAGCTGCTTGAGGAGTGCCAGGAACATACAGGGAGAAACTGAGTTGTCAGGCTTCAGGGTAAGAGCTGGAGGGGAGGCTTTCTCCCAGACAGAGGTGCAAAGAAAAGCCATTGTTCCTTTGTTAAGCTCCCTCCAAGCCTGCAGATGCAGGCAGCTACCATATCTGAGTTTCTACCAACTGGGATAACACAGGTGCTCCGCCCAGGCAATTCCCTGAGACTCCGTCTCTCCCAGCTTATGCGCCCACCAAGCTACCTCTAGTGGTTTATTCCATAAAAATGACCTATCTTGGCTCTTGCTGCAGACTTTCATAAAATCTTTCAAAGGCTCAAAAAAAAACAAAGAAAGAGCATTTGGCCTCTGTGTGCCCATACTACTTGCTGAGCAGCACCAAGCCTAGCATGAGTGGAAGCTGGCTTCAGTTTCTGCTTTGGTCTCTTGAGGCAACCCTAAGCCTAGCACAGGTAGCAGCCATCTGTGGATTGCTTGGTGACTTCTACCAGGTGGCCCTAGAGGTGCATAGAGGTGCACTGGACTGTACCTGGGCCCCTATCAGAAGGTCCTTGGACTGGCATTTCCAGTGTCTAGCTTTGACCAGAGCCAGTGCACCACCCAGGGCTGCATCTGAGGAAGATACACACAAAAGGCAGATATGGGAAGGCACCAGAGCCCTACTGAAGTGAATCCTGCTCTTTAGGGTTAGCCTCTTACTGGCCAATTCTCACAGACAATCAGCCTGAGGGTCAATCCCTCCCTTCATTGATGTTTCTCCTTCAGTGCAAACAGCAATGAAGTTTCAACTACAAGAGGAAGGCACACACAGTTCATACAAGAAACACACCTTGAATGCCCAGCTAAGGTGACCAAGGAAGACTGTGTCACTGCATCCCATAGGATACCTTCTACATAAAGCCACTCTGCTGAGACCAAGAGACTTAAGACTCCTACCTAATACACAGAAACAAACACAGGGTTACATTCAAAATGGAGGGATAAAGAAACATCTCCCAAATGAAAGAATAGAACAAAGCTTCAGAAAAAAAAAAACATCAAAATGGAGACAAGGAATCTATTATATGCAGAGTTTAAAACACTTCTTTTAAAGATACTTATTGAACTTAGGAGAAAAGTAGATGAATTCATAGAGAACTTAAACAAAGAGATAGAAGACATAAAAATGGAGATGGGAAACATAATAGGGAACAGTCAGAAATGAAGAATACAATATCTGAGATTAAGAGTACATTAGAGCAGTTGTTCCCAAACTTTTGGCACCAGAAACCAGTGCTACTATGAAAATCTAATGCCTGATGATCTGTAGTGGAGCTGAGACAGTGAGCCTAGTGCTGGGAAGTTTCGCTCACTCACCCACTGCTCACCTCCTGCTTTGCAGCCTGGTTCCTAAAAAGCCACAGACCTGTACCAATCCCCTGCCTGGGGGTTGGGGACCCCTGCATTAGAGGGAATCAACAGAGTGGATGAAGTGGAGGTTTGAATCAGTGACTTAGAGGATGGGATTAGCGAGGGACAGCAAATCAGAAGAGCAACAAGTGAAAAGAATCCAAGAAAATTAGGATAGTTTAAGGGGTCTCTTGGACAACATAAAGTGTATCAATATTTGCATAATAGGGGTACAAGAAGGAGAAGTGAGACAGTAAGAAATTTAAAATCTATTTTAAGGAATAATGACTGAAAACTTCTGTGACTTAGTGAAGGAAATAGACATATAAGTTCAGGAAGCACAGAGATTCTCAAGCAAGATGAACACAAAGAGTCCCACACCAAGACACATCACCATTAAAATACCATGGTTAATGACAAAAGGATAGTTTTAAACACAGCAAGAGAAAAGTACTTAGTTACCTATAAGAGAACTCCATAAGAATTCTCAATAGAAACTTTTCATGCCAGAAAGGATTGTCACAAAATATTCAAAGTGATGAAAAGATAGGACCTAAAACAAAGATTACTCTATGCAACAAAACTGTCACTTAGAATTTGACCACAAAAGCAAGGGAAGTAAACGTTAAAATATATCAATGGGACTACATCAAACTAAAAAGCTTCTGCTCAGCAAAAAAAAAAAAAATCATTAACAAGGTAAAGAGACAACCATCTGATGGGAAAATATATTTGCAAGCAACACCTCTGATAAGGGCCTAAAATCCAAAATATACAAAGAAGTCATTCAGCTCAATTACAACAACAACAAAACAATCAAATCAAAAAATGGTCAGAGGACCTGAAGATACACTTCTCCCTAGAGGACATACAAATGGCCAACAGATATTTGAAAAGATGTTCAACATTGCCAGCTATTAGGGAAATGCAATTCAAAACCACAATGCAATACCATCTCATACCTTTTAGAATAGCTATAATCACCAGGACAAGCAATAACAAATACTGGAGAGAATGTAGAGAAAAAGGAACCCTCATACACTGCTGATGGGACTGCAATTTGGTACAGCCACTATAGAAAACAGTATGGAAGTTCCTCAAAAAAACTAAGAATTGATCTACCATATGATACAACAATCCCTCTACTGGGTATTTCACTGCAAAGAACTGAAAACTCATATCTGAAAAATATATTTGCACATTGATGTTCATAGCAGCATTATTTATGGTGGCCATGACATGGAAGCAACTGAAGTGTCCTATAATAAATGATTAGTTAAAAATGTGGTGGTACATATATGAGACATTACTCAGCCATTAGAAGAGATGAAATACTGCCATTTGCAACAACATGGATGGACCTCAAGATAATCATGCTGAGCAAAGTAAGCCAGACAGAAAAAGTTGAAAATCACATGATATCACTTATATATGGGATATAAACCTAAAAGCAACAAATGCTCAGGAAAAACAAAAAGAAATTCATAGACACGGACAATAGACTAGTGGTACCAGAGGGTAGGGATAGAGGAGGAGTGGGGAGGTAGACAGGATAAGGGGTCAAATGTAGGGGAGTAGGAGTAGGGTGAAGTAGGTAAATGAAATCAAATATAGAGTAGCTAAAGGAAACTGGACTTTGGGTGGTAAACACACAATAGAATATACAGACGTCAGATTATAATGTACACCTGGCAATTATATAATTGTATTAACCAATGTTATCCCATTAAACTTAAATTAAAAAAAAAAAAAGGACAGTTGAAGAGCTTCCCAGACAGGAAAAAGCTAAAGGAGTTCATCAACACCAAACCAGTATTACAAGGAATGTTAGAGAGGATATTTTAAGGAGGAAGAGGTAGAGGAGGAGGAGGGGGTGGAGGAGAAGGAAGAAGAAGAAGAAGAAGAAGAAGAAGAAGAAGAAGAAGAAGAAGAAGAAGAAGAAGAAGAAGAAGAAGAAGAAGAAGAAGAAGAAGAAGAAGAAGAAGAAGAAGAAAGGTAATACTTTTGAAAATAAAATTGTAGTAACTTCCTATCTATTCATAATTATTTTAAATGTAATATTATTATTATTTTAAATGTAATAATTATCAAAAGACATAGGGTGGCTAAATGGATAATAAAACAAGACCCTTGCATATGCTGCATACAAGAGATTCACTTTAGAATAAAATACACACAGAGACTAAAAGGAAGGGGATGAAAAAAGATATTGCCTTGATGGACCTTGAGGGTATTGCACTGAATAAAGTAAGTCAAACAGAGAAAGAAACACCACATGATTTCATGTACATGTGGAATCTAAAGAACATAACAAGCAACAACAACAAAAATGGAAACAAATTTATAGATATAGAGAATATTCTGAGGGCTACTAAGTGGGAGAGGTTTTGGGGAATGGTGAAAAGGGGCAAAGGGATTAAGGAGTACAAATGGATAGTTACAAAATAGACATGAAGATATAAAGTGTAGCATAAGAAAAATAGTTAACAATGTAATAAATGTATAAGGGGGAAGGGGAGTACTAGATTTAGTGGGGTTGTCACTTTGTGAGTTATATAGATCTCTAATCACTATGCTGTACAACTGAAATTAATATATTATTGTATTCCAACTATAATGGAAAGAAACTCATTGAATTATACAATGTAAACACGAGCAACTAATTGTTTATTATATTTCAATAAAGCTGGGGAAAAAAATGTAGGGTGGCTGAATTAATAAGAAAACAAGACCCTTACATATGCTGCCTACAAGAGACTCACCTCAGATTGAAAGACACACACAGACTAAAAATAAAGGAATAAAAAAATATTTTATGAAATGGAAACATAAAAACAAAAAAAAGCTAGGCTAGAAATACTTATACCAGACAAAACACACTTTAAAACAAAGGCTATAATAAGAGACCAAAAAAAAAAAAGGATCCATTAATCCCACTTCTGGGTATTTATCTGAAGAAACCCAAAACAGTACTTAAAGAGATACGAGAATATATATGTCCACTGCAGCATTATTTACAATAGTCAAGGTAAGGAGATAACCTGAATGTATGAATGGATAAAGAAGGGGTGTTATGCATATAAAATTAAATATTACTCAGCCATAAAAATAATAGAATCTTGCCATTTGCAACAATGTGTATTGACCTAGAGTGTTTAGTGCTGTTTGGAGTTAAGTCAGACAGAGAAACTAAAATGCCTAATGATTTCATTTACATTTGGAATCTAAGAAACAAAATAAACAGACAAAAAAAGAAACAAACTCATGGAAAAAGGGAATATTTTGATATTTCACAGATGAGGAGATTAGAGGGTAAGTGAAAAGAGGAAGGGATTAAGAATTATCAGTTGTAGTTACAAAATGGTCATGGGGATGTAAAGTGTAAAATAAAGAATACAGTCAAATATATTGTAATAACTATATATGGTGTCAGGTGGGTACTAGATTTATTGGGACAATCACTTTGTAAGTTATATAAATGTTTAATCACCAAGTTGTACACCTAAAACTAATATAATATTGTATACCAACTGTAACTGAAAAAAACAAAACACTTCAGCTTTTCATGAGAGAACTTCTTTATTAGCTTTAGAAGCAATTTCCATTGGAAGTATTCCTCCTTAGGCTTCATAGACAAATGTGATTTTGCTGAGTCATTGCAAAGGAAAGCTCAGATCTTAGATCAATTTCCCATCTTTGGATCAAAGATTCTGAGATACAAGAGTGAGGTGGGTTCATTAGAATTTGTCATTCGGGGTTTTGCTTACTGCTTCTCTGCAATCAGTATTTTTTCTCTTTCTTTCACAGACTATGAAAACTAAAACTTGTCTCTCACATTCCACTTATTTAGGAACAGTCAACATGATTTTATAAAGTTCTTCTAATAGAAGAAGCATTTTGCCTTGAATTTGACCAATTTCCAAAGAATATGTATTTTTAATCTGGCAAAGACTACTTTATCAAAGAAAAAAATGAACTTTATTCCCCAATGCGATATTCCTCATTAAAGCTAAAATTAGCCATGCAGGCAGTATTTGAATTTTGATGATTAGACTTACTAATTCTCAGGACATTTCTCAGTTATCAAATGTACCACCTAGGAGCTTGAGATGTCTCCACATATGGAAATCTAAAAATGTATATAGAGAGCATCTCTGTTCAGCTTAGGTGCAGAAATAAGTGATATGAATTACAGATGATTTAAATAAGGCAAGCAGAAATATCAAAGTTATTCTAGAGAAGAAAGGATGTGACTGCAAAATAATAATCTCTTATATGTGTGCTGTACTTAAAGTGTACAAAATAATGTCCTTAATTTTATCTTATTTAATAATCTCAATGACTCTGTAAGAAGAAATTAAAGCTAAAGTGATTTTCACAGGCTTAAATAAATAACAAATGAAAGTTAGCTTTCATCTCTTTAGCTGTTTAAATTAAATAAAATTCACGCTATGGGAGTTGTTCTATAAATATGTTAAGTGCTGAGACTTAAACCCATGGGTTTCAACTTCTAACCCCTTATATCATTATGTCGCCACTATATCCTGCTGCTTCTAGATATTTGTAAAAGAACAAACTCAAAATTTAAGTGGAAACAGGAGTGACACACATTAAATTAAAAAAGGAATGCAGAAAAAAACTTGGGTTTTTTTCACCAAATCATAAACTCCTAAGAATGCCTGCACAATGTATAAGTCTTCTAATAGATATGGAAAATTTGATTGCTTATCTCTCGCTCTTTTCCTTTACATGTGGCGAGACTTCCCTAGATTAATTCTTATCCCTTACTTGCTACCCTGAGAAGTGAGATACTTGGTTGAAAAGTAAGAACCACGGGTATATGTTTTTGATTGTACGAATCTAATCCATTAAAGAATAATAAGCACTGGGAGTTCACTTCATTTTATCATCTCACTTCTCTCGAGATCTGAGATAGTAATACTATCCTGTAGACCTAAACTTTCACATGGATAGGTTATCCTATACTTGAGAACTGGATTGTAAGTACATAGGGAACTTAAAGAAAACATTTGGCCTCACATATAAAACAGTTTTCTCCAGACATGTAAACAAAAATGTAAAAATGTTTACCTACATTTTCCTGGCCCCTGTATCTCTCAGTTCATGCTAAATCTACTTAAGAAAGCAAATTTATTTACTGACCCCCTAAATTACTCAAACTTGACATGTGGGCCAGAAACCTTTAAATATGTTTAAATAATAGAATTTAGGGGATGTAATCACACATGTAGAGGTCTTTTATGGAGCCAAGACATGTAGGTGCAGAGCTAAATCTTAGATTTTACAAATTTGGGCAAGTGTATGTCTTTTATTTGGCTACTTTAGATTCCTTTAAGGAAACTTTAAAAACAAACAAAAAAATAATAATTACATCTTTCTAGGCAGAATATTTTTATTTCCTTGATAGTATTTCTCTTCCAGAAGTGTATGTAAGTCATTAAGTTACATTTTTGGTCTATAGAACATAAATTATTACATCTGTGAAAAATCAAAGCTGGACTGATAATACATATTATGGTTTTACACACAAAAATCTAGTAGATTTTATGAACCAACAATAAAAACACAGGTGGTCTCTTTATACATTGTAAAAACTCCATTTGAAAAAAGATAGAGAAAAGCTTAAACAGAAATCATCAACATATCCTATTATCGAACAATCATTCAAGAAAGCTTACACCTGGGATGAAACACATAATAATTAAGCTTTTCCCCTTCCAGTACAGAAAAGGTGGCATAAACTCCTTTCTCTATACTATCCTCTAAGTTTAACTATAAATGCTGTAAATAACACAAGTGGCAAACAGACGATAATATCAAAAGTAGAAAGAGAAGGTCAAATTGTTTAGGGAAATCAGGATTGAAGGAAAAACATAGAAGCAGGGCATCTTACAACACCTCTCTCTACAGAAGAAGGTGATTAAAGCCCAGTAACCTCTAGTGAAAGTAAGCAACATAGGTAAAGTCATGCTTCCTGGGTAGAGTAAGAATTTGGCTGATGATAAATAAATGGCCAGGAGATATGTCCTCTTTCTCATCCAAGCTAGATACTCCCTTCATTTACCTAGAGCTACTGGACAACAGGAAGTCACTGGACAGAGGATCCTAACCAAATGGCAAGGCAGTACTGGCAAGGATGATCCAGTACAAGCAGTCCAACTCAAAAAGTGTTTTATTCTCCTACAAAGCCTCAGTGAAACTCCTCTACTTTCAAGAAATTACAGACTTCATGGTTGGCAGATAAATCAGCAAGAACTTTGCCACAGCAAAGTCCCCTGTCTCTTTGTCTCTACAGGCTTGGGACATCTCTTCCTCACCTAGAGACACCTGGCAACAAGGATGTTTCAGGGAGGAAGAACTTCACACAACAGATATCTGATTCTGAAAGCCTCTTTATCTCCTTAGGCCAAAGAATCTCTTCCCCATTTTGAAGCATGCAGCTGCCCACATAGAGAAACCTTTTCTGCCCATTAAGGCCATACTAGCAGGAACCAGTGAAAACCATAGTAGCACTAATAAAACAAGCAGATCAAAATACTATCACAGGGCCTCTGAAAATTTAATTGTCATTGGAACCATAATGCACAAAAGTAAGCTAAGACTCACATGCTAAAACTAAACAGGATGAATGCTTGATAAAATAAGAGATTTAAATAGAACACAAAATTTCCAAATAGGCAGAATAAAAAAAATCACCTATCATACCAAGAACCAGAAAAATCACCATGTGAATGAGACATCCAACTGATGCTAACACGAAGATGAATTTATATTAAAATTATGTCATAAGTATTTTAAAGCAAATATCATAAATGCTTCAATAGGCAATTATAAATTATTTTTAAATAAGTAAAAATAGAAAATCTCAGCAAAGAAATAGATGTTATAAAAATTAAAATTTATAGAACTTAAAAACATAACAGCCTTATTTATAATCACCAAAAACTGGAAGCAACCAAAATGCCCCTCAAGAGGTGAGAATGGATAAGTACACTTTGGTACACCCATACAATGGAATCTTATTTAGCAATAATAAAAAAAAAAGACTGATTAAGTCATGAACTGACATGGATAAACCTTAAATACATACTGCTAAGGGAAAGAAGCCATTCTGAAAAGAAGATACTGAATTATTTCAATTGTATACTATTCTGAAGAGGCAAAAATATACATAAGGTAAAAAGATCAATGTTTGCCAAGAGTTCAGGTAAAAGGGAGAGCATTGAATAGAAAAATCAAAAGGATTTTTTAGAGTAGTAAAACTATTCTGCCTAATATTATAATGGTAGATAACAAGACATTAAGTAAATGTCGAAGTTAATTGAACTTCACAACACAAAGAGTAAACAATTGTGATTGTCCAAGCAGTTTATTTTTAGTGGCTCTCAGTAGTTGAGGGTGTGCCAAGGCCTGTCTGTGTACCAAAGATTTCAGTCAGCATCTAGATTCTGGCTGATTGGAAGCCAGACCCTCAGACAGTGGCTTTTAAATTATACAAATATATATACAGTTTTGTGGGACCACAAAAATAAGTTCTACTGACCACAACAGTAGGGTGATCTAGAAGTGTCCCCCGGATGGCAATTGCAAAAATTGGAGTGCTAGATGAGGGTACAAGTTTCTTTCTTGGAGTTATTGGAGAGCTAAAGTGAGACAGAGGAAGAGTGAAAAGATGGTGTCCACTGGCTTCCGTCCCCTGAGAGCACCATGGTAGGTTCCTAGATGTATGCTGCCGGAGCCTGCCAGCTAAGATCGAACAGTTCCTAAGAGGGGGAGTGAGGATTGAGAGAGAGAGAGAGAGAGAGAGAGAGAGAGAGAGAGAGAGACAGAGACAGAGACAGAGACAGAGACAGACAGAGAGACAGAGAGACAGAGACAGAGAGACAGAGACAGAGACAGAGAGAGACAGAGAGATAGAGTCGGGAGGGCTAACAGTAAATACTGCACCCCAAGTTTATTTAGCACAGCATATATATACCCTTGGAGAAGCAACACCCACACATATGCAAATGATTGCTGACCTTTACATAAGTTCTCGCAAAACATCCTTGTTCCTGTTTTTGTCTCTTATTCCCTGGGGCAAGAAACATTCAACATTAAGCCAAACTTCCTCCTTCACTAACGAGCTATACATTAAGCCAAACTTCCCCCTTCAGTAAATGCTCCCACCTGCTCTGCAAACTTCTAGCTTGCAGGCAACTCCAAACCTCTCTGCAGGGCATTAATCAAGAATGGCTCCCAACAGTATGTCAACCCAGGAACCTGCAGATTTGCAGTTCCAAGGTAAGGGGTACAAGGCTTGGACAATTGGAAGAAAATGTGGGGAGTCATACGCAACTGCAACATAGCTCTTTATTCCATCAAGGACACAGTCATCCTCACAGGGTGACAGTGTTATTCAGCAAGGGCACAGCCTGCCTCTCATGGTGGTGACACCTTTTATACACAGGTTAAATAATAATGGCATACTGCCAGATAATGGAAGCCCACACAGGTATACAAGGCACATGGTTACATAAGGGGAGAAGTGCTGAGTTTCTTCTGCTTATAAGTTAGCTACGGGTGTCAGAAGAGAGCCTGACTACAGCTATCTTTTATTCTCTGCACACTCCACTCCTTCAGTGTTCCTCCAGTACACCTATGAAGGCTTGGCAAGTGATCGCTGCAGGAGGGCAGAGCTCTGTACCTATATGCCACAACAACAATACAGTGAACAACAATGTGCCACTAGGAGGCAGGTTCCACCTCCTAGGAGAGCTGAGACTCAGCACCAATTAGGCCTTAGGTCTGCCCACCACTCCTGCAGAGGATCTCCAATGAGCTGCTGGTCTTCCTGTATTTCTTGTGAGATGTACCATTGGTCCAGGATATAAACACAATATTTAGTGTGTAGAATGGCACAAATGGCTCCTTGGGCAGCAGTTAAAATATCTAAAACCATACGATTTTGTAGTACTACTTTTCTAATTTTTTTTCTATTTCATCAGTTATCAGACTAAGGGCTTTATGAGTATAATTCGAGGCTCGGGCAGTATGTTCTGCCAAAGCTGTTACTTGCATTTCAACTACCATATCACCTGTCACAAGCATAAAGATTATGAAGAGATAATATCACCATGGGGTCTGTTTAGACATGTTGTGAATAATATGCATCCCAATTTGTGGGGCGCCGTGAGAGTGTCTGCCACTCAGTTGCTGGCAAATATGGATATATACAAGTACAGTGGCTTGTTCAATTAGAGGAAATGTAAGTACATTAATGGGCCCTACATACCCTTTGGCTTCCTGGGGGCAAAATCATAGTTGGGTAGATGCTGGCATATTTTTGTCCTGTCCACCCATGGTGGAGGAGACAGTAGTTATGTTTTGGAATAGAGAATTTAGCAACCCCCCCCAATAGCTGAGAGTTCATATTTTTTTCAATACAATGGGGCACATCCCCAGTCACCTCCACCCCTTCATTAGTCAGCCATGACCATGTACTGAGTACCCCAGTAAGGGTTTGTCCAGTTACTGCTGAATTCTTCTTTGTGTATCCATTTGAATATGGATGATAGTACAGTTAGATAACTGGGGTCAAGTGTGTCAGTTGATCCCATGCTGTTACATCAGCTGCATGTATACACTAGGGCAGTCTTGCAGAGGTGCTGACAGGAAACTCCATGCAGACCCAACAGTGTGAGACATTCACAATCATGGCATAGGTCTCTGCCTACTTAACCATTGTATTTGCATAAAGCAGCCTAAGGTTGGAAAGAAAGGGAGGACAATGATACCAAAACAGGTAAACCTTTTCCATCAGGCAAGATGCACGCCAATGTCTTATCTTGTGATAACATTATAGTTGCCAAGAAGAGCCGGCCTGGCTATTGATACCACACCTGTTCACCTTGCGGCATTGTTCCCACTGTGTCAGCATAACAGAATATGAGAGAACTCATGATATGCCATAGTGACAACACAAGGTTCCCCTTAGAATGGTACTTTCTTCTTTTTCTGTCTCTCCTGTTGGATTTCTCACAGTTATTTGTGGTGTCTAGTCAGCCATTACCCAAGGAATAACCTCCAAGTTTATCTCTAGTCCTTTGCCCCGTGGGCTATTAGGCCTACCCACCAACAGTGTGGGACTTTTATTTTCCATGGCCAAATCCATTGTACTATTTCTCCCTTTTTCAGATAAGTAAGGGTAGGTAGGTAAGAGTATGTTACCAGTGAATCCATGACCAGGTTTTTTCATTATTATTTTTTTATTATTTAATTATTATTATTTTTAATTAAGTTTATTAAGGTAACATTGGTTAATATAATTATTGGTGAGTTAATTACATTAATATTTAGGGTGATTATTTAAATATGAGATCTTATAGCCATTGTATCTTTTGCTTTCTGGTAGTTAGGTGTTTCCATTGCTTCCTTGTCCTTGTGTTTATGTTTTTTTTTTTTATTTTGGTTAGCTTTTGTGGATTTTCCCTTTGGTTTTTCATGTTTTCACATTTTATGTTATATACTTTAGTTCTGAATCTTTGGTGTGTGGTTAGCATTATGAATATGTAAATGATAGTTATATATATAACTTTCTTTAGCAGATAGATAAGAAGAGGTTTTACTTTAATTTTCTAGTCTGTGGTACCCAAATCTCCTGCACTGCTTAGAGCTCTTGGATCTCTGCTGTGTGGGGAAAAAAATGTCCTTTATTCCCTGGGGAGGTGTGTGTTTCCTCTGTGATCAGGTCACTTATGTCCCAGGGCTCTACCCCTATGGGAAGATGTGATGGGTGTTGGGGTTCCAAGCTATCGAAGAGCCCCTGAAGCCTCTGTGCTACTCCAGCAACCAGATGCAGTTTTATGCTGTCTAATGTGTCCCAGTGCCTCTGCCGAGATGAGACTGAATGTGTGGGGGTAGGGTGGGTTGAGAGAGGCCACTTATGTGCCTGGGCTATTTTACTTTCAGTAATGCTAACTGTCATCTTTCTCCTTCCAGTCCTCTGTATTACCACTCATTCCCCTCGGACCAGCCACTGTGTGTTTCTCCTCAGTTCCCTGTGTTGCAGACTTCATGTACTGTAGGCCAACACTAGCAACTGCAGTTTACCTTAGGGCCTTCAGTTAGCTCTAGGAGTGTGCGGGGAGAGGAGTTCTGGGAGAGTTGTGGGAAGCAGTCTAGCTCTGACTCAACTTTCTGCCTGGCGATGGCAGTTGCTAGAACACAGTTGTTGCACATCTGTATTCCATCTCTGCTCTGGTTTCTTCTCTGATCACCATATCACTGCTGTAGAATATGCTGATCACGTAGGCAGGGATGCCAGGAGCTAAGGAGAATGCACACCTCAACCTAATTCTTTCCCTCTCTCTGAGTCTCGCTGGGAGCTCCAGGCTGTGTCAGCAGAACCAGTCTCTCCTCCTATTCCTTTCCTTCTCTATTGCTCACCCATATCGCACATGGGCAAAAGTTATGATGTGCATCTCACAGACATGTTTGTGTGGTAGGCTGGGAATTTTCTGTTGGACTGTAGCTATTTATTTATTTTTTTTAATCTCAAGAGAAGAAATCAAGGGGATCCCTAACTCTGCAGTGCCTTTGACATCACTTTCATTATTTCTTCAAATACATTTTTAGTTTTTTGCCTTCTTGCTTCTCCTTCTGATACCTGTATGGTGCAAATGTTGATATGCTTACTGTTGTCTCAGAGACTCTTTAAGCTATCCTTATTAATTTTGTTTTCTTGTTACTGTTTTCATTGGTGTTTTCTGCTCCCTTATCTTCTAAAATGCTGATTAGATCCTCTGCTTTTTCTAATCTACTATTGATTCTCTGTAACGTATTCTTCATTTCGGTTATCGTATTCTTTATTTCTATCTCTTTGTTATTTCTATCTCTTTGTTAAAATTTCCACTGAGTTCATCTACTCTTCCTCAAAGTTTATTGAGCATCCTGATAACCAATAGTTTGAACCCTACATCTTGTAGCTTGCTTGTCACCAATTTGTTTAGTGTGTTTTCTGGAGCTTTGTTCTGTCTTTCTTTTGGGAAATGTTTCTTTTGTCTTACCATTTTGGCTGTCTCTTTGTGTTTGTTTCTATGTATTAAGTAGGGCTACTAGGTCTACTGGTCTTCATAGAGTGGCTTTATATAGTAGGTGTCCTGTGGGGTCCAGTGGCACTATCTCCCTGGTCACCTGAGCTGAATGCTCCAGGCATGTCCCATGTATGTGTTGTGTGTGCCCTCCTGTTGCCATTAAACTTTGGTTGATTTTCACACATCAGTTAGAGGAATTGATCCTAGGGCTTATTGGTTGTGAGCGCTGGCTGGTGACTATAGTGTAAAAGCTATTGTGTGGAGGCTAAATCTACAAAGAAGGATTTACTTTAGCAGGGCTCTGGTGTTTGTCCATTTTTTCTTTTGGTGTATAGTCTTCAGATGTAGCTCTTGCTAGTGAGCTAGCTCAGTCTAAAATGTGCTGGCCCCAAAGCCTACCACAGTCCAAATTGGGGCTCAACCTGTTTCCTGCCCAGGACCACCTGGCATGGGACATGAAGCAATTCGCAGGTGGCAAACACCTGTTCTATGTTTGAATGTACTTCGTGACACCAAACCATGAACAGTGGTTGACTGTCACTGGTGTTATGCTTAGAGCTGCTTGACAATATGTATGGGGCATTCCAAGGCTAGATGCTACTTGTTTGGTATTTGTGAACCATTAAAAGATTTTAGGAAAGTTCACAGCATAAGCCAAGACTGACTACTTGTATGAAGAAGCCACTGGAAGTGGTTTGGGTGGGCCACAAGTTGGGCAAGGCACAGTCTCAGAGAATCGCCAGGGAAAGTTGACCAGTGTT
Source organism: Macroglossus sobrinus (assembly GCA_004027375.1). Lineage (NCBI taxonomy): Eukaryota > Metazoa > Chordata > Mammalia > Chiroptera > Pteropodidae > Macroglossus > Macroglossus sobrinus. Next base: position 623,554 of record PVKZ01000515.1, read on the forward strand.
AGCCAGGTGATGTAGACTCAAATATGCTGGCTAACTGTGTCTCCACACTAGGAATGGGAGGGCTTAACAAAGAAACTAGATTCTACCAGCATATCTGTCTGGAAGGAAGATGTGCCTCCAGTCCTCACCCTGAAGCCAGACAATTCATTTTCTTTCTGTATGTTATTGGTACCTTTCAAGTTGCTGCCCAGTTCTAGAGCTCAGAGCAAGTGAGTTCATCAGTGATTAAGTTTATCTGTGGGCTCTTTAAGATGGACAGCTGGTATCCATAGTCCTTTGCCTCTCATTCAGCCACAAACTTTGCTGGATTTCACAGCCAGAAGTAGTAGGGACTTCTCTTTCCTTCACTGGTGCTTTCCTCTGGGGAACCTGATGTTAGGCTTTGAACCTTCACTCATCCTGGTGGACTTTCACAGCTGAGATATCTCTTCTGATTTTTAACCACCACATGTGGGCATGGAAGCAATTTGTTCTGTGTTTTTCCTCCTCTTACTGTTGCAGGATTCTTGAATGGAGAGATGGGACACAGAAAAGCAGGAAGCAGAGTTTATCGATGCCGGCGCCAGCTCAGTAGATTCTTTCCCAAAGACTGAGCTCTAATTGTAACATGGCAGGCAGTTATATAATCTTGTAATTCTGCATTTCTACACAGCTACAGATATTCTTTATAAGAAAAGAGAACATAACATAAAGAAAACATTGAATCTCTGCCAAACTATAAGGAAACCAGCTTAATCATCTAAGCAGATTCTCAAACTGCCATGTCAGCCAGAGAGTCCCGGGGAAGAGGGAGAAGGATGCAGTAAGGAACTAACTCGTTTTATCAGAAAATGGTCAGGCAAGGTCAAGCTGCCACACTACCAGTCTCAAGGTGACCTTCTTTGTGTCCTCAGTTTTAAGACTTCTGTTTAGATATAATTCATGTGATTTTTAATGATGGTTCTTCTATAGTAGTTGTAATTTTGATGTTGTCATGAGAGAAGGCCAACACAAAGTAGGATTTACCTACAGGTTTCTACCCATTGTTATTTTTGATTAAAAATTTTTGGCAACCTTCTAGTGGACAGTGAGCAGTTTTGAGAAAAAATGGAAAATCTTTACAAGGGACCTATGTAAAGGTGCTAAAAATATCCCATGCTTAGCTTCTTCAGTATGATTTTATGGTATAGTCTTTTAGGCAAAAGCACATGGCATCAAGGGATAAAAAGGTGAATTAAACAGATAGGAGGAGAAATAATGGTGTAGATGATATAGGCTCTGTTCATCTCTCTGATGACCAAATCAAAGTTGTGACAGAAACAAGGAGAAAACAGCAACGAAAAATTGCCTGGGATCTAGATTAACAAGCCATACAACTAGAAAGAAATCTAAGAAATCACCCTGCAATGGCAGAAGGTAAGATGAGGCAAGGATGCAAGGCTGTCTGGTCCTGAGTGACTGACTGGGACAGAGGCTGCCATAGCAGCAAATGACATATACAGAGGCCTCTTAAAGGAGCTGCATCCATGAGAGGACTTTTGCAATGATGGACTCTATTGCAAGGTTGGCTTCTCAGAGAGGCATCAGTGACTCACAGTGGGATACTGACTTGTTGGAGTGAGGGCTGGAGGTGAGGATCTCTTTTGGACAGTGGTATCCAATGTTCTTCTGTTGAGCCCTCTTCAATCCCAGTGTGTCATCAAACTGGATAACAGAGATCGCTCCACCCAGAGGATTCCCTGAAACTCTGTCTCCCCCAACTCACAGCCCCACCCAAGCCACATTCACGTGTGTCTTCGCTTAGTCAGGTACCCTTTGTTGAGCAGCACCTGGACTCACACTGGTGGCAGCTGGCCTTGGTTTCTGATGTGATCTTTTTGGGGCAACTATAAGCAAAGCATTTGTGGATTGCTTGCTGAATCTTAACAGATGGCCTGGGAGGAACACTGGCTGGAGCTAATTTCTCAGGTCTGTGCCACTGGACACCTACCAAACAAAGCCACACTAATAAGACTAGGGGACTTAAGAGCTTTGATTAGTACATAGAAATAGACACAGAAAGGCAGCCAAAATTGGAAGACAAAGAAGCATAAACCATATGAGAGAACAGAACAGAGATCCAGAAATAATGAAGTCAAGCAATCTAATAAATGTAGACTTCAAAACACTAGTTATAAAGATTCCCAATGAACTTTAGTTTAAATTCAGTGAGAACTTCAATAAAGAGATAAAAAAAACATAAAAATGGAAATAGAAATTATAAAAAGGAACCAGTCAGAAATTAAGAACACATTATCTGAGATGAAAAGTATATTAAATGAAATAGACAAAGTGAATATATAAGATGATCAAATGACCTATATACAGGATGAGAAAGCCAAGGACACTCAATTAGAATAGCAAGAAAAAATAAATCAAAACGAAAATGATAATTTAAGGAGTCTATGGGGCACTATTAAAGGTAAACATATCTGTGTAACAGAGCTACCTGAAGAAAACAAGATGTTGAAGAGCTATTTGAGGAAATAATGATGGAAAACTTCCCTCACCTAGCAAAAGAAATAGACATAAAACATCAGGAAGCTCAGAGAGTTTCAAAAACCAGGAACCCAAAGAGACCCACACCAAGAAATATCATCATTAAAACGCCAAAGTTTAAGTACAAAGAGGATCTTAAAAAGCAGCAAGAGAAAAGCAGTTACTTACCTACAATGCAGCACTCACAAAACTGGCATCTGATTTCTCAAAAGAAACTATGCAGTACAGAAGGACTTGGTAAAAAATATTCAATATAGTGAAAACCCAGGACCTACAACCAAGTATATTTTATCCAGAAAAGCTATTATTTAGAGTCAAATAACAGTTAAAGAACTTCCCAGACAAAAAATAAGCTAAAGAAATTTATCATCACCAAGCCAGTATTACAAGAAATGTTAAAGGAACTTCTTTAAGAAGAAAAAAACATGCATCAAAAAACAGGAATAAAGAATAGTAATAACTACATTCCTATCAACAAGTACCTTATCTGGAAAATAATTAAGTGCTCTAACCAAAAGATAGAGTAGCTGAATGGATAAGAAAACAAGACCCATACATATGCTGCCTACAAGAGACTCACTTCAGATTAAAAGATAAGCACAAACTAATAGGAAGGGGATGAAAAAGGTATTGCTTTGATGGACCTAGAGGCTATTGTGCTGAATGAAATGGGTCAGATAGAGGAAAACAAATATCACATGATTTCACATACATGTGGAATCTAAAGAACAAAATAAACAACAACAACAACAACACAAGTGGAAATAAACTCATAGATACAGAGTATATTTAGAGAGCTACTATTCTCGAGGAGTGTTGGAGAGACAACAAAAAAGAACAAAGGGATTAAAAGGTACAATAGAATAGTTAAAAATAAACATGGAGATGTAGAGTGTAATATGTGGAAGACAGTTAATAATATTGTAGTAAATATGTAGTGGAGAGAGGGGTACTAGATTTAGTGGGGTGATCACTTTGCAAGTTATGTGGATATCTGATCACTACGCTATCCAACTTAAACTGGTATATTTTTATATGACAACTATAATTGAACAAAATCCCATTGAATTGTACAATGCAAATACAAGCAACTAATTGTCTATTATATTTCAGTGAAGCCAGGGCTTGGGGGAATAAACAGAGGCTCAGTGACCTGAAGTTCTTTATCTGATGATACAAAAATTTGTATCATCAGAGTGCCAGAAGGAGAGGAGAGAGTGGTGCTAAAGTTGAATTCAGAAAAATAACAGCTGAAAACTTAAATTTGATGGAAGACACAATCTTAAAGATTTATAAAACTGAGTAAATATCAAAGAGGATATATCTAAATAAATTCATGCCAAGACATATCATAATTAAAATTCTGAAAACTAAAATTAAAGAAAAGAAATATGAAAGCTGCAAGAGAGAAACAACACATTAACTGTAGAAAAACACCAATTCAAATAACAGCACATTTTTTATAAGACCAAGAAGGCCAGAAGGAAGCTACAAAATATTTCAAGTGCTGAAAAGAAAAAAAAAAAGAACTATCCATTACCTTTAGGAATGAAGGGAATATAAAAATATTCCCACATAAAGGAAAACCAAAAATTTGTCACTAGTAGACCTAAACGTTTTTTATTATCAGCTTTATTAAGTTATAATTGACAAATAAAATTGTGTATATTTGAAGTACGCAATATGATGAATTGATATAAACATACTTTATAAAATAATTACTATAGTCAGGTGTCAATGTAAAACCTGTAGGCATTTTTTAAATAATTTATTCGCACTTATTTGAACCAGAGAATACACCTGAAAGCAAGTTACCAACAAACTGAGAAAAATGCTTCCAAAAATGACAGTTTGCAGTTTATTTTATGCATTTGGAATTAAGGAGAACACATAAGAAAGATTACATGAACGTAGGAGAAAGCAAAGCGAGATTAGGTTACAGGATAGTTAATAAGATCATATGCTATCTTGAGGGTGGTTTGTTCACAAGAATCTGAAAAAGAGAATTATTCTGGCATTTCAAAAGTGCTTTAACCTAGATGCACAAGAACAATGGATAGAAGTTGCTTAATGCAAAGATAAACCTTTTACTAAGTTATGTTCCTGGGATGTGACTACAAACCAAGACCTGCTCAGTTAAGAATTTACGATTATATCATCCTGTGAGGTTACTTTTGGTCATTGAACTCATCAGATTTATTACAGCACTCTTTTTTTTGTTCATGCAAATCGATTAACACATCTATCACCTCACCTGGATACCATTTCTCTGTGTGGTGAGAATACTTATCACTATTTCTTAAAAATATGTCAAGTACACAAAACAGTATTATTAACTGGGACCAGGCTGGGCCTTAGATCCCCAGAGCTTATTTATCTTATAACTGAAGGCTATTGGCCTTTGACCAGCATCTCTCCATTCTCTTCATTCTCCAGACCCTGGTAGTCACCATTCTACTTTCCATTTAGTAGATCTATCACTAGAGTGAAGACTAAAGAAAATTATTTAAACAAAATGTAATGATAAAAAAAGGAACTTAGAACATCAGGGAAAAAAAAGGAACAACCAAAAGAATAGAAATATAGCTACATATAATAGATTGTTTACTCATGAATCTTATGAACTATATTTTATAATGGAAACAAAAATTGTAACATCATCTGATACTCAAAAAATGGTATGATTTTATTTCTTATGGCTGAGTACTATTCTGTTGTATATATGTACCACCTCTTCTTTATCCAGCTATCTTGGTTGGCAATTAGATTGCTACCATATTTTGGCAGTTGTAAATAGCACTGCGGTAAACATAGGGGTACATGTATCTTTTCCAATTAGTGTTTTGGTTTTCTTTGGATAAATATACAGAAGTGCAATTGCTGGGTCATCAGGTTGTTCTATTTTTAATTTTTCAATGACCCTCCAAATGTTTTCCATAGTGGTTGTACCAATGTGCAATCCCACCAAAAACACACAAGAGTTCCCTTTTCTTCACATTCTTGCCAAAACTTGTTTGTTGATTTATTGATGACAGTTATTCTGACAGGTGTGAGGTGATAGCTCATTGTGATTTTAACTTGCATTTCTCTGATGATTAGTGATATGGAATATCATTTCATGTGTCTATTGGCCATCTTACAATTTGCAGCAACATAAATAGACCTAGATGGTATTATACTAAGTAAAATAAGTCAGAAGAAAAAGACAACTACCATATGATTTTACTTATATGTAAAACTTAGAGAACAAAATAAACAAACAAACGAAACAGAAACAGACTCATAGATATAGAGAAGAAACTGGTGATTGCCAGATGGAATGGGGGCTTGTGAGCTGAGTGAGAAAATTGAAGGGATTAAGAAGTACAAATTGGAAGTTGCCCAATGGTCATAGGAATTCAAAGTATAACATAGGGAATATAGTCGATAATACTGCAATAACTATGCATGGTTCCAAGTGAGTACTAGACTAATAGGGGGTCACTTAATAAATTATATAAATGTCTAACCACTGTTGTACAACAGAAACTAATATAAAATAATATTGAATGTCAATTTTAATCGAAAAATAACAATTAAAATGAAAAGAAAATTGTATTTTTAAATGAGAAAGCTAAGCAACCTGACTGAAAGTGAATGTTCCACATTCATCTGAAGTGGTAAAAAGATGATTTCAGTAGACTCTGATAATATATATGCACATTATAAAGCTCAGAGAAGTTATTACAAAAATTATACAAAGAGATATTCTAAAACAGCATGAACAGATTTCTGTTAAGAAAGCAGTGTAGGTAAATGTTGTGCTGGCCTCCTCTGACAACCATATCAAAATTACAATAAAACTACAGAACAAACATCATTGTAAATTAACTAGCTGAACAAAAGTCCTTCAAGTAAGGATATATAGAATAAGCCACCTCGAGATTGATAGGAGGGGTGGGGCCATAAAAAAAGCAGATTCCAAACCCACATGTGGTACTTAAAAATCAGAAAAAAATATCTCAGCCATGGAGGTTTCCGCAGAGGAGCAAGGGATACCAGCTCCAGACCAAACTTCCCAGCTTAGGGTTCCAGTGACTGGAAGAGAAGGCCCCCAAAAATCTAAATATGAAAACCAGTGGAGATTGTGGCTCAGTGAGAATAGAGGGCTGCAGGAGACCCAGGCATTCCTCTTAAAGGACCAGTGCATGGATTTTCCCAATGACAAAATCGCTCTGAGCTCGAGCACTGGAGCAGCAAATCAAGGCATCAGAGACATATGGGGAGGAACTGTATTGTCTGGTTTCAGGTCAAGGGCTGGAGAGGCAGCTTCCTCCCAAAGAGAGGTACTGACAGAATCCATTTTATTTGGTGAGCCCTCCCCCAGCCTAGCATGGAGGTGCAGACAGCAACCATATCTGAGTCTCCATGTACCTGGCTAACACTGTTTACTTCACCTGGGTGCTTCCTTGAAACCTTGCTCCACTCAACATTCTGGACCATCCAAGCCAGGTAAAGCACAGATAATGGCTAAACTTGGCCTTCTGTGGGACCCCTCCCTAGAGGCCCCTAACTTCATGCCCACTGACCAGCTTTTGTCTCAGTTAGAGAACTCCCCAGGGCCACATCCAAGGATGACACACCTAAAGGGTAGACAAGACAGACACCAGAGCCCTATTAAAGTAAATCCTATTCTTTAAGTTCAGCCCTTGCACAACAGCTCCTCCACTGTAGTCACTGGCCAGTCCTCACAAACAATTAGCTCAAGAGTCAATCCCTCCCATTAATAGGCAAACAACAACCAAGACACACACACAACCCATACAAGATACATACCTGGAGCATCTGGTTCAGGTGCCCAGAGAGGCTGTGCCACTGGGTTGCACAGGACACCTACTATATAAGGCCACTCTACTAATACTGGGAGACATAGGGGCCCTACCTAATACATAAAAATAAATATAAGGAGGTGGCAAAAATGGAGAGACCAATAAAAATGTCCCAAATAAAAGAACAGAACAAAGCTCCAAAAAAAAAGAACTTAACAAAATGTAGACAAGCAATCTACCAGATACAGAGTTCGAAATACTTGTTTTCAGGATGCTCAGTGAACTTAAGGGAGGAGTAGATGAACTCAATGAGAACTTTAATAGTTAGAAAACATAAAAATTGAGATAGAAAACATTAAAAAAACAAGCAGAAATTAAGAATAAATTGAAGGATACCTCAGGACGAATCAACATTAGATGAAGCAGAGGATCAAATCAATCATTTTAAAAGATAAGGTAGCAGAAAACATCCAATCAGAATGGCAACAACAACAACAACAAACAGAATCCAAAATATGAGAATAACTTAAGGGGCCTCTGGGACTCCATCAAGGGTACCAACAGAAAGAATCTTAAAAGCAGCAAGAGAAAAAGCAGTTACCTACAAGGGAACTTTCTTAAGACTGTCAGCTGATTTTTCAACAGAAACTTTTCAGGCTAGAAGAGATTGTCATAAAATATTGAAAGTGATGAAAAATAAGGAGCTACAGCCAAAATTATTCTACCCTGCAAAGCTGTAATTTAAAAATCAAATAACAGGTAAAGAGCTTTCCAAACAAGAAAAAGCTAAAGGAGTTCATCTTACCAAGCCAGTATTACAGGCTATGTTAGAGGGACTTCTTTAAGAAGAAAAAAAAAAAAAGAAAAGAAGATAAAAATATGAATAATAAAATGACAATAACTACAGCTCTATCAACTATTACTTAGACTGTAAGTGGATTAGGTGCTCCAATCAAAATCTAGGATAGACAAATGGGTAAGAAAAACAAGACCTTTACATACACTATGTAGAAGAGACTCACTTTAGCTTGAAAAGCACACACAGATGGAAGTGAGGAAAGGAAAAAATATATTGCATAAAAAGAGAAAAAAGGAAAAAAAAGGTTGGGGTAGCAATACTTATGCCAGACAAAATAGACTTTAAAACAAAGTTTAGAACAAGAGACAAAGAAGGAACCAATAATCCCTTTCTGAGTATTTATCAAAAGAAATACAAAACACTACTATGTAGGGACATGTGAATCTATATGTTTATTGTAGCATTATTTACAATAGTCAAGGTACAGAGTCAGCTAAGGTGTCCATCAATGGATGAATGAATAAAGAAGAGATTGTTTACATATACAATGGAATATTACTTAGCCATAAAAAGAATACAATCTTGCCATCTCCCACAACATGGATGGACCTGGAGGATATTGTGCTGAGTGGAATAAGTCAAACAGAGAAAGATAAATACCATGATTTCACTTACATGTTAGAACTAAAGAAAAAAATAAACAAACAAAACAGAAACAAGCTCATAGATACAGAGAACATTTTGATTGTTGTCAGATGAAAGGTGGATTGGGGGGCTAGGTGGAAAAGAAGGAATTAAGAAGTACAATTGATAATTACAAAATCATTATGAGGTTGTAAATTATAGCATAAGGAATATAGTCAATAATATTGTAATAACTATGAATGGTGTCAGATAGATACTAGATTAATTGGTGTGATTACTTGGTAAGTTATATAAATGTCTAATCACTATGTCATACACCTGAAACTATTATGTATCAACAGTAATTCAAGAATTAAAATAATATTAAATAACACCATAAGTAAATCAATACAGAATCCTAAAAATAGTGTTCAAGTATTTCACTGGAAGGCAACAAAAGAGAAAATAGAGACATAAAAATCAGTGGAAACACTGAAATAACAAAATGACAGTATTAAACACTAATCTATCAATAATTAAATGTAAATGGTAACAAAAAATAAAAACCAGACTGATAGAATTGATCAATAAAACATGACCAGACTTTATGCTACTCATAAGAAAATCACTTCAATTATAACAATACTAGTGTTAAGTAATAGAATGGAAAAATATATATTATGCAAACATTAATTTTAAAAAGACAGAACTATATTAATATTTAATAGATTTCTGAGCATAGAAAATTACTAGAGATAAAGAGAGACTTTACATAATAATAAAAAGGATCAATCCACTCTTACCACTCCTATTCATCATACTACTATAAGTTATACTTACTATAATAAGGCAAGAAAAATATAAAGGTATACAAATTGGAATGAAAAAAAAATAAAAGTCTCTATTTGCATATGATGAGTACCTACAAATAAAACCCCAAGGAAGCTACTAGAAAATTCCTAGATTTAAAAATTGAGTTCAATAAGACTCAAGATCGACATGCAAAAATCAATTGCATTTATAAACATCAACAATCAGTATGTACTACATTAAACCCAGATATTAACAATAAGGAAAACTGTGGTTGTGGTGGGAGACTTTCAGGGGTTATATGGAGACTCTGTACTTACTATTAGATTTTCCTATAACATAAAACTAGTCCCAAAATAAAGTACATTAATTTTTTAAAACAATCAATGTGTATGTGTGTGTGTGTGTGTGTGTGTGTGTGTGTGTATACACACATAGAGAGAGAGCGAGAGAGAGAACAAAGAAAAAAAATAAAACAAAGTGTTATAACAATATATGATGAAATATTGTGCCAGAGAAAATAAAATATGTAAGGAATATTATCTAAGTATCAGGTAAGAATTTCCCAAAGAGCAATATGGTTACCAAAATGGTAGATTATAAATAATCCACTGGTAGGAGAACCTGAAAACTTGAAATATTGAAAGACATAGAAACATTGTGTAGTTAGTTACAAAGGAAGATATTTATTATGTAATAAGTAAAAGAATTTTAGAAGTGTGACAAAAAATGAAATGGGAGAGCAAGGTAGCATTTACTGGACAGTTGAGGTATTTGTAAGCAACGTGGATTAGTCATGGTTCTCCAGAATGTCAGAATTAGTAGAATATATAGTGATAAGAGTAAGAGTAAGAGAGAATATTTATATTGAGAAACTGGTTTATGGGATTATGAAGGCTGAGATATTCCATGATGTACCATCTGCAAGCTCTAGAGACCCAGAAAAGCTGGTAGTGTGATTCAGTATAAATATGAAGAACTGAGAACCAAAATATAATGGTTTAAATCCCAGTCTGAAATGAAATTAGACTGTTTATCATCACACACCAAAATTAACTCAAAGTGAAGTAAGGACATAAATATACGACCTAAAATAATAAAGTGCATAGAAGAAAACCTAGGAACTAAACTCATGGACCTTGGGCTTACAGAAGATTTTATGAATTTGACATTAAAAGCAAAGTGAATAAAATAAAAAATAAATGAATGAGACTACTTCAAACTAAAAAGCTTCTGCATAGCAAAAGAAACCATCAAAAAAGTAAAAAGACAACCATCGGAATGGGAGAACATATTTACAAGCAACCCCTCTGATAAAAGCCAATGTTTATAGCAGCATTATTCAAGGTGCCAGGACATGGAAGCAACCAAAGTGTTCTATGATAGATGATTGGATAAAGAAGCTGTAGTGTATATATACAATGGAATACTACTCAGCCACAAGAAGAGAAATACTGTCATTTACAACAACATGAATGGACATCAAGATAATTATGCTAAGCAAAATAAGCCAGACAGAAAAAGTTGAAAACCACATGATATCACTTATATGTGAGATATAAACCTAAAAGCATCAAATGAACAGGATAAACATACAGAGACTCATAGACATGGACATGAGAGTAGTGGTTACCAGAGAGTAGGAGGGGAGGGTGGAAGACAGCAGTAGATGGGGTAAAAGAGGTCAAATATGTGGTGACAGAAAGAAATCTATCTATGAGAGGGGAAAACACAGTGCAATATATGTATGCCTTACTGTTAAATTGTATCCCTGAAACTTACTAGATTCTATTAACCAATGTTACCCAAAATAATAATAATATTTTAAAAAATATATAAATATTTTTAAAAAGAAAGAAAAAATGCTAGTCTAAAAACCAGAGAAGATGTCCCTGCTCAAGCAGGCAAGCAGGAACTAAAAAGGGGCAAATTCTCCTTTCTCTGCCTTTTGTCTTATTCAGGCTCCCAATGGATTGGATGAAGTCAACCCACATTGGGAAGGGCAATTTCTTTTACTAAATCCACTGATTCAAATGCTAATCTCATCCAGAAACACCTTCACAAACACATCCAGGGTTAAATTTAATCTGGGTACCTCAAGGTCAGTCACATTGATACAAAATTAACCATCACACAATGTTTTGAAGTTCAGCTTTTACCCTAAGGTTAATGGAAAAGAATGAAAAGATTTTATATAAAGAAGTGATATAAGCATATTTCCATTTTAATAATAAAACTGTAACTCGGTGTGAAAAATAGATTGGAAGGAAGCAAAAGTAAATGCTTAGAAACAAGTTAGTGGGCTAAGACAAAAGTTAGTTCTTGCTCCTGAAATAAACCCTACTCATTGTAGCTGGTGTCATTTATAACTATAAATTCTCATGCCTATTCAGGAACCTGAAAAGACTTCAGCTCTGTCTGATTACATGTTGAGTTTTTTTTTCCTTTTTTGTGTAAATATCTTGGTAAGCTTCTGTATTTTTTGTCTTTAAATATACTCTATACTTTTAATTTTGTGATAGCCTGCTGAAATGTGATAAGGTAAGAGTTAATTAAAAAACCTGAAAACTAGACAAAGGAAGTCTATACCTTAGTAATGTTTAACTAAAGCAAAAAGGCCTCTTTCCCAGAACCCTTAATCGCCTCTTGCTATTAATATAATTTGTAACAATGTAACAATGAGTTTATACCTAACTGCCAATTTTAGCTTATGTCATCCTGCTCGCTTGCATGACATGAGAAACAATCAATTATATATAAGCTGGACATGATTCTTGTTTGGGGCTGCTCCTAGCAAGGACAGCCACTGGCTGAAAAACAGCCTTTGAGAGCATACTTGGTTTGGTCTATTCAATATTGGCCACAATAATTTCTTCTAACTTTTTTCGTGCAATCAGATTACTCACACTAAAACACTGAACTACATATTGGAAATCTAAATATTTAGATTCTCAAGCAAAATTCATACATACTATATTATTCAACTATACACCTACAATACAATAAAATTCTGAAGGTAGAGAATTTTTTAAATTTTAAAAATATATAGGAAATATTAAAGAATAATTTATTATTATGTTAATTTCTTTTTTATATTAACAGTTGTTTTTTTTTTTAAGTGAAAGAAGAAATTTTATTCTCTCTGGTTTTTATTTTCCCATTCCAAAAACCTAGTCAGGCCTGAGCTACCTTAACTCAGACGTGTTTGAAGTATCTATGTAGAAGTTATTTAAAGACAACTTAGAATTATTCAGAATAATCTCTTAAATGTTTCTTATGAGGAGATATGAGAGAGGGGTAAAAATGGTATGGTAAATGCTATGGAGAATAATGATTTCCCTAGATGCAGAAGTACTGGGAAATTTGTGTTTTTTTACACATAAAGGGCAGACACGAAGATGTCAGGACCTCTCAGGAAATGTTTTTTAGTTGTGGATAAAATTTCTCTTTTTCAAAAGAGCACTGAATTAAGAAAGCTACTAGATAACATAGAACTACAGAGATTTCAATGATTAAGCAATGTGGGCCAAACTCTAAAGGGCCCTCTATAAATGCCTTATATGACATATCACTGGCACTGTGATGACGTGCTACTGAAAAGGTCACAAAGATGTAGTAATGGGTTAAGGATAGGAGCCTACGTGCTACTCACCATATCTCGCTTCTGGACATCTGCCTGCTTGAAAAGTTATTGTTTGACTATTACCCCTGGGAACCTAACAGTTACCCATGGTGTGATGACGTGCTACTGAAAGGGTCACAAAGATGTAGTAATGGGTTAAGGATAGGAGCCTACATGCTAATCGCCATGTCTCGCTTCTGGACACCTGCTTGCTTGAAAAGTTATTGTTTGACTATTACTCCTGGAAACCTAACAGTTGCCCATGGGAACCTAACAGTTGCTCATGGGAACCTAACAGTTACCCATGGGAACCTAACATTTTAACAGTACGCTTTCTGCTTCTGTACCCACTGCTTGCACAACCTATGGGTCGACAGGTAGAGAATAGAAGAAAAATAGACCTTTGTGTTCAGACAGAATGATTTATAGGATTTAGGGCTTAAAACCCTTGTACCTTTATGTTTCGGGGCTGCTCTTTTGGAAGGACAACCGCCGGCTAATAAACTGCCTCTAATATCAGAGCACTCAGGTTGAGTCTGGTTATTCCAGTCACAACAGCACCTTGGTATAACTCTGGGTTGATTTGGGAGTGTTAGCCTTTAGATTGATTTTAGATTTAATCTCTTTTTAAATTTAACAAAACAGAGGTTATAATTTTATATTAGTTTTCTAAGGCTGTTGTAACAAAGTACCACAGACTGGGTGGATTAAAATAACAGAAATTTATTTTTTTTCACATTTCTGGAGTCTAGAAATGTAAAATCAAGCTATCAATATGGCTGTGTTTTCTCTTGAGGCTCTAGGAGACATTTCTTCCTTGCCTCTTCTAGCTTCTGGTTGCTAGCAATCTTTGGCATTTTTTGGTTTATGGCAGCATAATTCTAATCTCTACCTTAATTCTTACATGACCTTCTTTTTGTGTCTCCTCTTTGTCCCAGTGTTGAAATATTTCTCCTCTTTTTCTTATAACTACACCAGTCACTTTATGAGTGCCCACCTTAATCCAATTTGACCTCATTTTAATTAGATTACATCCTCAAAGACCCTATTTCCAAATAAGGTCACCTGAACAGCTACCAGCAGATAAGGTTCAATATATCTTTTGGGAGGGCAAAATTCAACCCACAATAGTCTACTTTCTGTGCATTTTCTAAATTCTTGTCTTTCTCGTGTGCAAAATACATTCACCCTATCTCAGCATCCCTAAATGCCATAATCCATTCCAGCATTAACAATAAATCCAAAATCTTAATTAAATATTACTAACTCAAAAAATCTTTAGTTTCATCTTCTAAATCATTTAATTATGTAATGGTGGTACTTTGGGTATAGTCCATCTTGTGGCAAAATTTCTCTCCACTTGTGGACCTGTGAAACTAGAAAATAAGTTATCCACAAAATACAATAATAGGAGAGGCATAGGATAGACAGCACCATTCCAAAAGGGAAAAATTGAAAGAAATCATGGATTCTACGTACATTCCAAACCTAGCAGGGCAAATTTCATTATGTTTCAAGGATTATGAATTATCTTCTACTGCCTGATATTCTATCCTCTGGGCCTTTAGATGTCCCACTGGCCCCATCAGCTTCTGAGTCTATCTTGGAATCATTCATTACTTATCTTGAAGAATAATTCATGTTTGTGGCTAAGTAACTTTATCTGCCTGTTTTTTGCCTACAGAATTCCAGAGGTTTAACAGCCTTTCTTCATTTCATCTATTTCTCTCACCTTTAGTACAAGATGGCAGTGTCTTAACTAGTATAACATCCTCAAAAATCTTATATCTTCCATTTTTTTTCAAGGGGATCCAGGCCATTAGACATGAGAATTCTCCATAGATCCATCCTGGATAATCTCATCTCTACTCTTGTTTTCTGTTGAGATGATTGATTTGATGCATGAGTTACATTCCTGATAATATCTCCAGCAAAATGTTGCCCAACCATACACTTCCTATTCTCTAAGAAGTATATCTTATCATTTTTTTCAATGTGAATAAGCTGAGAACTTTTAGAAGTTCAAGTTCTTTTTTTATTCAGCTTTACTCTGTCCTCTCATATTTTACTATATTAAGAAGACAACAGACTGCATCTTCCACATTCTGCTTGGAAATTCAAGTTCATTGCTTATAAGTTCTACTTTCTATCCAAAAAAAGAACATGACTCAGCCAAGTTTTCTGTCATTTTATAATATATATTTTCTTTCTTCTAGTGTCCAAAAACATGTTATTTCCATCTAAGAATTTACCAGAAGCAGTTTAAACTTTCGTATTTCCAATAACAGTCTTTCAAACACAATCTAGGCTTAAGACTTATGATGTGCCCTCACATTTTTTTTCAGTTTCTATCTATTACCCAAATCTAAAGTCACTTTCATATTTTCTAGGTATTTAATACAGCAATACCCACTTTTTAATGCCAGAATTTATATTAGTTTTCTAGAGCTGCTATAATAAATTAATAAAATAGGATGGCTTCAAACAAAATATTGATTCTGTCATTGTTCTGGAGGCTATAAGTTTGAAATCAAGGTGTTAGCAGGGCCATACCTTCCTTGCTTGTTCTAGCTTCTGATGGTTGCTAGCAATCCTTGGCATTCTTTGGTTTATGGTAGCATAACTCGTATATATCCCTCTGCCTTTCCATGATTATTTTCCTTATCTCAATGTTCAACTCTCCCTCTCCTTTCTCATATAATGATATCAATCACCAAAATAATGCCTGCTCTATTCCAGTACAGTTTCATCATAATTTAATTACATCTGCAAAGTTGTATTTTAATTTTGTTTAATAAAAATTATGTGATATTTTCAAAAACACCTGTGTTTGTATAACAAGATATATAATTATAAGAATTAAAAGTTGTGTTGCTAAGTAACTCTCATGTGGAATAGGAAATCAAAATTATAGTGCATTTAGAAAAATATGAACAATTAGACTATTAAATATCAATATTGAAAAGTTTTGCTTTAATTATACTCAAATTAAGTCCATAGCCTCAAATATATTTATTCAATAAGAAAGAATAAAAATGATTAAACTGGATATTCAAATGGAGAAGTTATAAGGAGAACAATAAAAAGTGTAAGGGAAATAGGAGGAAGGAAATTATATAAAGAAAAGCAGGAATTGATGAATTAGACACTTCTTTCAAGAAGACATAGTAATGGCCAAGAGATATATGAAAGGATGCTCAACTTCACTAGCTATTAGGGAAATGCAAACCAAAACCACAATCTAATACCACCATACACCTATTAGAATTACTATTCTCAACAAGACAAGTAATAACAAGTATTGGAAAGGTTGTGGAGGAAAAGGAACCCTCATACACTGCTGGTGGAAATGTAAATGAGTATAACCACTATGGGAAACAATATGGAACTTACTCAAAAAACTAAGAATTGATCTACCATACGACCCTGCAATCCCTCTTCTGGGTATATATCCAAGATATTTGAAAACAGTTATCTGTAAAGATACATGTATCCTGACATTCATAGCAGCATTATTCACAGTTACTAAGACATGGAAACAACCAAAGTGTCATTTGATAGATGATTGGATAAAAAGGTTAGGTACATATATACAATGGAATATTACTCAGCCATAATAAAAAAGATGATAAAAAGCAAACAAAATAATCAAACACAGACATATGGACACAGGTGACAGTTTATTGGTTACCAGAGGGAAAGGGTAAAGAGGAGAGGTAGATAAGGATAAAGGGAGTCAAATATTTGGTAATGAAAAGCAATATGACGTATTATTGAATAGTACACTTAAAACTTATAAAATTGTAACCAATGTTACCTCAATAAATTTAATTTTTAAAAAGTTTGTTGTTTGAAATTCCTCTTCACACACACATTTCTAAGCAGTTCTTTAATAATGTTTTACTTCTAAATGTAAACCAACAGTGAAAGATAGTGAGATGTTTGGCAAATTCTCCTTATGAAATGCATGACCCCCTCCTCCCAAAAAAGGAATCAAGATGAAAAGAGAAACAAAAAAAGTGATGAAACTTCAAAAATGTCAATAATTAATATCTTCAGAGAATATACTGTCTTTGAAATAAAAACAGAATATTACAAATAATGGAAGAATCAGAAAAAACAGAGTTTTTAGAATTTAAAAATTAGTTCACAAATTTTCAAAGTAGAAATATTGGAATTTAAGAATCAAGACAATCTCCTAGAAATTTAAATGATATTGACAATAACAACAAAAATAGGCTAATGGAGAAGAGGGTTTTGTTTTTTGTTTTGGAAGGATTAAGTCAAAAATGCAATAGTCTACTAATAAATAACATGGCATAACTAAGGAAATAGGACAAAATTGTCAAAGAAATAAAATGGAAAATTCCACAGACTTAGGCATATGAGTTTTGTAATTACAATGACCAATGAAATATCAACAAATGACTGGTAAAATTACTACACTAAAGCACAATACTGTGTAATTTCAGAATACTAGATATAAAAGAAATGATTATTAAATTATTAGGAAAGAGAATAGCATCAAAATTTTCTAATGTAACACTAGGAGCTAGAAGAAAATAAAACAATGCCTTTAAAATTCTGAGAAAATATCATTCTTCAAAATGGTGTTTTTGAATAATGTAAAATTTTAAAACATACAATGGCTCAAAACTTTATCTTCTGCATATCTTTTTGCAGATAGCTATTGGTAAATTTGCTAGAACAACAACAAACAACAACAACAACAACAGAACAAAAAAAATAGCCATGAGATCCAGAAAACTTGGAGTACAACATTGAAGATGAATAAAAGTACTCCTAGGATGACAAATCTTCAATGCACCCAGAAAGAAAGCAATTATTGTGGAATGGAGAAGAATGGAAGGATTAAGGGGAAAAAGATTGTCAAAGAAAAAATAGAAAAAATAGATTAAACAATGCATTTGGTTGTTTAGAAAATAATATTGATGGAGATTTCATATGTATGTTGGAAGAATTAGTAAGAATTAGCTAACAAGAAGTAAAAATAATTATTAATTGTTGAAAATTCAAAAATTCATAGTACATTGGTTGGCTTAGTAGCTGATATTAACAGGAGCAATAATATAAACACTGCAATTTTATTAAAATTATAACTAAATTTGTAAAATAGAAGAAAAAGTTTGAATTGTATTATAGAGTTAAATGTTCCTATGCCATAACGGGAAATAAATACATAACTTATAAAATCGATAAAAATATAATGTCATAAGCATATTCCTTTCAAACATAGAGGTAATGGTAGAAGAGACACCTTAAATAGTTTAGTTATTCTATCTGAGGAACTGGGCTGAGAAATGGGGACATTTTTGTCAGTATATTGTTATAATCCACTAAACGTACAATGTGACATTAAAAACTTACATGCATTAATTATCTTAATCAAATAAATGTTAATTCATAAAACTAGAAAATAATAATTCAAATTATCAACTCAATTAAAAAATAAAACCTGATATAATGCACTATTTTACCAAGTAATGTACATGACCAAGTTAACTAAAGAAAATTATATAAGAAGTTGAGATTCTCAAAGAATGACCCCCAAGAGTGACAGTAGATTGCAATAATGTTATTACGCAACCTTTTTCAAGCTTCAAAATAAGAGATACTCTTGTTTTTTTAATGTTTCAGAATATAGGAAAAATACAGAACTTTTTATCATGCTGTTATATCTGATATACATCATCATAAAAAATGAAAATACTAATATACTTCAAAAATAAACATAACATGAAAATTCTAAATATCTAACAAATCAATTTATATGTTAATAAAAATATAATCAAACTGATTTTATCATAGGAAATAGATGAATTATAATTAGAAATTTCTTAACTTACTCTGTATATTTTTTATCTTAATAAAGAACAATATGTTTTTTGACAGTTGTTAAAGGGCATTTATCTGATATACTTCAACACCAATTTCTGACAAAATAATACTTTTAGTTAAGTGAAAATCGTGGGAAGCTTCTTTAATTTGTTAAGAATGTATAAGTGGAGGTGGCTCCATAGTGTAGTGGTTAGCACATCCGCTTTACATGCAGAAAGTCCTGGGTTCACACCTCAGGTGGAGTCATAGACCATACCCCAGATGCACCAGGCCCCCTAGGTGTGCCAGACCCACAGACTATACTCCGGGTGTACGAGGCTCTCCAGGTGAGCCAGGCCCCGGGTGCATGCCTCAAGCGTGTGGAAGGAGACGCTCCACCTTCAGAGATCCAGTTCTTAAGGGGAAATGGCAACATCCATAGGTCAGGGGTGGAAGTGGGGTGTGGGGGGCAAATTAAAGAAGGGGAATAAAGGAATGTATAAGTGATATTAGTAGCTATGTATAGTGCTTAATGATAAAACAGAAGAGCAAGTATGTAAAATTAGGACATGTGCAGCCATTCCCTATTCCACATTCATGAAATTAATTATTTTAACTGTAAAAGTCCTTTGTACAGCTGAGTTACAACAGACCAAGAAAGCTTTCTAAATCCAGTACACAGGTAGAAATAAACAGTATATAATAACATTTTTCATAAGAAGTAAAACTTATTTCATCAATCAGCATTAAAAGCATTCTTATAAAAGTCTGGGACCAAAAATGGTACCTGTATACCACCAGTCATTTATCATGAAGTGAATTAACTATGCAAAATAAAAATAAAATATAAAAATTTTAGGATTATTTAGAATAAACATACCAGTTTATTTATTTATTTATTTATTTATTTATTTATTTATTTATTTATTTGTCCATCTATCTATCTATCTATCTATCTATCTATTTATTTATTTATTTATTTATTCTTTTCTCCCTAGCTTTATTGAAGTATAATAGACAATCAGTTGCTCTTATTTACATTGTATAATTCAATGAGTTTTTTTCAATTATAGTAGGCATACAATAATATATTAGTTTCATTTGTATAGCAGTGATTAGAGATTTATTTAACTCATGAAGTGGTCACCCCACTAAATCATGTGCCCTTCTTTCCACTTACACATTTTTTACAACATCGTTGACTATTTTCTTACGCTACACTTATATCTATTTTATATCTATCCATTTGTACTTTTTAATCCCTTCACTCTTTTTCATCATTCCCCAACCCCCTCCTATCTAGTAGTCCTCAAAATATTCTCTATATCAGTTTAATTTAAATAGAAAAGTTTACTGAAAAAAATTTTTAAGATTATATAAGTTGATATATATATTTCCTTGGAAAGAAAACCAAGTATTGTAAAGATTGTGTATATTATAAAATTTTTCAAAAGGATTATGGGTACTTGAAGAAGTCCTGATAAAATAATTTTAATTTTCATGTATAACAGACAAGCAAGTACAGTAAAAAGTATTGAAAACAAGAATGAAATGAAACTTACATTGATCAATGTTACTTATAAAATTGAAATAATTAAAAGAGTATAAAACTCTTGTTAAAACAGCACAAAAATAATGGACTCCTCAGAAACATAAATTTACATTTAGTTACGATGAAACTGGCATTTTAATTCATTTGGAAATATAACAATATTTTAGGTTTTGAGGCCATACAGTCGGTGTTGCAACTACTCATCTCTGCTATTATACAGGGAAAGTAGCCATAGATAGTACATCAACAAAGTGAGTGGGAAAGTGTTCACATAAAGCTTTATTTACAAAAACAGTCACCAGGGACAAAGGAGAGTGAAAATGTCAGAGTAGAGAATTCCAAGGTTCCTATCACTCCAAAGAAATATTGAAAAATCTGCTAAAACTTTCTGAATCACATTTGTTGGAACTCTGAAAAATAGTCAAAGTTTATAACAAGAAAGTAAATGCCTAATCAAGAAAAATGCAACTGAAACACAGTAGGAGAGCTTTATAATGTTTAACTCGTCTTGCCTCACCCCAGTCCCCATATTGCACTGTCTTAAAGAAAGAACTAATATTTTCGGTATGAGTTTATGTTTCTGTAGCAGAGTAGATTTTGTTGTCAAATTTAAGTCAGGTTTTTTTTTTTTTTTACCTATTGAAAGCTTCTTGGGAGGTTCAATTAAACATAGGAAGACTGTAATAAAAGAATTTTAAAAAATAGGTATAAAAATACAGAGAAAGATTAGCAAAATGGCAAAAGCAAGTCCTTTCTTAACAGTAGTAACTGAAGGCTGTTATTCAATTAAGAGGTGGAGATTGGCAGAATGGTTAAAAAATGTGATTCATTCATACACTGTTTATAAGAGATTCATTTTAGATCCAAAGAAAGACTTTGAAAGAAAAAGATAGCAAAATATATTACATAAAAATTGAAACCAAAATAGAGTTTGGGTGGCCATACTATACTATTATAATAGACAAAGAGGGGCACCATGTATTGATAAAAGGGTCAATCCTTCAAAAAGATGTAGCTTTATAAACTTATACACACCTAACATAGATCCACTAAATATATAAAGCAAACATTGTCAGAATAGAAAACAAAGGAAAATAGAGTTCTACAATAATAGTTGGAAACTTCAATAACTCACTTTCAATAATAGATGAAAGAATTAAAAAGAGATCATTGAGGAAATAGAAGACTTGCCAACACTATAAGTCAATTAGACTTAAGAGACATATACAGAAGAACCACAACAGTAGAAAACACATTCTTCTCAAGTGTACATGGAATATTCTTCAGAATAAATCATTTGTTAGGTCATAAAATAAACTTCAACATATATATTTTCTTAAATCAGTAATCACACATAGTATTTTTTGACAACAATGAAATGAAACTAGAAATTAATAAGAAAAGGAAAACTGGAAATTTCAAAAATGGTGGACAGAGATGGGACACTCTCAATTAATAGACCAAAGAAGAAATAATCAAGAAAATAATTAAATGAAATTTGATGTTTGAAAACAATACAGAACATATATCAACTTATGGGATGGAGCAAACACAGTGCTCAGAGGGAAGTATATAACTGAAATGGTTACATTTTTAAAAAGACCTCAAATTACTAACCTAAATTTATTTTTAAATTTTATTTATTTATTCTTTATGGTGACATTGATTAACATAATCCAGTTTCAGGTATACTATTTAACATTAAGGCATATTTATATTGCATTGTGTTATCTTACCATAGTTAGATTTCTTTCTGTCACTACATCTGACCTCTTTTACCTCATCTACTGCTCTCCTCCATCTTGCCCTCACACCCCCTGGTACTCAATGGTAAATTCCCCATGTGCATGACTCTCTGTTTGTTAGTCCTGTTCATTTGTTACTTTTAGGTTTATATCCCACATATAAGGATTATCATGTGGTTTTCAACTTTTTCTGTCTGGCTTATTTCGCTTAGCATGATTATCTTGAAGTCCATCTATGTTGTTGTAAATGACAGTATTTCATCTCTTCTCATGGCTGAGTAATGCTCCATTGCATATATGTACCACAGCTTCTTTATCCATTCATCTATCGTAGGACACCTTGGTTGCTTTCATGTCCTGGCCACCATAAATAATGCTGCTATGAACATTGGTGTGCAAATATCCAAATATGAGTTTTCAAGTCTTTGGGGTAAGTACACAGTAGAGAGACTGCTGGATCATATGGTAGATCAATTCTTAGTTTCTTGAGGAACCTCCATACTGTTTTCCATAGTGGTTGTACCAATTCACAGTCCCATCAGCAGTGTATGAAGGTTCCTTTTTCTCCACATCCTCTCTGACATTTGTTATTACTTGTCCTGTTGCTTATAGCTATCCTAACAGTTGTGGGATGGTATTTTATTGTGGTTTTGACTTGAATTTCCCTAAAGATGTTGAGCATCTTTTCAAATATTTGTTGACTATTTGAATGTCCTCAAAGGAGAATTATCTATTCAGGTCCTCTGCCCATTTTTTGATTGGATTGTTTATTTTTTGTTGTTATTGAGGCATATAAGTTATTTGTATTTTTTTTAATATTAGGCCCTTATCGGAGGCATTGTTTCTAAATATATTTTCCATTCAGATGGTTGTATCTTTACTTTTGCTGAGCAGAAGATTTGTAGTTTGATATAGTCCCATTCATTTATTTTTGCTTTTCCATTCCTTGCCTTAGAGGTCATATTTATAAAATCCTCTTTAAATTCAAGGTTCTTGAGATTAGTTTTTATGTTTTCTTCTATGCATTTTATTGTTTCAGGTCTTTTATTTAGGTCCTTAATTCATTTTGAGTTAATTCTGGTGTGTGGTGATAGACAACAGTCTAGTTTCATTCTTTTGCAGGTGACTTTCCAGTATTCCCAGCACAATTTATTCAAGAGGTTTACCTTTCTACACTGTATTTTTTTGGCTTTTTTGTGTTAAAATTATTTGTCCATATAAATATGGGTTTACTTCTGGACTCTAGGTTCTGTTCCACTGATCCATGTATCTGTTTTGCTGCCAATACCATGCTATTTTGATGACTGCCAATTTGTAGTATAATTTGAAGTTGAGTAGAGCGATACCTACAGTTTCATTCATTTTTCTCAAAATGGTTTTGGCAATTCAGGGTCTTTTGTACTTTCATACAAATCTGATGGTATTTTGTTCTTTTTCTCTAGATAATGCAAATGGGATTTTGATGGGGATTGCATTAAATCTGTTTAATGCTTTAGGTAATAAGTTCATTTTAACTATGTTGATTATTCCAATCCAAGAACATGGAATATCTTTCCATTTCTTTGTATCTTCTTCAATTTCTTTTAATAGGGTCTTGTAGTTTTCATTGTATAGGTCCTTCATGTTTCATTAAATTTATTCCTAGGTATTTGATTTTTTTTTGTTGCAATTGCAAATGGAATTATTTTTTCACTTCTTTTTCTGACACTTCATCATCAGAGTATAGGATTGCTATGGATTTTTGTACATTGATTTTGTATTCAGAAACTTTACTATGTTTGCTTACTGTTTCTAGTATTGTTTTCATGGAATCTTTAGGATTTTCTATACAGAACATCATGTCATCTATGAATAGTGGCAGTTTGACTTTTTGTTTTTCTATTTTGATAGCTTTTATATCTTCCTCTTGTCCTACTTGCTAGGACCTCCAATGTTATATTCATTAACAGTGGATAGCCTTGTCTTTTTTCTGATTTTAGCGGGAAGGTTTTCAGTTTTTCACCTTAAGTATAATGTTGGCTGATGGTTTGTCATATATAGCCTTTATTAAGTTAAGGTATTATTCTTTTATGCCTATTTGTTAAGTGTTTTGATTATAAATGGATGCTGTATCTTTTCAAAGGCTTTTTCTGCATCTATTGATATAATCTTATGATTCTTATATTTTAATTTGTTTATGAGGTGTATCACATTAATCAATTAGCATATGTTGAACCATCCTTGTGTCCATGGGATGAAGACCTCTTGATCCTGGTGTATAATCTTTTTTAATATGTTGCTGTATTTGGTTCGCTATTATCTTATTAAAGTATTTTGTATTGTGTTCATGAGAGATATTGGCCTGTGGTTTTCTTTTGGTGTGTTATCTTTACTAGAATTTAGTATCAGAGTAATATTGGCCTCATAAAATCAGTTGGGAAGTATTGCCTCCACATGGATTTTTTAGAAGTATTGCCTCCACATGGAGAATAGTTATTAAACCTTTGAATGTTTGGTAGAATTCACTGGTGAAGCAACATTGTCCTGGGCTCTTACTTTTTGGAAGGTTTTTGATGATTGTTTCAATTTCTGTACTGTTGATTAGTCTATTTATATTTTCTAGATATTCTTGATTCAGTCTAGGAAGATTGTATTTTCCTAAGTATGGGTCTATTTTTTCCAGGTTATTAAATTTTGTGTTATACACTTTTTCATAGTATTCTTGTATAATCTTTGGTATTTCTGTGATGTCAGTCATAATTTCTTCTCTTTCATCCCCAATTTTGTTTATTTGCATACTTTCTTCTTTTTCTTTAGTGAGTCTAGCCAGGGATTTTTTTAACCTTCTCATAGGGCCAGCTCTTTGTTGCATTTTTTCTTTTTCTTTTTAAATTTCATTTATTTGTGCTCTAATTTTGATTTTTTTTTTTTCGTTTTGCTGACTTCATGCTTCATTTGTTCTTCCTTTTCTAGTTTTTTTTTTTTTTTATGAAGCATCAGATTGTTTATTTGGGCTCATTTTTGTTTTTGGAGATAGGGTTGTAATGATATAAATTTTCCTCTTATGATGACTTGTGCTGTGTACTATCATTATCATTCATTTTGTGTATTGCTTGATCTTTCTTCTTATTTCTTTCTTGACTTAGTTATTCTTCAGTAGCATGTTGTTTAATTTCTATGTATTTGTGGTTCTTCCTGATTTCTTTTTGTAGTTGATCTGTAGTTTCTTGTAGATATTTAATCATGCTCCCTACCCTAGTTTCAGTCCCTGTCAGTGTCAGCGACAGTCTCAACAGTGTTTTCTCAGATTCCCCTGAGGATTAAAAGTTATGGGGGGAGGGGCCCTCTGGGTTGAGTGTTGGGCGCTGTGGCTCAGCCTCAGTTTTACATCTGCAGCCTGTAGAAATCAACTGTTGTTTCTCAGTGGTCCAGTCTTCCTTCTCTTCTTTCTACCCTGTTGACTGAACCCTTCCACTGGCTGCGTGGAACTCACAGCAGCCCCAGGCACAGCTGTTCCAGGAAGTTGCCACATTTTCTTCCCTCCTCCTCCTCCTGCTGGGACCTCTGGAGGCTGAAAGAGGCAGCCTCAGTCTTGGCAGAATTTTCTCAGATACTCCTGGGTCTCAATAGTGATTGGTCTTGGAGGATATCATGGGAGGAGCTTTCTGAGTTGGGAGTTGAGAACTACTGCTCAGCCTCAGTTTTGCAACCAGTCCAGTAAAAATCAACTGTTGTTTTTCTGTGGTCTTGTCTACTTCTCTGCTTTCTATCCGGATAATTGGACCCTGTCACTGGCTGTGTGGAACTCACAAACTCTTCCAGGCAGGCAGGGCTGTTCAAGGAAGTTGTTGCTCCTTCTGCCCTCCTTCTCTTTCTGCAAGGAGCTCAGGAGGCTGTGAGAAGCAGCTTCTTTATGTCTCCCAATCCACCGTTCGACACCTGGGGTTCTGATCTGTGGTAGCTCTTAGGCGCAGATTCAACACTCAGAGATGCTAGTGTGCAGTTTGGATGTTTTTGTTGAGTTTTAAATGTCCAGTTTATTGTTGTTTCAATGAGAGAGATCTGCAGACTGCTCTCACTCTGCCATATTTCTCAGAATCAATTTTAGCTTTTTTTTTATGAGATCAAATTCATGAATTCTTCTTTAAGCCCATGTCCCTAAGTTTAGTTCTGATGATTTCTTCTATATACTTTATTGTTTCAGGTCTTATATTCAGATCCTTAAGCCATTTTGTGTTAATTTTGGTGTGTAGTGATAGACAACAGTCTAATTTCATTCTTTTGCTGTTTTCCCAGCACTATTTATTGAAGATTCTTGCTTTTCTCCACTGTATGTTTTTAGCTTTTTTTTTTTTGTCAAAAATTATGTCCTCATATAAACATGGGTTTATTTCTGTACTCTCGATTATGTTCCACTGGTCTATGTATCTGTTTTTTCTGCCAATACTGAGCCATTTTAATTATTGTTGCTTTGTAGAATAATTTGAATCAGACAGAGTGATGCCTCCAGGCTCATTCTTTTTTTCTTAGGATGGCTTTGGCAATTCAGGGTCTTTTGAGTTTCCATACAAATTTGATGATTCTTTGTTCTATTTCTTTAAAAATGCCATTGGGGTTTTAATGAGAATTGAATTAAAGCTGTATAATGCTTTAGGTAATAAGTTCATTTTAATTATGTTGATTAATCAATCCAAGAACACAGAAAATCCTTCTTTCTTTGTATCACTTTTTATTTCTTTTAAGAGAATCTTATAGTTTTCATTATACAGGTTTTTCACATCTTTCGATAGATTTATTTCTAGGGTTTTTTTTTCTGTTGCAATTGCAAAAGAATTTTTTTCATTTTTCTTTTCTTGACATTTTATTACTAGAGTAGAGGAACACTGTGGATTTTTAAACATTGATTTTGTATCCAGAAACCATATTGTATTTGCTTATAGTTTCTAGTAGTGTTTTCATAGTCTTCAGGATTTTCTATATAGTCATGTCATCCACAAATAATGAGGGTTTGATTTTTCCATTTCCTATTTGGATGTCTTTTATATCTTTCTCTTGCCTAATTGCACTTGCTTGAATCTCCAAAGATATATTAAATAACATTAGCATTAGTAGACAACCTTGTCTTATTCCTGATCTTAGTGGAAAGGTTTTTAATTTTTCACCATTAAGTATACAGTTGGCTGAGGGTTTGTTGTACATGGCCTTTATTATGTTGAGGTACTTTCCTTCTATACCAATTTTGTTAAGGGTTTTGATCATAAATAGATAATGTATCTTCTCAAAGGCTTTTTCTGCATCTATTGACATGATCAAATGATTGTTATTTTTAAATTTGTTTATGTGGTGTATTACTTTAATCGATTTGTGTATGTTAAAACATCACTGTGGCCCTGGGAAGAAGCCCACTAAATCATGGTGTATAATCTTTTTAATATGTTGCTGTATTCAGTTCGCTAGTATCTTATTTAGAATTTTTGCCTCTGTGTTCATGAGATATTAGTCTGTAGTTTTCTCTTTTCGTGTTATCTTTACCAGGTTTTGGTATTAGGGTATTATCGGCCTGATAAGATGAGTGGGGAAGTATTGCCTGCTCTTTGGTTTTTTGGAAGAGGTTGAGCATAATATGTACTTAATCTTCTTTGAATGTTTGGTAGAAATAACTGGTGAATCCATCTGGTCCCGGTCTTTTACTTTTTGAGGTTTTTAATGGTTGTTTTAATTTCTGTACTGCCAATCAATCTATTTATATTTCCTAGTTCTTATTCATTCAGGCTTGGAAGGTCGTATCTTACTAAGTACTTGTCCTTTTTTCTAGGTTATTAAATTTAGTATTATATACTTTTTCATAATATTTTTGTATTATCCTTTGTATTTCTGCAGTATCTTTCATTTCTCATCTTTCATCCCTGATTTTGTTTGTTTATGTCCTTTTTCTTTTTTTCTTTAGTGATTCTAGCCAGGGTTTGTTTCTATGTATCTCTTGATCTCTTTATTTCTTCTTTGACCCAGGTATTCTTCAGTAGCATATTGTTTAATCTCCATGTATTTGTGATTTTTCCCACTTTCATTTCACAGTTCATCTCCAGCTTCAAAGCATTATTATTAGAGAATGTGATTAGTGTGATTTCAAGCCTCTTATATTTTTTGAGGCTATCTCTGTGTCCCAGTATATGGTCAATTCTTGAGAACTGATAATGTATAAGCAGCTTTTTGGGTTTGAAAAAATATGTAAATATCAATTATGTCCAGTTGGTCTAAAATGTAATTTAAAGATGTTATTCTCATTGATATTCTGTTTGGATGATCTGTCCATATCCAACAGTGGGGTATTTAATCCTCCTACTATGATAGTGTTTGGTCTGTTTCTCCCTTTAGTTTTGTTCATAACTGCTTTGTATATTTTTGGGCTCTCTGATTGAGAGCATAGATATTAATAAGTGTTATGTCTTCTTAGTTCATGATTCCTTTTATCAATATGAAGTATCCTTCAGAATCTTTACCTCTTTATTTTTAAGTCTATTTCATTTGATATTAGTACCACTACTCCCACATTTGCCTGAGATATCATTTTCTACCATTCACCTTGAGTCTATATTTGTATTTGGAACTGAATATGTCTCCTGGAGGCAGCATATGGTTGGGTTTGGGATTTTTTTTCCAATCTGCAGCTCTGTGCATTTTTATTGGTGAATTCAATCCATTTATATTTAGGGTGATTATTGAAATATGAAGTTTTCCTATAATCTCTTTATCTTTTGCTTTCTGGTAGACTGTTGTTTTCATTGTTTCCTTGTCCTTGTGTTTCTTTCTTTTTTTTTTTTGAATTTTGATTGAGCTTTGTGAATTTTCTTTCTGGTCCATCTTGTCTTATGTTATATACTTCAGTTTTGAATCTTTGACATGTTGTTACCATTACAAATACCTAAAGGATTGTTATTTATGTATGCCTTATCTCCATTCCTCCTTGTGAATTTGTATCTTTCAATCCTCACCTTTTCAGTCATTGTTGTCTCAGTTTGTTTCTATGCATGCTGAATGTTCATTACTATCTTGTGATAGCAAATTTCTTGTTACTGTTTAAGAGTATAATGCCCCATTGTTAGCGAAGTTTGCACTCCTCTGCTTCTACCTGCCTGCTAGTCACCTTATTACAAATAATGTTTTTTTGTGTCATTTTGTTTTAGGTGACTTGACCCATTTCAGTATTTTCTGTAATGCAGGCCTCATAGTGTAGAATTTCCTCAAGTTTTGTATGTCTAGAAAGGTCTAAATTTCTCCTTTATACCTAAAGGAAAGCTTTGCTGAGTCCATTATTCTTGGCTGGTAGTTTCTTTCATTTAATAGCTTGAATATTTGATTCCACTCCTTTCAGGCTTGTAAGGTTTGTGCTGAGAAATCCGAGTAAAATCTCACGGTTTTCCTTTATAGGTTACCATCTTCTTTTCTCTGGCTATTCTGAGAATTGTTTGTTATTGATTTTTGATAATTTTAATACAAGATGTCTTGGAGAAGACTTTTTTGGGTTCATATAATTGGTTGTTCTGCTGACTTCTTTAAATCCAAGCTTCAGTTCACTCCTTAGTTTTGGAAAATTTTCGTCAACTATTTGTATGAAAATGCTTTCTAATCCCTTCAAGAATGCCCATATTCTTGCTTCTTCTCCTGATGAGTTCAGCTAGTTTTTTTATTCCTCTTTCATTATTTTTCATTATTTGGTTTTGTTGTCTTCCTTCTGATGTATTTCTAAATTTCTGTCTTTAATATCACTGATAGTTTTCTCTGTTTGGTTGACTCTATTTCCCAAACTTGCTATTTCATTTTTCATCTCTTATAGTGTATTCTTCATCTCCAGAAGTTCTATTTGGTTCTTTTTGAGAGTTCATTGTCCTTGCTAAAAAACTCATTCTGTTGATCTAGTTGTGTTTTCAGTTCTTGAAGTTGTTGATATGAATTATTTTTTATCTCATTGAGTTTTTTTTTTCAGAAGGACCATTCTGAATTCTGTCATTTAAGTTGCATATTTCTATGTCTTTCTAAAGATTTTTCTCTTTCTTTCTGAGCTGCCTATCATCTTGGTTGTCCATGGTGTTTAATGGACTATTTCTCTGTCTGGGTATTAAAAGATGTATATCCTGCATTTTTTTTTCCTGAATGAAATTTTATTATGTAAGTGTCTTTAGCCTTTGCTAAGATGGTGTTTTGTTTTTTTTATATCCAGTAGGTGGCATCTAAGCCTCTTGGGTCCCTCTTTTATTTAAAGTCTTAATAATGCCTTTTCTTTTTCTCATATATATTCAATCACCTCACTACCCTTGGTCTCAGTCCTCAGTTTTAGCGACAGTTTTGGTAGTGTTTGTTAAGATTTTCCTGGGGCTCTGGGTGTTTGGTCTTGGAGGATAGAAGTAAAGGGACCTCTGGCTTGGAGGATAGGTGCTGTGGTTTAGCCTCATGGTTTGTAGCCACAGCTGGTAACCATCAGCTGTTGCTTCTCTGTTATTCCCATTTCTTTGCCATCCCCACTTTCCTGCTTTATGCCTTGGTGCCTGCACAGTGCCACTGTGTGAAGTTCATAGCTCTCTCAGGTAGGGACTGAGAGTCTAGGGAACCCAACACACCTTCTCCCTTTCTCCTCCTCCTACAGAGAGGCAGCTTCTTTGTTTCTCCCAGTCTATTGCCTTACTCCCTGGATTCTGACCTGTGGTATCTTTTATGCACGGATCACATGTTCAGATGTGCTAGTGTGCAAGTTTGGTGTTTTTCGTTGAAGTTTAGATGTTTAACTTATTGTTGTTTCAAGAGGAGAGATCTGGAGACATCTCTTACTCTTCTATATTTCTGACACCCAATAACCTAACTTTATACCTTAAACTAGAAAATACAAAGCAAAGTAAAACAAAAGCTATCAGATACAAGAAAATACCAAGAATAAGAGAAGAGAAAAATAAGATAGAGAATAGAAAATCAATAGTGTGAAAAACAAAAATAAATTCTGGCTCTTTGAGAAAACCAGTAAAATTGGCATACCTTTGGGTAGACTGACCAAAGAAGATAAGACACCTTAATTATTAAAACAAGTAATAAATGTTTGGCCAATACTATGACCTTACAGAAATAAAAATAATGTAAAATGGTTAAATTATAAGTTTTATGTTATGTGTGTTTTAATACAATAAAAAGTCCTTAGTACATGTTAAGTGTAACTATGAGCTATTAATGTCTATAGTATAAGCATTTTTCAATAAAAATAAAATAATTATATTTTTGAAATTTTGAATGTCTGCTTTTCTAATAGTGTGATATTTATACTTTGATTTTAATCAAATCCTTAGAGATATGTTAATATTTCAAACATTTATTGTTTTCTGTGCATTTAACTTGCTAAATACATATGTTAATAAAAATAGGTAGAATATCAGATTCAGCTTATGAATTACACTAATTTGAATGCTGATTAATAAGACATATGCATACTTTATCTAAAGAAAACAATAAAACTTTATTGAAAAACATGAAATGTGTAAACTGTTAATATATTCAAGTACAGACAGGTTTATTACTTTTAAATTTTTAATTTCTTCCCAGAGTAACAATTTAGTGAGGGTCACATAGCTAGAAATATGTGCATCTAGGATCAAAGCTACCCAAACTGACAAATGTATAAACATATTTAAATAAAATTCTAAAGAATGGTAATAAAGACTTGGTCAGGTATCAGAAATTAAAATATGAATGCATGATTATAAATAAAAAATTAATAGTTAGAAAACTTCAGTTTAAACAATAAGGAAAGCTAAGAACTCTAGCATTATGTGAAAAAAAAACAAAATTCTACATAAAATATCGTAAAGGTTTATATTAACATAATTGAACTTTCAAAGAAGTAAGCATACTTTCCAATGAACAAAAGTAAAGAGGAATATAAAAAGCAGATGAAAAAAAATTTCTATTGAGTAAACTCCAGGCACTAAATGCAGCAGGAATTGTAAAATTGGAATATCAACATCTTTCAACCCCTTATGAAAAATGAATTTGGGAAGTAATTATCATTGAGAAATTTACAATGAAAGGGTAAGACTGTCATCACCTGAATTTACAGATAAGTTTTAGCACTATTAAAAGTGAGACACTCAAGATATTTGATAAAATATATAAAATAAAGTATTGAACCAATATAAAAAGAACCATTCTATATAATGATTTCATCAAAAAAATAAATAGCAAACAATGAGAAGAGAATTTGACTTGGTTCAATTTAAAGGAGACTTAATGAAATGTAAGACAAAAATAATTTTCAGTGAAGAGACCTTGCATTGATTCTGATGAAAACAAATGAACTATAAAAGAACAAGAAAGTAGTCAATTATGAAAATATGAATAAAAACATGGGGTCAGATAGTATTAAGGAATTAATGTTAATTTAATAAGACACAAATATATGGCAAGATATCTCACGTTCATGGTTTAAATAAGTAATATAATTAGAATGTACACACTACAGATTCAATGTAATCTCCATCAAATCTCAGTAACATTTTTTTAAATAATTAGAAAAAAGACCAATCTTAAAATTCATATTGAACTACAAAAGACCTTGAATCACCAAAGAAATTTGGGGCACAAAGAACAAAGTTATAAGCATCACACTTGTTGATTTCACAATATTTTATAAAGTTATGGTAATGAAAATTGTATAGTACCGACATAAAAACAGACACATAAATCCATAAATAGAGAGCCCAGAAATAAATCCACATGTGTACTTTCAACTGTTTATTGACAGGGGTGCAAGAATACACAATAGTGAAAAACAAATGGTTTTGAGAAAATTGGATGTCCACACGCAAAAAAAAAAAAATTAGACCTTTATTTTACACCATACATAAAAATCAGCTTCAACTGGATTAAAGGTTTAAACATAATATCTGAAACTGTAAAACCCTTAGAAGAAAATATAGAGAAAAAATATTATGACATTGGCCTTTGCAATGATAACTTGGACATGACACCAAAAGCACAGACAGCAAAACTCAAAATAAAAATAAAAGAAAAATGGGATTATAACAAACTAAAACACTTTTGCACAGCAAAGGAAACACTTAGCAAAGTGAAAAGGTAACCTATAGAATGGGAGAAAATATTTGTAAAAGATTGATAGAACTCTTGCAACTCTATAAGTAAAAGAACAAATAATCTAATATAAAGTTGGGCAAACAACCTAAAAAGACATTTCTCCTAAGAAGACATGTAAATGGCCAACAGGTATATGAAAACTGCTCAACATAACTAATGAAGGAAATGCAAATCAAAACTATGTGATATCATTTCATATATATTATGATGGCTATGATCAAAATAATGATAGATAACAAAGGTTGTGAAATGGGAAAAAAATTGTACACTGTTAGTGGGAATGTAAATTGTTCAGCCACTCTGGAAAACAATGTGAAGTTTTCTCAAAAAAATAAAAATAGAGCTACCATATGATTCAGAAATCTCACTTCTGGGTATATATCCAAAAAAATTGAAATCAGTAACTTGAAGAGATATCTGCATTTCTATATTCACTGCAGCTTTATTTACAACAGTGAAGACATGAAAGCAACCTAAACATCCATTGACACCTAAATAAAAGAAGAGCAATATTTACATACGGTGAAATTTTATTCAGCCTTAAAAAAAGAAGAAAATTTTGTTGTTTGTGGTCACATGGATGACCATGAAAGACATTATGCTAAGTGAAATAAATTGACAGAGAACAATACTATATGATCTTACTTATATGAGTAATCTAAAACAGTCATAATAATAAAAGCAGAGAGTGGAATGGTATTTATTAGGAACTGGAGTAGGGTGAGGGAACAGCGAGGTTTTGGTAAATAGGTAAAAATTTTCATGTATGCATGATGAATATGCCCTAGAGATCTACTATACAACATAGTGACCATAGTTAACAGTAATATATTGTATACTTAAAATTTTATTTAAAACATAGATCTTAGGTTAAGTGTTCTAATCACAAAAAGTAAATAAATAAAGAGGACAGGAGGAGAGATTGAGAAAATGGTCTACTAGGTAAAAGCAGGGTTCGTCTCTGATGTTTAAGAGAGGAGGCATCTGAGAAATGCAAAGGAAAGGGCTTACAGAAATGACCAACTCAGCTGGTTATAGACTAATCCCATTCTATAGATCTCTGAATGGCCTTCTGGAAACTCTTATCACACCTAAAAGAGAAACAATCTGTAAATAGATAGGACTTGTGGTCTGGAAATTCCTTCCCCCTTGCTCCCCACACCTGAAAATCTCCCTCTTATCCTGAATCAGGAGGTACACCAAGAACCTCAGACAAAGGAATCACGTACCCCTTACATGGACACTGCAGAGGTATGTAAGCTGTAAGCAATCTAACCAAGGGGAGCTTGTGATGTTAAATTCACTCCACTGGCAATAAATTCTCCTTCCTCTAACAAAGTTATCTAAGCATCCAATTTCCTCTTTCATGTGTTGCTCCCTGAAATAGATCTACATTAAAATTGTAACCAAATTAGAAAATAAACAATGTGGAGAATCACCTCAAGTCCAGCTGATCATAACACCTACATCTGAAAACATAAAGAAGCCACATAGAAGCTGGTAGGAAGGGCAAAGTAAAATATTGAGCTGGCCTCACACCCATGGGTGGTAGAGGATCACTGGGAGGGAGAGCAAAGCTGCAGAGGCTCTCCCAAAAGAAAAGGAGTTCTGGTCTAATCTGGGGGCTCCCCAGCCAAGAGAAAAAGATATTCCAATAACTCTGTAGAAACCAGAGGGGATTCTGGCCATCTGGGTGAGAAGGAAGGAGATTAAATCCCTAGATGTCCCTTTGAAGAACTCACACACAGGCTTTCTGACCAGTGAACACTCACCTGGGAAACCGGCGATGGGTCAGAGGCTTGAGTGGATTCATTCTAAGAAAGTTTGCTTTATCTGACTCCAGAAAGAGGGATGGAAGGGCAGCCACCATTGTGCCTTAGTCCAGCCCCACTACAGGGTAATCTATAGACCATGCAAGTTTGACTGTGCACAGCCTCACACAGAGCCATTAGGAAGCCCTGGTCAGAGGGGATTGGCCCACCATGCCCAACTCACAGATTTCCAGGGGAATTTGTTGCTGAATGGCTGCTAAGCCCTTCTCAGATCCAGGGCTAAGCATTCCCAGCAGTCAGCCAGTGTTATGAGCCACATTTCCAATCCCAGCAACAGTGGCCAGCACTGTGAGCCACATTTCCAAGATAGGGTCAGGTTATTTGCTGCTGCCAACATGAATTTGGGTTGATATCGGGGACCTATGGGCCAGTTCCAGACAGAAGCTAGTCTTGCTGTAATCTGAGATTTCTGCAGGAACTCACAACAGTTATCAAATTTGCAGCAAGACTGAAGTTCTATTGATCTGACTGCCATTGTCTCTTTGAGATCCCTCCCCATCCTAACCACAAATTGTCCCAGGTGACCCACTGACAATGAACTACCACAACCCTACTCCTCCCCTCCCTTGATCTTCTAATTCACACAGGCAACAAACTGCCTGGCACAGGGTGAGGATCTCACAGAAATCAATGGCATGCAGACCTTTGCTGCCTGCAAGAGTTGCAATATTGTGTCTGGGGAGCACAGGGATCAGTGGTATTGCCCAGACAGCAGCTGATCTCACTGTGATCTGTGTCTGCAGCAGGGATGCCCAGGCACAGAAGTTGCAGAAAAACTGAGGCTGTATTGACCAGATGGATTTTGTCTCCCTGAGATCTCACTTCACTCAATCCACAAAGTACCTGCAGCCATTGAAAAGCAGCCTCTCGTGCCCTGCCTGGCTCTGGGGTTGTACACTGAGCTCAGGCAATAGACCTTGGTTAGTGCAGTGAGCCAATTTTGAGGAAAAAGACAGACTACAGTTCTGGACAGACCACTGCTGCCTATATGAGCTGCAATATCTCTTGAGAGGATTGCAGGGGTCCGTATTGACCTAACATTCCTGACTCTCTGAGTTTCTGCCCCATATAATACACAAAGTGCCCACTGCACATTGATAGGCAGCTGCCTGGCAGTAGCACTTTTAGGGCCAGGGTAGGCAGCAGCTGAATTTGCTATGAGTAGAAATATGTACAGGGAGCCACAGAGACAGCGTTGGCATGTAAACTGACACTATAGTGGCAGGAAGAAATTTATTCAATAGACCCAGGAAACTCTCAGGGTCCTTGTGCCAACCAACAGGCATATCACCCAGAGGCTCATACAGTTTCAAAGACTTACAGGCAACTGACAGGCAGTGCCAGGCCTTAAGAAGCATTGGTCCCTCCACTAAATTTCTATTGGTCAAGGAAGGGGGATAACTGGCCAATGCCTACAGTGTTGTATCTTCCACTTACCTATAGATACAGCATAGGCAATAACCATCAGTGGATAGCTTTGTAGTTCTCATCTGGTAGCCCTGAGCAATCAGAAGCAGAGGCTGTCCTTGGCCTACAAGGAAGCCCCTCCCAAGGGGTCACAAAAACAATGCATCTGGGAACTGGCACCAGACCACAACAGAGCAACTCTGATTAGTCCCATTAGTGATACACACAAAAGTTGGTTGCAACAAGTACACAAGCCTACTAGGGCAAATCCCATTCAGTGGAGTCAGCCTCCACACAGCGACTCTTACCCTATGGGTGCAGCCAATTCCCACATTTAGTTAGCCTGAGCATTAATCTCATCCACTGATCTACTAAAAACAATAAATGCTTGGCAACAACAGAAGATCACACATGGTTCACACAAAGATCACATCCAGAGCTCCCAGCATAAAGGATCAGGGAGAGTGTACCACTGGGCCACACAGGACACCTTTTTTATTCAGCCACCTGGCCAAGGCTGAAAAATGAAACAAATATTTCTGACACATAAAAAGGAACACAGAAAGGCTAATAAAATGAGAAAACAAAGAAACATGTCACAAATAAAACAGTAAGAGAAAACTCCAGAAAATAAGCTAAATGAAATGGAGGCAAGCAGCCTACCAAAGACAGAATTCAAAATAATGGTTATAAAGATGCTCAACGAGCTTATGGAAAGAATGGATGAGCACAATGAGAATCTCAACAGCATAAAAAAGGACATAGAAACCATAAAAAACAGAAAGAAATGAGGAATACAATAACAAACATGAAGAATACTCTAGAAGGGTTCAGCAGTAGATTTGGTTGAAGCAGAAAACCAAATCACTGATTTGGAAGACAAGGTAGCAAAATACACCCAATTAGAACAACAACAACAACAACAACAACAACAACAACAACAACAACAAAACAGAGTTAAAAAAATGAAGAGAGTTTAGGAGACCTCTGGGAAAATATGAAGTATAAAAATATCTGAATCATTGGTGTACCTGAAGAGGAAGAGAGAGAGAGCAAGAGATTTAAAATGTATTTGAAGAAATAATGACAAAAAACTTTCCTAATTTGGAAAAAGAATTAGACATACAAGTTCAGGAAGCACAAAGAGTCCCAAACAAGATGAATTCAAACAGACCTACACAAAGACACATCATAATTAAAATACAAAAGATCAAAGACAAAGAAAAAAAACTTAAAAACAGCAAGAGAAAGGTAGCTAGTTACTTACAAGGGTACCTCATAAGAATGTCTGCTGACTTTTCAGTGGAAACTTTGCAGGCCAGAAGGAAATTACAAGAATATTCAAAGTTATGAAAAATAAGAATCTACAACCATAAAAACTCTACTCAGCAAGATTTTAGATTAAAATAGAAGCTAAAATAAATAGCTTCCTAGACAGGGAAAATCTTAAGGAATTCACCACCAACAAGCCAGCATTATCAGAAATGTTAAAGAGTTTCTATAAAAAGAGAAGTTGTAAAAAAGCAAATAGAAATAACAAATGTGAATAATAAAATGGCAGTAACAATTTACCTATCAACAATCACTTTAAATATAAATGGATTAAATGTTCCAATCAAAAGACATAGAGTAAATGAATGGATAAGTAAACAACACCCATGAATATGCTGTCTAAAAGAGACCTACTTCAGATCAAATGACACTCATAGACTGAAAGTAAAGGGATAGAAAAAGATATTTCACAAAAATGAAAATTAAACAAAAACAGAGTAGAAATACTTATATCAAAAAAAAGTAGGCTTTAAATCAAAGGCTAAAACAAGAGACAAAAAAAAGCATTACATAATGATGAATGAATTGATAAATCAAGAGAACATAACCCTAGTAAACATATACACACCTAACATAGGAGTACCTACATACATAAAGCAACTATTGACTGAAATCAAAGGAGAGATCAATAGCAATACACTAATAGTAGGAAACTTTAACACCTCATTGACATCAATGGACAGATCTTCCAAACAAGGAACATTTTCAAGGATAGACCACATGTCAGGATACAAATCAAGTCTCAACAAATTTAAGAAGACTGAAATCATATCAACCATCTTCTGATTACGATAGTATAAAACTAGATATCAACTACAAGAAAAAAAACTGGAAAATACACAAACACATGGAGAATAAATAACATGCCACTAAACAATGAATGGGTTATTAATGAGATCAAAAAAATTAAAATACACCTAGAGACAAATGAAAATGAAAACACAATGACTCAAAACCTAGGGAATACAGAGAAAGTAATTGTAAGAGGAAAATTTAAAACAATACAGGCCTACATCAAGAAACAAGATAATGCTCAAATAAACCATGTGACCTTAAAATTAAAAGAACTAGAAAAAGAACAGCAAACAAAAAGCAAAGTGAATAGAATAAGGAAATAAAGATCAGAGCAGAAATAAATGAAATAGAATCTAGAAAAACAATAAAAAAGATTAATGAAATCAAGGGCTGGTTCTTTGAAAGGATAAACAAAATTAACAGACTCTTAGCTGGACTCATCAAGAAAAAAAAGAGAGAGGACTCAAATAAATACAATCAGAAATGAATGAGGAGAAATAACCACAAACTCCACAGAAATACAATGGATCATAAGAAAATACTATGAGCAATTATATGCCAATAAATTGGATAATCTAGAAGAAATGGACACATTTCTAGAAACATACAATCTTTCCAGACTGAGTCAAGAAGGAACAGAAAATCTGAAATGACAGATTACCACCATTGATATCAAATCAGTAATCAAACACCTCCCAATAAACTGAAGTCCTGGACCAGATGGCTTCATAGGCAAATTTTACAAAACATTCAAAGAACTATCACCTATTTTTTTCAAACTATTCCAAAATATACAAGAAGAGGGAAGGCTTTCTAACTCCTTTTGTGAGGCCACCATTACCTTGAATTCAAAACTAGGCAAAGCCATTACAATAAAATAAAACTATAGGCCAATATTTCTTATGAACTTTGATGCAAAAATCCTCAACAAAATATTAGCAAACCAAATTCAGCAATATATTAAAAATATTATACACTATGATCAAATATTCCTGGGATGCAAGGTTGGTTCAATTTCTGCAAATCACTTAATGTGATACACCACATTAACAAATTGAAAGATAAAAACCATATGATCATATCAATAGATGCAGAAAAATTGTTTGAAAAAATCCAGCATCCATTTATGATAAAAACTCTCAGCAAAGTGGGAAGAGAGGGAAAATACCTCAACATAATAAAGGCCATATATGACAAATCTATAGCTAACATTATAATCAATAAGAAAAGACTAAAAACATTTTCCTTAAGATCAGAAATAAGACAAGAATGCCCAATTTCACCACTCCTCTTTAACATTGTATTGGAAGTTTTAGCCACAGCAATAAGGAAAAAAAGAGAAATAAAATACATCTGAATTGGAAAGAAAGAAATAAAACTGTTATTTCCCAATGACATTATACTATATAAAGAGAACTCCAAAGAGTCCACCAGAAAAACTGTTAGAACTAATCAGTGAATTCAGGAAAGTTGCAGGTTACAAAATAAATATTTAGAAGTCAGTTGCATTTTTTATACACCAATGATGAACTTTCAGAAAGAGAAATTAAGAAAACAATTCCATTTACAATTAGGTTGAAAAATACAAAATAGCTGGGAATCAAATTAACCAAGAAGGTGGAAAATCTGTTTCCAGAAAATTATAAGTCATTGAAAAAAGAAATTGAAAAAGATACAAATAAATGGAATTATATACCCTGTTCATGAGTAGGAAGAATAAACATCGTAAAAATGGCCATATTACCAAAAAACAATCTATAGATTCAATGCAATCCCTATCAAAATACCAATGATATTTTTCAGAGAGCTAGAACAAATAATCTTAAAGTTTATATGGAGCCATAACAAACCTTGAAGAGCCATGACAATCTTGAGAAAGAAGAACTAAGTTGGAGGTATCATACTACCTGATATCAAATTATACTATAAGGCTACAGTAGTCTAAAAAGCATGGTACTGGTATAAAAATAGATACACTGATCAATGGAAAAGAATAGAGATCTCAGAAAAAAATCCATGCCAATATGTTCACTTAATATGTGACAAGAGAAGTAACAATATACAATGAGGTAAAGACTGTCTCTTCAATGAATGGTGTTGGATAAATTGGACACATACATGCAAAAAAGAAGATGGACCACCTTCTTACACTGTATACAAGAATAGATTCAAAATGGATTAAAGACTTAAATGTCAGACCCATAACCATAAAACTTCTAGAAGAAAACTTAGGCAGTATACTCTCTGATATTACTAACAGGAATTTGTTTACAGCTATATCTCCTCAGGTAAAAGAAACAAAACAAAAAAATAAACAAATGGGACTACATTAAACTAAAAAGTTTTTGTACAGCAAAGGATACCATCAACAAAACAAAAAGACAACTGGCTGGGAGAAGATATTAGCTAATGATACATCTGACAAGGGGTTAATATCCAAAATATATAAAGAACTTACACAATTCCACACACAAAAAAAAACAATCCAATTAAAAAATGGGCAGAAGATCTGAACAGATACTTCTCCAAAGAAAAAATACAGATGGCCAATAGACATATGAAAAGATGCTCAAAGTTGCTAACCTTGAGAGAAATTTAAATGAAAACCACGAGATAACAACTTGCACTGAATGGCTATCATCAGTAAATCAAAAAACAGAAAGTGTCGGTGAGAATGCAAAAAAAAGGGAACCCTCATACATTGTTGGTGGGATTGAAAATTGGTACAGCTGTTATGTAAAACAGTATGAAGGTTTCTCAAAAAATTCAAAGTGGTTATACCTTTTGACCTAGCAATTGCACATAGAAAACCAAAACAATAATTTGTAAAAATCTATGCACTCCAATATTCACGGCAGCAGAATTTACAATAGCTATATATGAAAGCTACCTAAATGCCCATCAATAGAAGATTGGATAAAGAAATTATGGTTCATATATACAATGAAATATTTAAAAGATGAAATGCTATCATTTGCAATGACGTGAATGGACCTAGCATTTATTATGTTGTGTGAAATAAGTCAGACAGAGAAAGTTAAATACCATATAATTTCATTTATATGTGGAATCTAAGGAACAAAAAGAAAAATCTAATCAAAAACAGACTCACAAATATAATGGTCATTTTGGTGATGGACAGTGGGGAGGATGGTTGGGGAGCTGGGAGTGGAGCAAAGGCTTAAAGAAGTACAAATTAGCAGTTGATAGTTGGTCATAGGGATGGGGAGCACAGCAGAGGGAAGGCAGTTAGCATTAATATGATGACTATGTGGAGTGCAAGGGAAAGGAGGGAGCAAGTGAGGGGATCATTTTATGAATTATAGAGATGTCTAACCAATATACTGTATACTTGAAACTAATTTATATAAGTAAATTTAAAATAAAACATTAATAAGATGAAGGCAGGAGGAAACTTTTGTAGTCATTGGATACATTAGTGACATTGACTGTGATTATTTTATGAGCATATACATATCTACAAACTCAAGTTATAAAAACTAAAAATGTAGAGTTTTGTGTATGTCAATCCTACTTTAATGAAATGTTTTAAATAAAATAAAAATGTGTTTTATCCTCTAGTCCAAAGTAAAATTATATTTCTAATGTTGACCTCACAAGACATATGAACCATTAAAAAAACTAAAAGAGGAAACACAAATCTTGTCATTTTTATTATGCTAGTATTAGATAATGCAATCTTACATTAAATGAAACCAGGTATGATAAAATAAAGGTAATTTATTGGAAAATCTCATTTATGAATATAGCTGAAAAAATCCTAAATAAAATATTAGAAAATATAATTCAACAATATATTAGAAATAATATGTATCATATGTATTATTAGTCATTGGAGTTTATCTGGAAAGTGAAACAAATTTACAGTACAAAAATATTTAAAATAATTTACCATTTAAAAAATAATAAAGATAAAATGTATGTTCATCTCAGTAAATGAATAAAGACGTTTTATGTAAATTCATGTCACTCTTACTTAAAATATCAAAGAATATATGACTGAAACTTTCTTTATCATTATAAAGGGTAGCTACATCAAACAACCAAAATGTAATAATATTTGCAGTCTACCAAAAAAAGCTACATAATGCTAAAATATAAATCTAACAAAATTAGAGAGACATTTATGGAAGAATATATATATATTATTATTGATTGTTTTAAAAATCATTAGTAAAAGAAGAAATAAAACATGTTTATGGAAAAAATTATTCAACAGGATATAGGTATCGGTTTCAGTCAAGATGAAGGAGTAGGAAATTTCTGTGCTTGCCTCTTTTTATGACCAAATTAAAATTACAACTAAAATATAGTACAATCAACCTGGAAAACTTGCTGAACAGACCTATAACTAAGGACATAAAAAAGAAGCCACATCAAGACTAGTATAAAGGGTGGAGATGCAAAATGGGCTGGTCCTACACCCACTTGAAAGCTGGGAGAGATAGTTCTACTGCAGAAGTCACTGCTGAAGAATGAGGGAACCCACCCCCACACTGGGCTTCCAATCCCAAGCACCAGTGCCAGAAAAAATAGCCCCTATAATATCTGGCTGTGAAAACAACAAGGATTCTACCTGTCAGGATAGACAAAATGCTGCAAGAAACCCTGGCATTTCTCTTAAAGGTCCTGTATGTAGACTTTCTCACTCCCAGGCACTCATCCTGGGCTCTAGAGAAGAAATAGTAGCTTTGGAAGTACCAAAAACATATAAGGAGGGACTGAGCTGAGTGCCTTCAGGATGAGTTCTGGAGAAAGAGCCACCATTATTCCTGTGTTGAATTCTCCTCTTATGTAGCCCATGGGTGTACACCATCTTTCCTTTGTTTAGCCATACCCCCACATCACCAAATCTAAACCTGCATTTGCCTGGTGAAATCCAATGGCTTTACTCGGGTGATTCTTTGAGACACCACTACACTCAATTCATGCATCTCTAGATGTCTGTGACCAGCAGGCAGCTAGAGCTGGCTCAAGCTACAAATTTACTTGAACAGTTCTTGAGAGTGCTTGGGCTTCAAGAGAGCGGTGGCTGGCCTATGTGTACTGTGAGCCTTTTGAGTGGCCCCAGGTTTAGCACTGGTACCAAATTTGAATTAGCAACACCACTTATCCACCATGGTGAATCCCTGAGACCCAACCCCACCCCACTTGTTTGACTCTTTCAGCAAATGAACCATATTGGCAGTTGGCAGGTGGCATCAGGTCTTCAGGTGATCTGTGACTTTTGCTGAGATGTCCCAGGCCCAGTAGTGGTGGCAGATAACCTCAATTTGAAGTGTGGCCTTTTCCATGCACCTTTTAGTCCAGCACAGGCAGCAGGCAACTGTGGATTACTTTGTA
Source organism: Macroglossus sobrinus (assembly GCA_004027375.1). NCBI lineage: Eukaryota > Metazoa > Chordata > Mammalia > Chiroptera > Pteropodidae > Macroglossus > Macroglossus sobrinus. The sequence goes on from PVKZ01000515.1 coordinate 667,708, forward strand.
GCTCCTACCAAATAGTCCTAGGCTGGTCATTGGGCAGCAGCCAAACTTGTCCTACAAAGGAGCCCCTCTCAAGAAGCCCCAAAACCAAAACATCCAGTGGCCAGCTTCAAACCACAACAGAGCACTGCTCAATTTGTCTCATAAGTGACCAATCCACAAGGTGGACTTAACAGGTTCCAGAGAATGCTATGGCAAATCACACTCTTTGGGACCAGCCCCTGCACGACACAAAAGTTGTGCTCATGGCAAACCCACACATCCAATAAGTCTGAGTGTCAACTTCACTCACTGATGTGACAGCAGCAATCAAGGCTCAACTACAAAAGAAGGGCACACAAAACCCACAAAAGGGACAATCTAGAAAAATCTAGCTCAGGCAACCAGGAAGATTGTGCTACTGGGCCCTTCAGGATACCTATTACAGCCAAGACTGGGAGAGAGCATATCTACATAATATATAGAAATAAACACAGAGAGGCAGCTGAAATGAGGTAATGAAGAAACATGTTTCAAGTGAAAGAAAAAAAAGAAAACTCTAGGAAAAAAACTAATAAAATGGAGGCAAGCAATCTACCAGATATGGAGTTCAATTCACTTTATAAGGATGTGTAGGAAACTTAGTGAGAACTTCAACAATGAGATAGTAAGCATAAAAAAGAATATAGAAACCATAAATAAGAACAAGTGAAAAATGAAAATTGTAATAATTGAACTAAACAGTACACTAAAAAAAATCAACAATATAGTAGATAAAGCAGAGGGTTGAATCAGTGACTTGGAAGACAAGGTAGCAGAAAATACCCAATAAAAACAAAAAAAAAAAACAAGTAGAACAAAAAAATGAGGATAATTTTAAGGGACTTCTAGGACAACATCAAGTGTAACTACATTTGCATCATAGGAGTACCAAAGTGAGAAAAGAGAACAGGGCTTGAGAACTTATTTGAAGAAATAATGACAGAAAACTTCTTTTACACAGCAAAGGAAATGCACATACAAGTCCAGAATGGACAGAGAGTTATTTACAAAGAAACTCCCATAAAAATGTCAGCTGATTTCTCACAAAAAAAAACTTTTCAGGCCAGAAAAAAATGGGCACAAGTTATTCAAATTAATGTAAAACAAGGACCTACAACCAAAACTACTCTGCAAGTATTATAAGGTCTGCAATTTATAATCTAAGGATGTATAAAGAGCTTCTCAAACAAAAAATAAAGCTAAAGAAACTTACCATTAAACCAGTATTACAAAAAATGTTAAAAGAATTTACTTAAGAAGAAGAAAGAGGGAATACAAAACATAAAGATAAATGATAAAATGGCAACAAATATGTATTTACCTATCATGACTTTAAATGTAAATGGATTAAATTCTGTAATAAAAAAATATTAGGTGAGCTGAATGAAAATGAAAACAAGACCCATACATATATTGACTATAAGAGACACACTTCAGATTGAAAGAAATACAAAGTCTAAAAATACAGGCATAAAAACAAATATTTCATACAAATGGAAATGAAAAAAAAATAACCGGGGTAGTAACTTATATCATAGACTTTAAAACAAAGGCTATAATAAGAGACAAAGAAGGACATTACATAATGATAAAGGGATCAATCCAACAAGAGAATATACTCCTACTAAACATTTATGCATCCAACATAGGACCACATAAATATATAAAGCAAATATTGCCTGACATAAAGGGAGACATTGACAGAAATACAGTTATTGTAGGGTACTTTGCATCCCATTGACAACAAAGAAATATCTAAATTAAGGATACTGTGGCCATAAATGACACACTAGACCAGATTTATTTAATTAATATTTTTAGAACATATCAAACCAAAACAGCAGAATAGACTTTTTTTTTTCAAGTGCCTACACATTTTCCAAGAGAGATTGCTTTTCAGGACACATAGCAAGTCTCAATAAATTTAAGAAGTATGAAATCAAATCAAGCATTTTCTCTGACCAAAAATGTACGAAACTAAAAAAATACGAGAAAATGCAAAAAAAAAAAAAACCACACACACAAACACATGGAGGATAAATAACATTGTACTAAATAATGAATGGGTTAACAATTATATCAAAGAGAAAATTAAAAAATACTGTAAAACAAATGAAAATGAAAACACAATGCCCCCAAATATATGAAACACAGCAAAAACAGTCTTGAGAGGAAAATTCATAGTAATGCAAGCCTACTAAAAGAAACAAACAAAAATTTTAAATAAACAATCTACCCTTACACCTAAAAAAAAAAACGAAAAAAAAACAGCAAACAAGATCCCAAGTAAAAAGAGAAAAATAATAAAAATCAGAGTGGAAATAAACAAAATATAACCTAAAAAAATTACAAAAGAATAAATGAAACCAAAAGTTGATTATTTGAAAAGATAAACAAAATGGATAAAGCCTTAAGCAGACTCACCAAAAAGGGGTTGGAGGAGAGAGGAAGAGAGCAAAAGAGAGAGAAAACCCAAATAAATAAGATTAGAAATGAAGCAGAAGTGACAACTGACATCACAGAAAAAAAGCAAAAGATTACAAGAAAATAACATGAGCAATTATATATCAAAAAACTGGACAATTTGGAAGACATGGATACATCTCTAGAAACATACAATTCCCCAAGTCTGAATCAAAAAGAAACAGAAAATTCGAACAAACTGATTACCACTAATAAAATTAAATCAGTAATAAAAAAACTTCCAACAAATAAAAATCCTGAAACAGATGGCTTCACAGGTGAACTTAACATTTAAAAAAGAATTAATACTTATCTTTCTCAAGCTATTCCAAAAAATTCAAGATGAAGAAAGTTTCTGAACACCATTTTAAAAAACCATTATTACCCTGATTTCAAAGCAAGACAAAGACTTCACCAAAACTAATTATAGGCCAATTATCCTTGAAGAACATAGATGCAAAAATTCTCAACGAAACATTAGCAAACTGAAATCTGCAATGTATTAAAAAGATTATACATCACTATTCAGTAGGGTTTATTCCTGGGATGCGAGGATGGTTCACTATCTTCAAATCAATTAACGTGATATACCACATAATTAAAATGAAGGATAAAAATTACTTGAACATATTAATCTATACAGAAATTTTTTTGAGGAAAACCAGCATCTACTTATGATAAAAGCCCTTGATGAAGTCAGTAAAGTAGCCAAATACAAAATTAATATTTGGATGCTGAATGTAGTTTTTATACACCAATAGTGAATTATCAGAAAGAAAAACTAAGAAAGTAATCTCTTTAACAATTGAACCAAAAAACCTAAAATACTTATGAATAAATTTAACCAAGGAGAAAAAAACAACTGTACTTGGAAAATTATAATTCATTAAAGAAAGAAATTGAAGAAGATACAAATACATGGAAGTATGTACTGTATACAGGAATAGGAAATATTTGCATATTTAAAATGTCCATACTACCCAATACAATATATAGATTCAATGCAATTCCATCAAAATTCCAATGCATTTTTTTCAGAACTAGAACAAATAATCTAAAAATGTATATGAAATTATAAAAGACCTCAAATAGCCACAATAATCTTGAGAAAGAGCAACGAAGTTGGAGTTATCACTCAACCTTTTGTCAAACTTTACTACAAGGCTATAATAATCAAAATAGCATGGTCCTGTCATTAAAACAGACACACAGATCAATGGAACAAATGAGAGCCCACATGTAAACCTATGCCTTTACAACACTATAGTAATTAAAACATCATACCAGCACAAAAACAGACACATACAGCTTTCCAATCTGCCATCTTAATTGTAATCCCTGCTAAGACGAAAATTTTTGTGAAAAGCTTAGGGGAAAAACCATCATTCTCAAGGTTGAAGCCTCGAATACAATTGAAATGTACAGGCCAAGATTCAGGATAAGAAAGAAATTTCTCCTCATCAACAGAATAATCTTTGCTGGCAAGTGGAAGATGGACATACTTTGCCTACAAAATTAAAAAAGATTACACTCTATCTTGTGTTGAGACTTCATGGTGCTTAGAAAAGGAAAAAAGTCTTATACCACTCTTGAGAAAAATAAGTATAAGAGAGCAAAGTTTAAGCTGGCTGTCCCAAAATAAAATAAAGTGCATGAGAATCTCTAAATCAGTTACCGTCATCGGCAATACCCTTCAGATAAATGTGATGCTGGAGTTTTCATGGCCTGCCACTTTGCCAGACATTATTGTGGCAAATGTTGTCTCAACTATTGCTTCAACAAACCAGAAGACAAATAACTGTATATGGGTAAATAAAAGAAATGAACGAACTAACTAACAACAACAATAACAACAACAAAATAGGCATAAAGATCAATGTAACAGAATACAGAGCCTAGAAATAAATCCACACCTGTATGATCATTAAACATATGACAAAAAAAAGCAAGAATATACAATGAAGTAAAGATGGTCTTTTTTATAAATAGTGCTGGGAAAACTAGATAAATACATTAAAAAAAAGAAATAAAACTGGACCCTCACTTACACCATGTACATGAATAAACTCAAAATGGAATACAAACTGAAATATAAGACTCAAAACCATAAGATTCCTAGAAGAAAATATAGGCAACAAACTCTCTGACATCGGTCTTAGTAATATTTTTTTTTTCTGATATAGAAGGAAGGAAGACAAAAGAAAAAATAAGTAAATGGGACTACATCAAACTATAAAGTCTTTTTTTAATATAGCAAAGAAAACCATCAATAAAACAAAAAAAAGAACCTACTGAATGGGGGAATATATTTGCCTATGATACATTTGAAAAGGGGTTAATATCCAAAATTTACGAAGAACTCATAACTCAACACCAAAAAAAAATCCAAATTTAAAAAGTAGGTAGAGAATCTGACTAGGCATTTCTCCAATTGACATACAGATGGCAAAAAGACATATGAAAAGAAGCTCAATTACACTAATCATCAGAGATATGCAAATTAAAACTACAATGAGATCACCTCACATAGAATGGCTATCATCAATAAATTAACAAACAAATGTTGGCAAAGATGTGAAGAAAAGGGAACCCCAGCGTGCTTTTGGTGGGATTGCACTCTGATGTATCCACTATGTAAAATTTTGGAGTTTCCTCAAAAAATTAAATATAGAACTACATTTTGACCCAGAAATTTTACTTCTGGGTATTTATCCAAAGAAAACCAAAAACTAATTTGAAAGATACATGCACCCTTATATTCACTGCAGTGCCATGTACAATAGCCAATATATGGAATTACCTAAGTTTCCATCAATAGACAATTGGATAAAGAAGAGGTGGTATGTACACACAATGGAATATTACTCAGCCATAAAAAAGAATGAAACCTCATCATTTGCAACAACATGAATAGAATTGAGAGGTATTATGTTAAGTAAAATAAGTCAGACAGTATTATCCACTTAAATGTGAAATTCAAAGTACAAAATAAATTAACATTCAAAATAGAACAGACTCATAGATACAGAGCATAAACTAATGGTTGCCAGATGGGAGGTGGGTTGGGGACTGGGTAAAAAAGTGAAGGGATTAAGAAGTATAAATCGGTAATTACAAAATATTCATGGGGATGTAAAATATAGCATAGGGAAGATAATCAATAATATTGTAATAACTACGTATAGTTCCTGGTGGGTACTAATCAAAGGAATCACTTCATAAATTATATCAATGTCTAACCATTATGCTCTACACATGATAGTAATAAAAAATAACATTGAATATCAACTGTAATTGAAAATAAAATTGAAAAAATCACATAAAATGTACATTTTAAAATTTATCTAAAAAATCAATTTTATTTTTAGCAAAAGCACAATTATTTTTTTTCTGGAAACATGTAAAACTGTTTCTCAAGCCCTCATGAAAAGCAAAGGCAAAGAAAGTAAAACAGTTTTTAGAAGTACAGTGTGGAAATGTTTTGTTTACATGACTTTATTAATAGCAGCTAACATTCACTGAACATTTGCTATGCTGTTGCCACTACTTTAAATAATTTACATAATTTAACTCATTTAGTCCTCCTTTCTGTATTTAAAATGATATGGAGACATTACATTCTTTATTCAGGGTCAAAAAAAAAGGCAGGTATAGGATTCTGGTTTTTTGATCCATTTATTTTAATCAATTTGGTATATTTCTTTTAATTATGGTTTAATAGCAAATATAATAAAGGAGAGTAATATAGGCACAATAATAAAATATTGACTAACGGAAGAGTTCAAAGACATGAAAAAATATGACAGAAGTGAGATTAAAAATAAGAGAGGAGAGATTAAAATAGCTGTTATCAACAGGACAAGTAATAACAAATGTTGAAGAAGAGGAGGAGAAATAGAAACCTCATAAACTGCTGGTGGGACTGCAAATTGTTATAACTACTATGGAAAATAGTACTGAATTTCCTCAAAAAACTAAGAATAGATCTATATGATCCAGCAATCGCTCTATTGGTTATTTATCTCAAAGACTTGAAAACCCATATTCAAAAAGACATTTGCACACCAAGGTTTATAGTAGCATTATTCACAGTGCCCAGGACATGGGAGAACCTGAAGTGTCCTATGATAGATGATTGAATAAAGAAGCAGTGGTACATAAATACAATGGGCTATTACTCAGCCATAAGAAGAGATGAAATACTGCCATTTGCAATAACATGGAGGACCTCAACATAATCATGCTAAGCAAAATAAGCCAGACAAATAAAATGTTGAAAATTACATGATATCACTTATATGTGAGGTATAAACCTAAAAGCAACTAATGAACAGGACACACAGAGACTCATGGATGTGAACAATAGAAAAGTGGTTAACAAAGGGTAGGGAGGCTGAGGAAGGGGGTTGTAGATGGGGTAAAGGGGGTCAAATATGTGGTGACAGGAAGAAATTTAACTATGGGAGGTGAACACACAATGTAAACTTGTAAATATATATATATATATATATATATATATATATACACATATATATACATTTACACATATATAAACAAACAATAAGGTGTGCGTATATATATATATATATATATATATATATATATATATATACTCTTAAAATGTACAGCTGAAACTTACTGTTAAAATGTACAGCTGAAACTTACTGAATTTTGTTAATTAGAGTAACCATAAAAATAAATAAAAATAAATAACAATTTTTTTTAAATCAGTGAGATAAGGATGGACAGCTTTATATATGACATTAGTACAATAAATTATTCATAAAGATAAAATATAAATGGATACCTTGCATAATATATTATAAAAATAATTTCTGGTAAAATAAAAAATAGAATGTGAAAATCAAACTTAAAATGTTTACATGGCTAACACTCGTTCATGAAAAAAGATTTTGGAAAATGAGAAACAGAGAGAGAACTTCCTTCACTTGATAAAGAATATATAATAAATCTACAGTTAACTTTATACTTAATGGTGAGAAACTAGATTTATTCGCATAAGATCAAAAATGAAAAGAGAATGATAATAATCGTAAATGACAGAATAGATCAACTGGACATAAATGATATTTATAGAGTCTTTCATCCCCAAACACCTGCTTATACATTTTTCTTTAGTGCACATGAAACATTCTCAAGGATTGACCACATACTGGGACACAGAGAGAGCCTCAACAAAAATAAGAGGCTTGAAATCATTCCAACCATATTCTCTGATCAAAATACATTGAAGCTGGAGAACAAGTGTAAAAAGAAAGAGAGAAGAACCACAAACACATGGAGATTAAACAACATGTTACTGAAGAATGTAAGGGTCACAGAAGAAATAAAAAGAGAGATATAGAGATACATAGAAATGAATGATAATGATAGTACAACATATCAAAATTTTGAGGACGTGGCAAAAGTGGTAATAAGAGGAGAGTTCACATTATTACAGGCCTATCTCCAAAAACAAGAACAAGCCCAAATAAGCAACCTAATGCTTCATCTTTAAAAATAAAACTAGAAAAGAAAAAAAATGAAACCTAAACTCAGCAGAAGGAAAGAAATTATCAAAATTAGAGGAGAAATAAATGAAATTGAAAACAAAAAAGCCAGAGAAAAAATTACAACAAAGAGTTGGTTCTTTGAGAAGGTTAATAAAATTGACAAATCCCTAGCTAGATTCACTAAAGAAAAAAGGAAAAAGACACAAATAAACAAAATCAGGGAAGAAAGAGGTAAATTATGACAGACACTACAGAAATACAAAGTATCATATAATAATACTATGGAAAAGTATATAACTCCAAATTTAATAACCTAGAAGAAATGTACTAGTACTTAGAAAAATACAACCTTCCTAGACTGAATCAAGAAGAACTGGAAAATCTAACTAGACTGATAGGCAGTATGGAAATTGAAACAATCATCAAAAACCTACTGAAAAGTAAAAGTTCAGGACCACACGGCTTCACAGAGAATTCTACCAAATATTCAAAGAAGATTTAATACCTATTCTCCTCAAACTCTTCCAAAAAATCGAAGAGGAGACAATAATTCCCAACTCATTTGATGAGGTCAATATTACTCTGATGCCAAAACATGATAAAGATAACACATTGAAAAAGAAAATTATAGACCAATATCTCTCATGAAAACAGATACAAAAAACCTAAATATGATACTAGCCAACCAAATATAGTAACATATTCAAAATATTATACACCATGATCAAGTGGGCTTCATCCCACAAACACAGCAATAGTTCAAAATATGCAAATTATTAATGTGATAATTACATAAACATATTAAAAAATGAGAATCCTATGATCATATTTACAGATGCAGGAAAAGCCTTTGACAAGATACATTATCTATTTATGGTCAAAACACTTAACAAAATCAGTATAGGAGGAAAATAGCTCAACATAATAAAAATCATATATGACAAACCCTCAGCCAACATTATACTTAATGGTGATAAACTAAAATTCTTCCCTGTAAGATCACGAAGAAGATGAAACTGCCTCTATTGCCACTCTTATTCAATATAATATTGGAGGTCCTAGCAAGTAGAATCAGGCAAGAGAAAGAAATAAAAGGCATTCAAATAGGAAACGAAGAAGTCAAACTGTCACTATTTGCAGATGACATGATTCTCTATATAGAAAACACTAAAGACTCCACAAGAACACTACAGTAAAGTCTCTGGATACAAAATTAATGTTCAAAAATTCATAGTGTTCCTATACTCTAATAATGAATTTTCAGAAAAAAAATGTTGAAAAATAATTCCTTTTGCAATGTAACAAAAAGAATAAAATACCTAGAAATATAATGGAACATGTGAAGATTCTATATGATGAAAATTATAAGACCCTATTAAAGACCTTATTGAAGATGATATAAAAAAATGAAAAGAGATTCTGTATTCTCGAATGGGAAGAATCAATATAGTTCAAATGACCTTACCACCTAAAGCATTATACAGATTTAAGGCACTCCTCATCAAGATCCCATCAGCATTTCTTAAAGAAATTGAAGAAAAAAACATCAGATTTACATGGAAGCACAAAAGACTGAGAATTGCCAAAGCCATTCTGAGAAATAAAAAGAAGTCTGCAGACATCACTCTTTCTGACTTCAAATTATACTACAAAGCAACAATAATCAATGGCATGATATTGGCAGACAAACAGAAATACAGACCAGTGGAACAGAATCAAGAGTCCATATATAAACCCATGTTTATATGGGCAAATAATTTCCAACATAAGAGCCAAAAATATAAATGGTGCTGGGAAAACTGGAAATCTACCTGCAAAAGAATAAAACTAGACTATTGTCTATCACTGAATACCAAAATTAATTCAAAACAGATTAAGGACCTGAACATAAGACCCAAAACAATAAATTGCAAAGAAGAAAACATAGAAACTAAACTCATGGACCTTAGACTTAAATAGGATTTTATAAACTTGACTTCAAAAGCAAGAGAAGTAAAAGCTAAAATAAATGAATGAGACTGCATCAAACTAAAATTCTTCTGCATAGCAGCAGAAACAATCAACAAAGTAAAGAGACAACCATAAGAATGGGAGAAAATATGTGCAAGCAATGCCTCCAATAAAAGCCTAATATCCATAATATTCAAAGAACTCATACAACTCAACAACAACAAAAATAAATGATCCAATAAAAAAAAATGGGCAGAGGACCTGAACAGACACTTCTCCCAAGAAGACATACATAGGCCAAGAAACTTATGAAAAGATGCTCATATCATTAGCTATTAAGAAAATGCATATCAAAACCACAATGAGATAACATCTCACACCTGTTAGAATAGCCATTACCAATAGGACAATTAATAATAGATGTTGGACAGGATGCAAAGAAAAAGGAACCCTCATACACTGATAGTGGGACTGTAAATTGGTACAACTACTACGGAAAACAGTATGGACGTTTTTTAGAAATCGAAGAATTGATCTAAGAGCAATCCCTCTACTAGATATTTACCCCAAATACTTGAAAACCCACATTTGAAAAGATATTTGCACAATGATGTTCATAGCAGCATTATTCATCGTGGCCAGGACATGGTAGCAACTGAAGTATCCTATGACAGATGATTGGATAAAGAAGTAGTGGTACATATATACAATGGAATATTACTCACCCATAAGAAGAGATGAAATACTGCCTTTAACAACAAAGTGGATGGACCTGGAGACAATCACACTAAGCAAAATAAGATGGGCAGAAAAAGTTGAAATTGAGAACCACAAGATGTCATGTAAGTGTGTGATATAAGCTTAAAAGCAACAGACAGACAAGACAAACAGAGACTCATGGATATGGACAATAGAGTAGTGGTTACCAGAGGGTAAGGTATGCGGTGGGGGAAGGGAAGAGGTATATGGTGTACAAAGATTCAAATATGTGATGACAGAAATACATCTAACTATCACACAGTGTAAATATATATATGCCTTACTGTTAAAGTGAAACTTACTGGATTTCGTTAAATAATGTCACTGTAAAAAATAATAAGAATATGATGATTGCTCTCATCACATATATTTAACAGCATACGGAGAGACCTAGCTAATAAAATATGATGACAAAAGGAAGTAAGAGGTACAGAGATTGGGAAGATTTTAACAAACTGCTTTTATTTGCAGATGATATCACTGCCTATGCAGAAACCCCTTCAAAATCAATAAAACACCTTCTGAAACTTTTAAGGACAAAATTGTAAGATAAATGTTCAATATATTTTCTATTTAGCTGCAATGGACAATTGAAATTTGAAATTTAAAACACCACCCTATTTATATTGCCATCGAAAAATAAAATACTTATGGATAAATATAAGAAAATATGAGCAATATGTTTAAATAAAACAACAAAACTGTGATAAAAATGAAATAAAATTTAAATAAATGGAGAGGTATTCCATATTTATGTACAGACTCAATACCTTAGAATGTGAGTTCTTCTTAACTTTATCTATATATTCAATGCAATACCAATCAAAATATCTGCCAGTTATCTTGTTGATTTAGACAAACTAATTCAATGTCTGTATAGACAGGGAAAGAACCCAAGGTAAACAAAACAATACTGGAAGAAAAGGAAAAAAGAGAATTGACACCATGTGATTGCAAAACTTATCATACAGTAACCAAGACAGCATAGTATTGTTAAAAGAATAAACAAGTACATGAATGCAACCAAATGGAGTCCAGAAATAGACTCACAGAAATATAGTCAAATGATATTTGACAAAGGAGTAAAGACAGTTCAATGGAAAAAGGGCAGTCACGTCAACAAAGAGTACTAGAAAAAGTGAACATCTACATTTAAAAAAACTGATATATAAACAGACTTTAAATTTTCACAAAAGTTAACTCAAATGGATTATAAATCTAAATGTAAAATGCAAAACTACAAAACTTCTAGAAGATAATATAGAAAAAAATATAAGTGATGTTGGGTTGAAATTACTTCTTAGATACACCACTAAAAGCAAAACCCATTAAACAAAAAGCTGACAAGTTGAACTTCATTAAAATTTTAAAATTCTGTTGTGCTAAAGACACTCTTAAGAGAATGAAAAGACAAGCCACAAATGGAAGAAAATATTTCAAACGCATGTGACTGATAAAGGACTTACATCTAAAATACATTAAAAAAAAAACAGTAAACCTCAACAATAAAAAAACAAACAACACAATTAAAAATGGGCAAATTATCTGAATACACACTTCCTCAAAGAAGATGAACCAATGGCAGGTAAGTATATAAAAAGATCTTCAACATCTATGCCATTAGGGAATTGAAAATTAAAACAGCAATGAAATAACCACTACACATCTATTAGAATGGCTGAAATTCAAACTATTGACAACACCAAATACTGGCTAGAATATGATACAATGCAAATACAAGGTCTTATTTGTGACAGTGCAAAATGGTACAGCTACTCTTGAATATATTTTATCTTCTTCGTACGAGGGTAAACATAATATTACCATATGATCCAGCAATTGTGCTCCTAGGTGCTTAATTCAATTAATTAAAAAATTATGTCCACACAAAAATCTTCACATAACTATTTATTGCCACATTTTCAAACTGACAAAAATGAGAAACGATCAAGCTGTCTTTCACTAGCTGTGTAAATAAACAGAGATATGTTCATACAGTTGAATATTATTCAATGTTAAAAAGAAATAAACTGGAAAATCACAAAATATGTAGAGGAATCTTAAATAAATATCTGTAGCTAAGTTAAGAAATTACTTTGATAAAAACTATATACTGTATAATTCCAAATATATGAAATTCTGAAAAAGGCAAAATTATAAAGAGAGTAAGCATATCCGTTGTTTTCAGGGTATAAGGAAAGTGAAAAAGATATAAGTAGGTGGACCACAGGGAACTTTTAGGTCAGTGAAACTATTCTGCATGATACTTTAATAATGAACACATGACATAATGAATTTGTCAAACCTGTAGAAATGTACAACACAAAGAAAAAAAAACCCTAATGTAAACTATGGACTTTATCTTATAATAATGTATCAACATTGATTCATTAATTATAAAAAAATATACTAATGCAAGATATTGATACTAGTGTATAGAATGTGGGGGAGAAGTGGTATAAAGGAACTGTGTGGTAACTGATCAAAAATATGCAGAGTTGGAAAAGATTTTTTAAGTAAAATCATGAAAAGCACACTCAATTAAGGAAAACCATTGGTAAATTTATTACTTTATTTGAACATTTTTGTACATGAAAAATATCACACATAGGATAAAAAGAACAAAGCCCATTCTGCCAGGTAGAACAAATCAATTTATATCATGAAAATGCTTCCACTAAGAACAAGGACCAGAGAAGATATAATTCAGGAATGGGAGAAACTGTCATTTCCTAAAGTATATTTATTGATTTTCAGCAGTTGCAAGGGTATTGATTTATAAGTTGGACCTGGGCAGAAGGCTGTTGCATGAATAAGAAAATAAAAAGCTAAGCAAAAACTTCTTAAAATAATATTAGAAAATAGTGTGGGAGTTCCATGAAAAGTTAAACTTAAAAATACTGTATGACCCAGTATTACTATTCTTAATAATTCTATTCTATTTTAATTTTATATCCAAGAGAATTGAAAACATATGTTTACACATAAACTTATCCACCATGTACACAGAAGTATTATGAATAACAGCCAAAAAATAGACACACCGCAAATGTCCATCAACTCATGACTGCATAAACAAAATGTGGTATATTCATACAATAGAATATAAGGTAAAGATAAATGCTACATTGTGGATGGACCTTGAAAAATATTATGCTAATTGGAATAAGACAGACATAAAATGTCATGTATTATATGATTCCATTTTTATGAAATGTATAGAATAGTCAAATTCATAGAGACAAAAAGTAGATTAGTGGTAACCAGAGCATATAAATGTGGGAAATAAGTGTTTGATAATGGATATAGGAGTTATTTTGTGGTTGAATTAAAATATTTTGAAATTAGTTAATAGTAGTGGTTGTGTGCTGTAAAAAGGTATTTTTTTGATGTCTACATTACATTTTAATATAAAAATTAAAAATAAATTTACAATCTTTCTCAAAAAAATCTGTTTTTATACTGTCAAAATATGAAAAGCTATATATTCAAGAACAACCATCATAATGTTATTTCTTAAAGCTAAATATAAATACATAAATGCAAATATTCAAGAAATTAATAAACAGAGCATATCACAGTAACATAGTGCTTAAGAGATAAACAGAATTTAGAACCTGATAGAAGGAAGAGACTTGGTAGACATGTAAGATTTTCAGTTTCAATTCTAAATGGATAGTTCCAAGGAACAGAGATAAACCAGAGATACACAGGACTTCCATCAAAACTGCAAATCAGGCTAGACTCAGCTAAGTAAGTGAATGGATTAAGATAATTCACACCCCCATTTTATCTACCTAGCAGATGAAGAATAAACTGGAAGGAATAAAGAAACACTATCTGGAAGTTCTAAAAAACTCATTTAAAATTTACTGGGCATTCCAAGAAAAAGGACTTCCCAAATAAAAGACACAATTTAAAAAAAAAGAAAACAGGGAACAAAGCCATAGGTGATCAAAATAGTAGAACTCCCAGATAAAGACTTAACAACAATAACAACAATTGATGTGATTAAGAAAATAAAGAAAGAAAGAGAGAAAACATAGATCAGATTATGGGAGATTTCACCAAAAAATGTTTATTAGAAAAAAACAATAGAGTAATAATAAAGTAGTGTATATCAGACTAACTTTCCCACAGATGACATTTTTAATACTGAATCTAATTTTTACAAAGGCAAACAAGCAAGCAAAAACAACAACAACAAGCAGACAGAATCTGGAGACAATATGACACTTGAAAGATGGTAAACACTGAATGAGACTAGTGTTTATATGGCTTTTCCTCAAAAACAATCCTCAATAACTTTTGTTCTGCGCACTTAGAATTCAAGCAAAAAAAGAACAGTCATATAGGTCTGAGGGTCAAAGGATAGAATTTAGGATTGCAAGAGTTACTGCAAATTGTGATGAAAATTCGTGGGAAAAAGAGAAAATAAAAAAGAAAAGTAAACAACTTAAAAAATTTAAACCAAGAATTCTGCTACTGCTTACCATAGAATTTAGAGTTTGAGTCATGCCAAGATAGATTACTACAACAAACATCACAGACTTTCCAGTGAGACCACAAAAGGACATACCTTGGAAGTAAAGACTATGTCCCAGGACTAAGAAGATAATTCACAGAAATCATAAAATGAAACTTCCAAATGTCCATGATAATATACCAGAAATTTAATTATATGCTGAAAAAAATATTCTTAAAAGGAAGTTAAAATTCAGAGTTTTCTAATGTATTGTCTGCAAAGTCTAATATACAATAAAAAATATTAACATGTAAAGAAACAGAGAAATAAAATCAGACACACAAATGATTAAATGTTAAATTATTAAAGAAGACCTTTAAAACAAGTACAACAAATATGTTAAAAGCTCTACTAGATAAAATGAATATAATGGATGAAGAAATAGGGAATTTTGAGATATAAAAATGTAACAAGAAAAATGAATCAAATGAAAATTCTTCAACTGAAAAATTGAATGCAATTAATAACTAATAGACAAAAATAAGAAATGACTAATGAACTTGAAAGCAGGTTACAAAAGCTATTTCAACTAAAATCTGTAGAGGAATATATGCATGAAAATGAATGAACAGAGGCTCAATGAGCTGTGGGACACTATGAAATAATCTAACATACTTGAAACTGTAGACCCAGAAGAACAGGAGAGAGAAGATGGAGTATTAAACTTTGAAGAAATATTACATTAAAAATTTTTACATTTAATAAAAATTAGTAATCTATGTATCTAGGAATCACATAAAATCCTAAATCGGGCAAATACAAAGAAAATAGAATCAAGGATCATCAAAGTATAACTGCTGAAAACCAAAGGTAAAAAAAAATCTAATTTAGGGGAAAAAGACATATAATATGAATCATAGAGGAATGCTAATAATGATCATAGACTTCTCATCTGAAACTAAGGATGCCAAAAGGAGATGGAATGACATGTTTAAAATAGTGGAGATGGAGTAAAAACCAGAAAAACTAAATTTCTATCCATAGAAAACATTCTTGGAGCTTCTGGCATAAAAATCTAGAAAAAGCACAAATTAAACACAAAGATTTTAAGTACATTTAAATAAATAAAGGTATATGTCACATACCTTCATTTATGTGATATATACAAGTTGAAAAGCTCAATATTATAAAGGTGACAGTACTCCCAAAATTAATCTATGGATTCCATCCAATGCCAATAAAAATTCTAGCAGAACTTTTTGTAGAAAACGAGCTATTTCTAAAATTTATATGGAGATACATAGGATATAGAATGTAAAACAATTTTGCAAAACTAGAAGAAAGTTGGAGAAATTGCATTACTGTATTTCAAGCTACAAAGTTTAAGATAGTGTGATGCTGTGGAAGAACAAAGAGATCAAAAGAACAGAATAAAAAGTTAGAACACAGGACCACACACATACAATAAAGTAATTTCTACAAGGGTTTTGAAGCAATTGAATTACAGAAAACATTATTTTTAACAGTGTGTGATATATTAAGTAAAACTGACCTATGATTGATTGGTCATAATGCAAACTAATATTCATACATGTTTTTTATTTTAGGCTGATTATTTTTATTTATTTATTTTTGAATTTGGTTTATTTTCATTTTTTCCAGATTTATTGAAATATAGTAGACAATGAGCTGCCAAAGAGATAAACATAACAATGGAAATAGAAATTATAAAGAGAACCAGTCAGAAATGAAGAACACATTATTCGAGATAAAGAGTATATTAGAGAAAATCAAGAGAGTGAATAAATAAGAAGATCGAAGTACTGATATAGAGGATAAGGAAGCCAAGGACACTGAATCAGAACAGCAAGAAAAAAGGAGTCAAGAATATGATAATAATTTAAGGAATCTATGGGACAAAATTAAAGTAACAATATCTGTCATAGGGTACCTTAGGAGAAGAAGGAGAACAAGAAACTGAAAACCTATTTGAGGAAATAATGATGGAAAACTTCCATAACCTGGTGAAGGAACTAGACATAGAACCCCAGTATTCTCAGAGAGTCCCAAAAATCAGGAACCCAAAGAGGCCCACACCAAAGCACATCATCATTGAAAAGCCAAAGATTAAAGACAAAAAGAGAATCTTAAAAGAAGCAAGAGAAAAGCAGTTAGTTACCTACAAGGAAACACACTTAAGACTATTATTTGATTTCTCAAAAAAAATTATATAAGACAGAAAGGCTTGGCACAAAACATTTGATGTGATGTAACCCAGGATCTACAACCAAAAATATTTTATCCACCAAAGCTATCATTTAGAGTCACAGGATAGAGAGAGAGCTCATCAGACCAAAAAAAAAAAAAAAAAAAAAAAAAAAAAAAAAAAAAAAAAAAAAAAAAAAAAAAAAAAAAAAAAAAAAAAAAAAAAAAAAAAAAAAAAAAAAAAAAAAAAAGCATTTATGAACACCAAGCCAGTATTGCAGGAAATGTTGGAGGGACTTCTTTAAGAAGAAAAAAAAAAAACATGTATCAAAAACATAAATAAAGAATGATAATAATGATATATCTATCAACATGTATCTCAAATAGAAAAGCATTAAATGTTCCAACCCAAAGTTAGGGTAGCTGAATGGATGAGAAAAGAAGACTCCTTATATATACCTCCTACAAGGGACTTACTTCAGATTAAAATATGCACACAGTCTAAAAGGAAGGAGATGGAAAAATAGGTTGCCTTGATAGATCTAGAGGATATTATGCTGAATGAAATAAGTCAGAGAAGAAGACAAATATTACATGGTTTCAAATACATATGAAATCAAAATAACAAAATAAACAACAGTGACAACAAAAATGGAAATAAACTCATAGATAAGTGGCACTCATAGAGGGCTACTAGATGGGAAGGTTATTGGGGGATGATGAAAAGGGCAAAGGTATTAAGAAGTGCACATGAGTAGTTACAAAATAGACATGGAGATATAAAATGTAGTAGAAGAATAATTGTTAATAATGTAGTAATAAATACGTAAGGGGGAAAAGGGGTATTAGATTTAGTGGAGTGATCATTTTGTGAGTTATATAGATCTCTAATCATTAGGCTGTACAACTGAAACTAATATTAATATATTAGTTAATTAATATAATTAATAATATATTGTATACTAAATATAATTGAAAAAACTCATTGACTTGTACCATGAAAATATGAGCAACTAATTATCTATTATATTTCAATAAGATCAGAAAACTAAAATATGCAAAACTAAAGTGGAAAGGATTCAGAAATACAAATAAGCAGTTACAAAACAGTCACAAGATGTAAAGAAAAATTGAAAAAATTTGTTTAAATAAAAAATAACTAATGCTTCAATATATATAATATAAATATTTCTGATCAGTAAATGACCATGTTACAAGTGGTGCTTCAGAACACAATCCCAGACCATCCCATCAGAAATGGAAGAATCTAAACAAATTGGTATTGCTTTTTATGAATTTGTAAGTTTTTTAACGATTATTTTCTTAGATGAATATCCCAAAAGTGGAATTACTGGGGTAAAGGTTATGGACATTTTAATAATACTTGATTTTCAAAATGCTGATCATTCTAGTAAAATAAGAATATGAAAATTTCATGCTCTTCATCCAGATTTGGTACTTTCTATACTTAAATATACTTACAAATTGTGTCTGGATGTAAGAAAATGACATGGCTGTAATCTGGAGAAGAGAGTTGTTAAAATTGCTGTGATAAGATAAATCAGACAAATTACACTGCTCACCCATACAGGTACAATCAAAAAAGTCCTACTATGTTGAAAATTTGGGGTAAACAGAAATTGACTTGTTTTAGGCCTAACTCCTCCATATATCTCTTTTTAAATCCCCAAGGCTGGTGGATTAAAATCCAGGGCAGTTGTTTTAAAACTTTAGTGTATATTAGAATTTTCTTGAGCTTGCCTTGTGAGAATTATGGGATCTCTCAGCAACAAAGAGATCACACTTTTAAACTTACTGTTAAAGTTAAGCACCAATTTTTGGACTCAGACCAAAGGAAAAAACAATGTATCATTACAAAGTATTCTCCCATCTATTCAAATATCCAAAAATACTTTTACTTCCCAGCTCTCAAATAAACTTGTCAATGATTTAATTAAAATTGGGTTTGTATTAACTGCTTAAAAACAAGTCTCTCTCCACCTAGGGGAGATTTCTGAATTCCCCTGTTCTGCTGACTAAATTCATTCAATACTGATGTTTTACTTTGCCTTTCTCTGCCAAATCTGGACATACGTTGGACTACACTACCGTGTACTTTGAATTAAATAATCTCTGAGTTCTTTTCTACATCTGACACATTGATTATGTGATTCCATCTCCATTTTTATTTTAACTGAGATAGTTAATTAGTGCCTTAAACCATATTTTAAATTCAGGAGTCCTTCCAACTTATATTTATAAAGCATTTCCTATGAGCTCAGATACCATTATATTTGGCAGCGTATTAACTCACTATATTTTCTTAGTCCCTCATTTATCTGGCACAGTACAGAGACATCAAATAGGTATAAAATTTACTACTTGTTATAAACATATTAGAGTCATAACATTTTCTATAGACATGCATATTATCTCTCATCATCATAATAACAATTCCCTGAAAGAAATGACATAAGATCACAGATTATACCTAAAATAGACATTCTAAATCCTTTATAATCTTGTTTCTTCATATTACACTGTTGAGGAATTTGAGACCTAGGAAAGGGATTTCACTTGCTAAAGGTCTTAAAGCTAATTAGTGTCAGATCTGGGACTGACACTTTCAAACAAGTGCTCTTTTCATTTATCATACTCCCTCTTATTTTTGTAGGAAATATAAAGAACAGAAGATTATCTTTGTTGTTAAATTTTAAACTGTATCTATGTAGGGTCTAATTGTCTTCATATAGATTTAAACTCATTTTAATAAAGAAATCATGTAAATGATAAATATACACAAAAGAAAACATTTATAAATCACACTGTTATTGTACTAGATCAATACTTTTCATAGCACGTATCAGCCCATTAGTAGATTTTGGAATCAATTGAATAAGGTAGAAGAAAATTTTCTTAATAAAAAAATATTGCATTTACTTAGAAGCATTCAGAACGTCAAAAAACAGCTGCAATTTTTTTGCAATCAGAGTGGTTTTTAGTTAACAACAATTATTTCATATGAACTACATTAGAGACAACTGAAGATAAAACACTACCATCTTCATGTGTAACTAATTTATGCTGCATACCACCAAGAACCTGCTTTAAAATACCATGCCAATTTACAACCCCCAAAACATACCAGGCAAGCTTAGGGTTTATTGAAACACCACCAGGACAGGGCTATCTAAAGACATACACAATAGTGTATTAACTAAACAAAAAAGACTGCGGATCTTTGGAAACATGACGGAACGAGAGATGTCCCCAGATATCTCACCTTGAAACAATAATAAGCTGAACATCTAAAACTCAACAACACACACACACACACACACACACACACACACACACACACACAAACTGCACACCAGCACATCTGAGAATGAGATCTGCACATAAGAGCTACCACAGATCAGAACCCCGGGTGTCAGGTGGTAGACAGAGAGAAATAAAGAAGCTGCCTCCAATAGCTGCTGGAGCTACCTGTAGGAGGAGGGGTAAAGGAGAAGGAACAGTGATTTCCCTGAACTACCCTACCTGAGAAAGCTGTGAGCTCCCCATCTTGCCCCCAACTGGCCAGCAGCAGAGCCCAGTCATCAGGGAAGAAGGCAGAGGAGAGAGATGGCAGAAAAATGACACTTGATTTTTACCAGCCTTAGTTGCAAAACCAAGGCTAAGTCACAGCTCCCAAACCCCAACCCAGAGGGCCCCTACCTCCATACCCTCTGAGACTAATCACTGCGGAGACCAAAGGGAATCTGAGCAAATGCTGTGAGACTGCTACTAACACTGAAACTGAGAGTAGCGAGAGTGATAAATTATCTATCAGAAAATAAAAAGGCATTATTAAGACTTTATATGAAGCAGGGATCCACGAGGCTTAGACGCCACCTACTGGAAACCAAAAAAAAAAAAAAGTGCCTTCTTAGCAACAGGATAAAGAGAAACCTTTATATAATAAATCTTTCTGGAAAAATAGCAGAATACATTTCTATTAATGCTCAGGTGGATAAATAGTCCATTAAAAACCATGAACAATCAAGATGACAAAGCATCTCAGAAAGAAAGGAAAAAATCTCCAGAAAATAAGTTAGAAACATTGAAATATACAATTTAAGTGACAGAGAATTCAGGATGATACTTCTGAAACAATTCAGGGAGTTCCAAGATGAGTCATTTCAGGATTTGAAAAAACACCTAGATGAGCAGAGCAAGGAGATTGAAACTCTCAAGAGGAAGAGAATAGATATTCAGGAGATAAAAAAATTTTAAAAAATTTAAAAAATGAAAGAAAAACTGCAAGAGTTGAAAAATGAAAAAGCAAGCTTAGGAAATAGAGTCGATCAAATGGAGAAAAGAATCAGTGATATCAAAGACAGAAATCTAGAAATAAATAAAAAGAAAGAAGAGGAAAACCAAAGAATGAAAAATAATGAAAGAACTTCAAGAACTAGCTGACTCATCAGGAGAGGAAATGTAAGAATAATGGGCATTATCAAAGGTGAGGAAAAGAGACAGGGATTAGAAAGCATTTTCAGATGAATAGTTGATGAGAATTTCCCAAATCTAAGGAATGAGCTGGAGCTTGGAATTCAAGAAGTCAACAGAATGCCCAATTATCTCAGCCCAAAAAGGCCTTCACCAAGACACATTGTATGAAAATTATCAAAAATTAACGACAAAGACAGAATTCTCAGGGGAGTCAGCGAGAAGAAAATAGTAACCTATAAAGGAAAACCCATTAGATTTTATTTGGATTTCTCAGTACAAAACTCACAAAGCCAAAAAGGAATGAAATTAAATATTTAAACGATTAAATAAAAGGAACTACCAGCCTACAATTATATATCATGCTAAGTTCTTTTTTAAATATGAAAGAGAAATAAAAACCTTTCCATACATACAAAAACTTAGGGAATTCTCCACTACGAGGCCTGCACTATAGGAAATAATAAAAGGGTTCAGTTCCCTGAAATAAAATGACCAAAAAAAAAACATAATTAAGAGTAAAGTGACTATAAGTCAAATAGAAGTGGAGGAATGTAAACCTTACTAAGAACAGGGCATTATAAGCTTTAAATGATAATAAGAGAGTTGTTATAACAAGATAGTAATAAACACTCAGCATAAACAGGGATATATTGAGATAACAATGACTAAACAGGGAAGATTCAAAGATCCAAATTTGTAAAGAGAATGGAGATGAGGTACACAGAAAAAAATGGGTGACTGTTTATATAAAACAATATTTTACATATTCATAATGGTAACCACACACTAAAGATTCAGAACTGAAATATATAATATAAAATAAGAAGGACCAGATAGAAAAACCCCACAAAAACCAACTAAATAAAGAAAACAAACATAAGGAAAAGAATGCAATAGAAACACCAAGCTACCAGAAATGAAAAGATAAAATGGCTATAAAAAGACCTCATATTTCAATAATTACCCTAAATATAAATGGACTGAACTCACCAATAAAAAGGGATAGAGTTGCAGACTATATCAAAAAACAAAACCCCATCATATGCTGCCTTCAGGAGACACATCTCAGCTCCAAAGACAAATATAGACTCAAAGTGAAATGATGGAAAATGATATTTCAAGCAAATGACACTCAGAAAAAACTGAAGTAGCAATACTAATATCGGATGAAATAGACTTCAAATTAAAAAAGTAAAGAAAGATATGGAGGGACACTTCATAATGATAAAGGGAATCATGCTCGAAGAAGACATAACACTTATTAGTATCTATGTTCCTAATCAAGGAGCCCCGAAATATGTAAAGCAATTACTGATAGAACTAAAGGGAGAAACACAAAAACACACTATCGTTGTAGTGGATCTAAATATCTCACTGTCGGATATGGACAAATCACAAATCATCCAAACAGAAAATCAAAAAGGAAATAACATCTTTAAATGACACATTAGACAAACTGGACATAATTGACATTTACACAACCTTCCATTCCAAAACAGCTGTTTATACATTCTTCTCTAGTGCATATGGAATATTCTCAAATATTTATCCCATACTGGGACACAGAGATAGATAGCCTCAATAAATATAAGAAGGTTGAAATCATAGCAACCATATTCTCTGATCATAATGCTTTGAAACTAGAAATCAACTGCAAAAAGAAAACAGGAAAAACCACAAAGGCATGGTGATTAAACACTATGCTACTGAAGAATAACTTAGAGAATAAATGAAAAAAGAGATCAAGAGATACATAATAACAAATGATAATGATAGTACAATATATCAAAACTTTGGGACATGACAAAAGAGGTTATAAGAGGAAACTTCATATCATTACAGGCCTATTTCCAAAAACAAGAACAAGCCCCCCCCAAAACAACCTAATGCTTCATCTTAAAAAACTAGAAAAATAAGCCAAAATGAAGCCTAAAGCCAGCAGAAGAAAATAAATAATCAAAATTAGTACAGAAAAAATTAAAGTAAAAACAAAATTTAAAAAACAATAGAAAAAAAATACAACAAAGAGCTGGTACTTTGACAAGATTAATAAAATTGACAATCCCCTGGCTAGACTCTCTAAAGAAAAATCGAAAGAACACACATAATCAAAATCAGGGATGAAAGAAGGGAAATTACGACTAATATCCCAGCAATATAAAGGATCATATAAAAATACTATGAAAAAGTATATAACATTAAATTTAATAACCTAAAGAAATGGACAATTACTTAGAAAATACAACCTTTCTAGATTGAATCAAAATCTGAAAAATCTAAATAGACTGATCAGTAGTATGGAAATGGACACAATCATCAAAATTTTACCAAAAAGTAAAAGTCCAAGACCAGATGACTTCACCAGTAAATTCTACCAAACATTAAAATAAGATTTAATACCTATTCTCCTCAAACTCTTCCAAAAAATCAAAGAGAGGAAATACTTCCCAACTCATTTTATGATTCCAATGTTACTCTGATACCAAAACCTGGCAAAGAATATATATATATATATCTACAAACCAATATCTCTCATTAACACAAATGGAAAAATCTTAAATAAGATACAAGGAAACTGAATATAGCAACATATTAAAAACATTATACACCATGAACTAGTGGGCTTCATCCCAGAAGCATAGGAATGGTTCAAATACATAAATTGATTAATGTGATACAGTACATAAACAAATTTAAAAAATAAGAACTTTGTGTTCATATCAATAGATGCAAAAAAAAATCCTTCAACAAGATAGAGCATCCATTTATGATCAAAAAACTTAACAAAATCAGTATGGAAGGAAAGTACCTTAACATAATAAAGGCCATATATGAGAAACACTCAATGAACATTATACATAATGGTGAAAAACTATAATCCTTCCCACTAAAATCAGAAACAAGGCAAGGCTGTCCACTATCACCATTGCTATTCAATATAATATTGGAGGTCCTAGCGAGTGCAATCAGGGAAGAGAACAACATAAAAGACATTCAAATCATTCAGATGACATGATTCTCTATACAGAAAACCCTAAAGACTCCACAATAACACTAGTAGAAACAATAAGAAAATACAGTAAAGGCTCTGTATACAAAATCAATGTTCAAAAATCCACAGCATTCCTATACTTTAATAATAAAGTGTCAGAAAAATAAATGAAAAAATAATTCCTTTTGCAATTGCAAAAAAAAGAATAAAATAGCTAGGAATAAATTTAATGAAACATGTGAAGGACCAATATAATGAAAACTACAAAACCCTATAAAAAATCGAAGAAGATACAAATAAATGAAAAGATTTTCTGTGTTCTTGGATTGAAAGAAACAACATATTTAAAATAACCATATTACATAAAGCATTATACAGTTTTAATGCAATCCCCACAAAAATTCCATCGGCATTTTTTTTTAAATAGAACAAAAAAACAGATTTTCATGAAAGCACAAAAGACCCCGAATTGCCAAAGTCATCCTGAGAAATAAGAACGAGGCTGGATGCATTACTCTCCCTGAATTCAAATTATACTACAAAGTGACAGTCATCAAAACAGCATGGTATTGGCAGCAAAACAGACACACAGACCAGTGGAACAGAATCAAGAGTCCAGAAGTATATCCGTATTTATATGAGCAAATAATTTTCAACAAAAAAGCAAAAAACATAAAGTAGAGAAAGGAAAGCCTCTTCAATGAATTGTGCTGGGAAAGCTGGAAAGCCACCTGCAAAAGAATGAAACTAGACTATCATCTATCATCACACAGCAAAATTAACTCAAAATGGATTAAGGGCCTGAATATAAGACCTGAAATAATAAATTGCATAGAGGAAAGCATAGGAACTGAACTCAAGGACTTTGGACTTATGAACTTGACCTCAAAATTAAGGCAAGTAAAAGCTAACAGTATGGAGGTTCTTCAAAAAACTAAGAATCAATCTACTATATGATCCAGCAATCCCTCTACTGGGTATTTAACCAAAGACTTGAAAACCTATATCCAAAAAGATATCTGTACACTGATGTTCATAGCAGGATTATTCACAGTAGCCAGGATGTGGAAGCAACTGAAGTGTCTTATGATAGATGATTGACTAAAGAAATGGTGGTACATATACAGTGGAATATTACTCAGTCATAAAAAGAGATGAAATGCTGCCATTTGCGACAACATGGATAAACTTAGAGATAAGCATGCTCAGCAAAATAAGCCAGATAGAGAAAGTTTAAAATTATATGGTATCATTTATATTTGGAATATAATAGCCCCAAATAAATAGGACAAACAGAGACTCATGGACATGGACTATAGACTAGTGGCTACCAGAGGATATGGGGTGGAGGAGGAAAGGGTAATTAAATGGTCAAAGTGTGTCAAGTACAGGGGGGTAATGGTAGGTGAAGTTGGTAAAGGGTATTCAATGTCTGGTAGCCATAGAAAACTGGACTTTTGCTGGTAAACACACAATAGAATATATAGATGTTAAATTATAATGTACACCTGAAAATTATATAATTTTATTAACTGTTACTCCAATAAATTTAATTTTAAAAAGACTGCACAGTTTAAAAACAAAACTCTACTAGAACCAACTTATTTAGTGCCATCTTCTTTATCTTCACATTTTATTTAGTGCCATCTTCTTTATCTTCACATTCTTTATCTTCTACATCTTTCTTGTTTTTTTTCAGCCTTAGTAATGCCTTTTTTTTCTGCATCAGGCTTTCCTCTAGCTTGACTTGCAGTACTATCCTTTTTGTATTCTTCCTTCAGCTTAGGGCCTTCTCTTCATAAGGCTGCTTGTCATCTGTAGCAGCATTATGCCAGATTTCTCCCAGCTTCTTTGCAACATCACAAAAAGATAGGCCAAGAACCTGTCTTTGATTTTTGAGCAATACTCAGAAAAAAACAAGAATGCTGAAGGAGTCCTCTTGGGATCTCTAAACTTTGTTTTTGTTTTCCTTTTTAAGGGGAATGTAAGTTTTCATTTCTCTTTCATAGTAGGTATTGTTCACCTTTGCCATGTCTCAAATTTTCTTTTCTTTTAGCGGAAATGGCCTTCTATCTCTCTGAGTACTTCTTGGAAAACTGTGAAACATTGACTGAAGCATCTGTGTGCTCCTCCTGGCAAGACTGTACAAAGAATGCATATGATGACATTTTACCTCTCTGCTTCTTAAAATCTCCTTTGCCCATGTTTAATTACTTTTTCTTGGTCAGCACAGACTTGCCCAGTGCCTATCTGGCTTGCACTTGCCGTGGTGTTCTCTATGATCAATGTACTGCAATTGCTATCCACAAGTATTTTAATAGAATAGGATAGAATAGTAAATATCAAAAAGCCACACATTTAGTAAGTGATTTATGAAACTTTTGTTTCATAAACACACACACACACACACACACACACACACACACGTGTGTGTGTGTACTGTTGTAACGTAAACTGTATTGCTCACCATGCATCAGATTAAAAGTATTTGAAAATCAATGGACTACATGACCTCAAAAGAACCCAGAGATTCTTTAATTTTATACAGCAAAAGAGAAGGAATTGTTATGAGAGCTAATTAAAAAAACTTTTATACTGAAGTTGTCACCAGAGTGGAAGCTTTTGATCTAGCTTCTGTTTAAAGGAGGCGTGATTATAAGTATTCAAATAATATCTAGTCACCTCCAACCTCTCAAACTCAGATTAGGGGCTCTTGCAAGAATACAGAGTGACATCACCACTGCTCTAATAGGCAGCTCTGCTTCATTTGACAAGTTTCAAGGAAAGAGTAATGAAAGCAAGATGCCTTCCCAATTGCTAGGAAGAATCAGCACCCAAAGAACAGAGGCAAACATTGTGCCGAGCAAGGAGGCATAGCTTTTTGGTGATGGCAAAGAACATTAAAGGTGAGCCACTTAGTAGAGAGCTGAAATTCCCTGGAGCACAAAAAAGCTCTGAGGGAAAAAGACAGAAATGCCATCTACTTGTTTCAACCCTGATTTATGAAAACATTTTCAGTTTTTCCCCACTAAATATATGTGTGATTTTTGCCCTATTCCCCCCATTTTAACTGCAACATTTCTGCACAAGACTAGAGATATGGAGAAAAATCAAAGAAAATAAAGCAAACAGACTGGGCAGATACTTAGGATTCAGTTGCAGGAGTTTTTAGCAGATGTAAAATTAATGAACTAATTTTAAGTGATTTTAGCTGTAGGTGCTCACAACTTTTCCATTAATCATGCAGAGATCTCTTGTCTGAGAGACTTTCAGAAAATTGCAAGTGACTTCAGAAATTACTGAATTTAAATAGCCCATCTTGATATTAAATATTATTCTCTATATCATCCTTTATCTACAATTACATGGGAGAGATGGAGTTGATATTGTGTCTACGAAAATTGCGTCTCAATCTCAGCTTGCAGCAAGTGGAAAGGCAATTTCTTTCCTACCAAAAAATGAAGATGGGTATTAGGGTCAACTGCAAATTCAAGGAGAAGCAAATATAAAGATAGAGATCATAATAAGCCAGACTCTTAACCAGGACATAACCTGAATTAATTTAACTGAACTCGCTGTACTGTTAGGGAGAAGGACAGAAGTTAGCAATGAGGAAAAACCCTTGACTGAATCAACCCAAGGCAGTCTCAGTCATTTCTATATGTCAAATGGTCCTCCCTACT
Source organism: Macroglossus sobrinus (assembly GCA_004027375.1). Classification (NCBI taxonomy): domain Eukaryota; kingdom Metazoa; phylum Chordata; class Mammalia; order Chiroptera; family Pteropodidae; genus Macroglossus; species Macroglossus sobrinus. The sequence goes on from PVKZ01000515.1 coordinate 696,253, forward strand.
GTGCTTCCTACTGTTCATTGCCAGCTTCTGTGGACTGCCCTCTAATTCATGGGCCTTATTCTTTTTTTTTTTTCAGGTTTCATTAATGAATGACAGGAAATGGACTGTTTCAAAGTTTTTGAGCTAGGAAATATTTCTACTGATTAAATGACTTCTTAGTCACTTTAGAAAATGCAGGTTTTCAGAAGCATCAAAGGACATTTGCCATTTTTCCTGGTGCAAGTTTACTTATTCTCTTCTGCTAGCTAGAAAATTACTGCTTGGCTATTGCCCATGAGAGCATAAGCTATTGCCCATGGAAACATAGGCTATCACCCATGGGAACATAACATTCTAACAAGCTTTCTGCTTCTGTACTCCCGCTTGCACAACCGACCTGTAGGTTAATAGTTAGTAAATAGTTGAAAAATAAACTTTTGTGTTCAGACAGAATGAAGAATGGGGTTTAGGGCTTAAAATCCTGTACCTCTACATTTTGGAGCTGCTTGATTTGGGGTCTGTGTACCACTGGCAGACATAGCTGGCTGAATAAAGAGTGTGTTTCCTATAACTCACTGGTTTTTAGTGGTCCATGTGTCTATCGGGGGCTGGCAGCTACGACAGTGGTTACACATTTATATAACTTATGAGGTGATCTCATAGATAAATCTAGTATCCATTTGACTCCATACATAGTTATTGCAATATTATTGTCTATATTTCTTATGCAATACCTTACATCCTCATGACTATTTTGTAACTACCAATTTGTATTTCTTAATCCCTTCCTCTTTATCACTCAGCCCCTGAAATCCCTCCCATTCGGCAACTATCAAAATGTTATCTGTATCTATGAGTTTGTTCCTATTTTGTTTGTTTATTTTGCTTTTTAGATGCCACATGTGAGTAAAATTATGGCTTTGTTTTTCCCTTTTTGACTTACTCATCTCAGCACAATATACTCTTGGTCCATCTATGTTGTTGCGAATGGCAAAATTTTACTCTCTTTAAATTTTTTTTACAGTTAAGTAATATTCCATTGTATATGTGCCACCTCTTCTTTATTCATTCATCCATTGGTGGATACCAGGATGCCTCTTGACTACTGTGAATAATACTGCAATCAATATGTGGATGCACATGTCTCTTCAAAGAAGTACTTGGTTTACTTTAGAAAAATACTCCAAAGTAAAATTACTGGATCTTTTTTTGTCTCTTATTATAGTCTTTGTTTTAAAGTCTACTTTGTCTGGTATAAGTATTGCTATGCCAGATTTTTTTCATTAATATTTTCATGAAATATCTTTTTTCCTTCTCTACTTTCAGTCTGTGTGTGTGTGTCTTCCAATCTGAAGTGAGTCTCTTATAGGTAGTATATGCAAGGGATTGTTTTCTTACCCAGACACACTATCTTTTGATTGGAGCATTTAATCATTTTTCATTTGGAGTAATTGTTGATAGATATGTACTATTGCCATTTTATTATTTATATTTTCTCCCTCTTTTTTGTTCTTCTTTAAAAACTCTCTTTAATATTACTTATAATACTAGTTTGGTGGTAATAAACTCCTTAAGCTTTTCTCTTGTCTGGGAGTCTCTTTATCTGTCTTTTCATTGTAAATGATAGCTTTGGTGAGTAGAATAATCTTGATTGTAGATTTTTACTTTTTATCCCTTTGAATATTTCCTGCTAATCCCTTCTGGCCTGCAAAGACTCTGCTGAGAAATCATCTGACAATTTATGAGAGCTCCCTTGTAAATAACTAGATATTTTGGTCTTGCTGCTTGTAACTAGATGTTTTGGTCTTGCTGCTTTGTCTTTAACATTTGGCATTTTAATTATGATGTGTCTGGTGTGGGCCTCTTTGAGTTCTTCTTGTTTGAGATAATCTGCACTTCCTGTAGTTGGGTGTCTATTTTATTTTCAAGGTTAGGATAGTTTCTGTCATTGTTTCTTTAAATAGGTTTTCAATTTCTTGCAATCCCTCTTCTCCTTTCAATACTCTTATGATTCAAATGTTGGTATGCTTGATGTTGTCCAAGAAGCCCCTTAAACTTGAGTTTCTTTTTTCTTGTTGCTGTTTCAATTGGGAATTTTCTGCTATTTATTATCTCAATTGAAGATTTGACCCTCTGCTTCATGTAATCTACTGTTGATCCCCTCTAATGTATTCCTCACTTTAGTCATTGTAGTCTTCATTTCTGACTGATTCTTTTTTTATGTTTTTTTGTTTTCTATTTTTATTCTTTCTATCTCTTTGTTAAAGTCCTTACTGAGTTCATCTACTTCTGCTAAGGGCATTGAACATTTTCATAACCAGTATTTTGAACTTTGTATCTGGTAGATTGCTTGTTTCCCCTTTTGTTTAGTTCATTTTTTAGAACTTTGTTCGGTTCTTTCATTTGAGACATAATTCTTTCTCTTCTTATTAGCTGCTTAACTGCTTCCCTGTGTTTGGCTCTATGTATTAGGTAGGGCTGCTATGTCTCCTGGTCTTAGTAGAGTGACCTTATGTAGTAGCTGTGCTGAGGGTCCCAATGGTGCAATCTTCCCTGATTGCCTGAGCCAAATGTTCCAGGTGTGTCCCTTGTATGGGTTGTTTGTACCCTCCTGTTGTAGTTGAGCCCTACCTGCTGGTTGCATGTTAGTGAGAGAGATTGACACTCAGGCTAATTGATTGTGAGAACTGACCAGTGAGTGTCTGACCCTATGGGGAAAGATTCACTTTAGTAAGACTCTGTTGCCTGCACAATCTGCTCTTTAGGTGTGTAGTCCTTGGTTGCAGCCATTGGTGGTGCTCTAGCTCTGGGTATGCCTGCCTAAGAGCCTCCAGAAAGAAGCCTGACCACAGGCCAAGTTTAGCCACAGCCTGTGCACTGCACAGGACCACTTGCCAAGAGTAACCAAGCAATCTAAAGATGGTCATCACATGTGCTGGATTTAAATGTGCCTCAAGAGGTCAAGTTGCAAACTGAGTCCTGCTGCTACTAATGCCAGGTTTGAAGTTGCACAGCAAGAGTTAGAGATATTTCGAGGCCAGATGCTTCTTGCTTAAGTTAAATGAACCTTTGGGAAATGTTAGGAAAGTCTCCAACATGAGGTAAGACAGGCTATTTGTATGGGAAAAAAAAACATTGGAAGCAGCTTGGGTAGGCAAAGTTGGGTGGGTCAGCGTCTCAGATAATCATCAGGGCAGGGCAACAAGAGTTAGACAGGTTTACGAATACTCACACATGGCAGCCACCTGTGTCTGCATGCTGGGAAGGGGAAGAGCTCAACAAAAATCAATGGTTTTTGTTAGCACTTCTGTCTGGTAAAAAACTGCTCTTCCAATCCACACCCCAAAATCAGATTATTCAGTTCCTCACCAGATATTCCTGGTACTTTTAGAGCAGATGCTTCAGTGCTGGAGCTCAGAGTGTGTGAGTCCATCAGTGAGTAAAACTGCATGCAGGCCATTTAAGAGGAATGTCGGTGACTACCACAGCCCTTAGTCTCACTCAACCAGAATTTCCACTGATTTTCATAGCCAGAAATTGCGGTGACTTCTCTTTCTAGCATTTTAACTCTGGGCTGGGAAGCCTGGTGTGGGTTTGGGAACCCTTGTTCCTCAAAAGGGGCCTCCACAGCTGAGGTTTATCTTCTGATTCTCAACCACCAAACACAGTTGTGGGACTGGCTGGTTTTATGTTTCTGCTCCTTTTACCAGTCTTTGGTGGCCTCTTATGTACACCTCTCTTTGTAGGACTTTTGTTCACTCAGACCTCAGGAAACTCCTGATAATGGCTGTTCTTAGTTTAGTTGTAATTTTGAAGTGGTTGTGTGAGGAGGCAAGTACAGTCTACCTACTACATCATATTGGCCAGAAATTGTAAAGCTTTCTTGATTCTTTTAGACATTTTAATCTCACTTTACATATCCTCAATTATAATAAATATTTGCCCTTGGAAGATGGATTACATTATTGGTAAAAAAAAAATACATAGTCATAGAATACCATAATCTGGTAATGGAAATGGATGATCAATCTGAATAACATTAATTTTGGTCAAATATATTTCAAAAAATAGCTTATGAGCAAGAGAATTACCATGTTGAAGAATCCAATCACAAGACTATAAATTCTTACACAACAGGGTGGATAGGACATTTTACATCATTAAACAAATTTGGTGAAAAACTGTCATTGACATCACACTAAAACAAGTTTCTTTAGGCTTGCTTATGTTTCAGCAATGAACAATTGCTTGAATATTTTAAGAATGGACTACTCTAGAAACTGCTGCATTATTTTCATGTCATACTTAAAACATAATCTATTTTCTTACAAAATTTGTCAATTTTTCCTAATTTCACTAAAATTAGTGAAACTTGTATCAAATGTTAAATCTCTGCTTTTTTTGCAATTCTTTTAATATGTCTTCTTTTCTACACAGAAATTTTCATAATGTTCCAAGCTTTTTATTTTATGATGAGATTCAACTGCTTCTTTATATGATTGTAACTCTCTGGCCATCTTTCTCACAATTAATTTTCTTCAGAAATAAGCTAAAACTCGATGTCTTATCAAGGTCATTTTCTTTACTTCCTTTAAACCTGGTAATATTTAAATTCATTTATTTAAGACTTTAACATATAAAAACATTTAATTTAATAATTCTATTTTTATATTATATTCTAAGAAATTAACTTCAAATGTAGATCATATTCTTCTCAAATATAGAACATGTTCTATGCTCAGAGATATTCAATACTGTGTTTAAAATAAGACTACTATTGATGCAAGTTTTAGAAACTCAAACAAAACTAGCTTTAAATGAGATTATTAGCTCATTAATTCAAAGAAGAATTGAACAACCAAGCTGTGGAAATGACAAGAGAGTAACTTTGTCTCAGGAGCAACTGGGCCAGAAATTCAAATGCTGTCACTCAGAACTATTTGTCTCTGAATATCTGTTTCATTGTCTTTCACCACAAATCAGTTCTTGCCATATGACACTATTTGCAGTTGCCAATAGCTTCTAAGGATTTAACTTATAATTTTGCCATAAAAAAAGACATTGTTCTCTTGGATTATAAATTTAAAACCTCTGGGGAAGAAAATAATTAGGAAAGCCTGCAGTCAAATGCTAGTGCCTTGACCTTTCACCTGTGGCCTAGAGAATAAAGGCTAACAAGAATATTTTTAAAAGTCTTTGGTAACAAGCTGGCTGGAGTAGGGGTTGGGCTAGTTTCCAAAATAAGGGTTGAGGAATACTGGACAGGACATTAATAGATAAGTTTTAAAAGTTAAAACAGGTTTCTGGTCAAGATGGTGGAGTAGGTAAATGCTGCGCTTGCCTCTTCTCATAGCCACATCAAAATTACAACTAAACAACAGAACATTGTCATTGGAAGTTGCCCGAAGTCTAGATAAACAGAAATCCTAAAAATAGGAACTCCCAAAAGAATCCATCTAGAGACTGGTAGGAGGAACAGAAATGCAAAATGGGCTAGCCCAACACTCACATGTAGTAGCTGAGAATCGGGAGAAATATCTGTTGTGGAGGACCCCTGGAAGAGTAAAGGGTGCCAAACCCACACCAGGCTCCCTAGTCCAGGGACTCAGTGCCAGGAAGAGAAGTCTCTATAACTTCTGGCTGTGTAGACTAGCAGAGATTGTGGCAGAGTGAGACTAAGGACTGAAGGAGTTGAAAACTTTCCCCTTAAGGAGTCTGTACTTGGAATTACTCACAGATAGACTTACTTGCTCTGGGTTTCAGCTCTGTAACAGCATCTCAAATCATGCCAAGGATATATAGAAAGTAACCAATTTGTCTGGCTTCAGAGTGAGGGCTGAAGGGGCAGCTTTCTTCCAGACAGAAGTTTTGACAGAATAGAATTTCCTTTATTGAACCCTCCCATGACAGGCTTGCCTACTCAGGCAAGTGCCATATCTGAGTCTTTTTCAACATAGCTAACACTTGTCACCCTGCCTGATGATTTTCTGAGATCTTGCCCATTTGAAAGTACAGGCTTCCGGTGGCTTTTCCATACAAACAGCCTATATTGGATTATGCTGTGGACTCTCATAAAAACTCTCAAAGATTCACAAAACATCAAAAAGCAATATCTGGCCTCAGCATGATCTATAACTCTTGATAAACAGCCCCAAGACCAGCACTAGTGGCAGCAGGGCTCAGTTTGCAATGTGACTTCTCAAAGCATTTCCAAGCCTAGTGTGAGAGGCAACCATGTGCAGATCACTTGGTTGTTCATGCCAGATGGCTCCAGATAGGACACAAGCTGCAACTAAACATGGCCTGCAGCAGGGCCCCTCCCAAAAGGTCCCAGCCTTTTTGTCTGCGCCAGAGCATAACCAGGGATTATATCTGAGGATGACACACTCAAAGGACTAAGAGGGCAGGCACCAGAGCCCTTTTTAAGCAAAATGTGCTTTGTATAGTTCACTTCTATACAACAGCTCCTCCACAGGTCACAGCTGGTCACCATAAACAATCAGCTTTAGAGTCAATCCTTCCCTTTGATAAGCATACCATAAGCAAAACTCAACTATAGTGGGAGGGTCCACCAAGACACATCATAATTAAAATGGCAAAGGTTAAAGATAAAGAGAGAATCTTAAAAGCAGCAAGAAAAAAAGCATTTAGTTACTTACAAGGGAGCTCCCGTAAGATTGTCAGCTGATTTTGCAATAGAATCTTTGCAAACCAGAAGGAATTGGCAGAAAATATTGAAAGTAAAGTAAAACAATGATGCACAACTAAGATTACACTACTCAGCAAAACTAATATTTAGATTCAAAGGACAGATAAAGAGCGTTCCAGACAAGAAAAGCTAAAGGAGGTCATCACTTCCAAGCCAATATTACAAGAAATGTTGGAAGAACTTCTTTAAGAAAAAGAAAAGAGGAAAAATAGATTAAAAATGTGAATAATAAAATGACAATAACCATATCTATCAACAATTACTTTTAATGTAAATGATGAAATGCTCCAATCAAAAAATAGGGTGGCTGAATGAATAAGAAAACAAAACCCTTACATATGCTGCCTACAAGAGACTCACTTCAGATTGAAAGACACACACACACTAGAGATAAAGAGATGAATAATTATGGTGTATAAAAATGAAAGCAAACAGACAAACAAAAAGCTGTGGTAGCAATACTTATACCAGATAAAGTAAACTTTAAACAGAGACTATAACAAGAGACAAAAAAGGACCCAATTATTTCACTTCTGTGTATTTATCTGAAGAATTCCAAAGCAATACTTTGAAGGGGCATGTAAATCCATATGTTCATTGCAACCTTATTTACAGTAGCCATGATAGAAAAGCATCCTGAGTGTCCATCAATGGATAAATGAATAAAGAATATGTGGTATATCGATAAACACACAATGGAATATTACGCAGCCATAAAAGAATAAAATCTTGCCATCTGTAGCAATGTGAATGAACCTAAAGGGTATTGTGCTGAATGAAGTAAATCAGATAGAAAAATACAAATGTCATATGTGGAATCTAGAGAACAGAATAACAAACAACAGTAACAAACTCATAAATACAGAAAACATTTTAATGATTGTCAGATTGGGTGGTGGGGAATTGTGTGAAAGTGGTACAAATTAGTGGTTACAAAATAGTTATGGGGATGTAGAATATAGCAGGGGAATATAATCAGTAGTATTGCAATATCTTATATATGGTGTCAAATGGATACTGGATTATTGGAATGATCATAAATTTTATAAATGTTTAAACACTGTGTTGTACAAACTGAAACTAATATATTATTGTATATTAACTATAATAAAATTAAAAATATATAAATTAAAAAATGTGTAAACATTGTAAACACCTCTGGTGTCCCCCAAATTCTTGATTTTTTTTAAGAAAAGAAACCCATATATTCCATGGAATCTGTGACACCTTTGAAAGTAATGTATAAACGTAATTTTTAACAATGTAGATAAATTATATTTATGTGACGTTAAAAATAATAATAAGATGCAGTAAATCATATAAAAGATTATTTTAATTATATAAAACAAGTCATTGGAAAATTTGCAGATGTATGTAAAATACTATTGAATATTTACTATTTGACATTTTTGGTTCCTTTATGCATATTTCTACTTTCAAATTTTCTAAAACTTTCTAGAATTTATCACTTTTATGAAATGAAACACAAAAAAATGCTACTAAATAAGCTCTCTTATCCTTGACATTATCTAACCTTATAAGCTTCTTTTAAAATAGTAATTTCCACTTTGAGAATTAACTTCACATAGAAGTTGATGACAATTGCTACTCAAAATAATGGTCATTCATTTTTAAACTTGCCATAGGAAAATATGCATTTATACTTATCAAAGTTGGCAGCATATCATGGAAAGAATGACTAAAAACACTGCTGTTGCATGATGAAATCTTTCCAATAAGCACTTGTTATAAATAAATATTTTTTTCCATTCTCCATGAGTCTCAAATAAAATTTTATAATTGTGGATTATTCACTCTGTTTCATAGCATTTACTTTATTTTTTTTTGTAAATGACGATGTGTTCTGACATATATTTTTAACTTGCTTATGTTAACTTTTTTAATAAATAGATTTATTTATAATAGAAACCATATTCCTAAAATGACAACCACATGAAAATAAAGGGAAAAGAATAAATGAATGAGAGAGTAGCTTTTAATTTTTCAATATGTTCCATAATAGAATTCTGTTAAATTATTATCTTTTCCAACATATTTTAAAACATTTTTTAGGAAAAATGAACATTATATAAGCAGATCAACTTTATATAATGAGGAATACCAGTGTACATTGAGTAAGACATCAAAAATTACAGTGTTATTGCCTTATAAGTTAAAAATTACAATACACCTGGTATGTTATTATTATTATGATGATGTTATATGTCATCTATGAAAGCAAGAAGATGAGAAAAGAAATAGATTAGGAACATGTTGAGTGCCAACATGTGCTATGACCACTTCTAATTAAATTCTCAGAAGAATTCTATAAAATATATAATACTGTACTAATTTTATAGATAAAAAAAAAAAACTAAAACTAAAAAAGGTAATTTCCCCAAGTTTAAGAACCTAGAAAATGGAAGATCTGGGATTCAAATTAGAAATTTCTAATTCAATGCCCATAGGACTTGCACTGTATCAATTGCTCAGATGCAGAAACCAAAGATAAGGTGTGGACGATACTACTTAAAATTAACAACAGTAATAACACAATACTATATTTATAAATTTGATTTAGAGTTTTCAAGGGCTTACAAATCTATAATCTCACATAGGGTCCATTTGCCTAGGTATGATGAACAAAGAGTCCTCATCCCACTTTAAAAATAACCAATCCAAATGAGACTTCTATCTTCTATTAACCCTGCCCCATGCAAAACTGTTTATTTCTCAGTAATGGGATCACCTATTTACCAAGTTTCTTTTGCCAAAAACATGCTTTTAATCTTTGATAATTATAAGTTCTTCACCCATATAAATTCATAAAGCCTTATAAATGTTGGTTGAATCTGTTTTTTTTTTATTTCTATTTCCACTGACATAACATTAGTCCTAGGTATTTATCATCACTTTTCAAGACTATTTCAACAATCTCCTTAGAGGTCTTTCAGGTTCACTCATCTCTCCAAAATATTCCTGCCTCATTACAGAGAATGATTTGCTTTTAATTTTAATGATTTTGATAAATTTCTTTGAAGAATGTCTTGAAAAAGCAATAGGTTACAGTCAACATGGCAACATGCTTGCCTCCTTCCATGACTACATTAAAATTACAACTAAATTATAGAACAATAAACCAGAAGAACCATATAAAAACTAGCTGAACATAATTCCTATAACTAAGAATATGACAAAGAGGCAACATTGAAACTGTTGAAAGGGTGGAGATGCAAAATGGGCTGTCCCAGCACCTGTGTGTGGTGGTTGAGCATCAAGAAGGATATCTCAGCCATGGAGGTCCCCTTGGAGGAGCAAGGGGTCCCAGCCTCATGGTGGGCCTCCCAAGCCCAAGGTTCCAGTACTTGGAAGAGGACAAAATCTGACAGTGAAAATCACTGGGGATTCTGACCCAAAAAGGTGAGATGGAAGGATGCTGGAAACCCAAATGCCCCCTTAAATAGCCTGCACATAGTCTTACTCACAGGAAATCACCCTTGGCCTCCAGAGAAAGAACAGCAGCTTGGAAGGTGCCAGAGATATATAAGTAGAGACTGAGTTGAGTGACTTTGGGGTGAGGGCTGGAGATACAGCCACCAGTATCCCAGTGTTGAGACTTCATCCTGTGCAGCCAACAGGTAGACACCATCTTGTCTGTGTTGAGTCCTCCCCCAAATGGCCAAATTTGAAATAACATTGGCCTGGTGAAATTTGCTACTTCCACCTCAGTGACTCCCTCAAAACCCCAACTCACCTAACTCCTGAATTGTAGGAGGCATTTTCTTGGCTGGGCAACAAGCCCAACTCAGCCCTCTTGGCAGAAGGTTCTTTTAGCAGCAATCAACAAGCCTTGGCTCATGCACCTCCTAAGACAATTCTGGTGGTGGGCAACCAGCCATGGCCTGAGCTGCAGTATTTCATGAACAAATCTTGGGGATCTGTGGACCCAAGGCAGGTGGCAACTAGCCACAGTGTGATCTGAGACATTTTTGAGTGACCACAGGCTCAGCAATTGTCTACAATCTGAATTTTCACTAACCTGAGAAACCCACTTACTCCACCTTGGTGACTTTCTTGGACGTCACCTCACCAAACTCGTTTAGCACCCAAGAAGTCTTCAGCAGTGGAGCCTTATGGGAAGCTAGCAGGAAGCCTCAAGCCTTTGAGTGTCCTGGACTTTTTACTATGAAGCCCTAAGCTGGCCTAAATTTAGTGTCAACTCTCCCACATGTTTCCAGGTCCAGCATAGTCAGCAACAAACCACAAATCATTTTATAGTTACTACCATGTAGCCCCAAGCCAGTCATAGGCAGTGGCTGACCTTGACCTGCACGGGAACCCCTCTTAAAGGGCCTCAGACAACAGAGCACAACTTGGTTATCCCCCAAGACGTGCATAAAAAAGTTGATCTCAACAGGCACACAAACCCTCTGGGGTTAATCCCACTTGATGGAGTCAGTCCCCACACAGCATTTTATACCTTCTGAGTGTGGCCCATTCTTACAGCTAGTCAGATGGAGACTCAATACCACCTTCTGATGTGCCAACAACAATCAAGGCTTAACTACAACAAAAGAGCATATACAAACCACATAAAAGATATTTTTGAAACACTCTATACAGATGAACAGGGAAAATGTACCACTGGGCTGCTGCGTCCAGTAAGTGGTAAATCCTGCCATGTCCAGCGTGGCTCTGGAGAATGTACCTGAGTGAAAATGGTGGGAGATTAAGAAAAAAAGAAGATAGAAAGCTGGGATCAGGAGGACCATTGTCCACTGATGGTAAAGCAATGGCGTGGTTTTATTTTTGCAATCTGCTTTTATATAAAAGCATACAATTACTAACTAAAATAAGATTATCCCCACCCAACCTACACATCCTGCTATAATCTTTTTTTATTTCTGTCTGCTTGAGGCTATGAATGTATTCCCTGACTCACAGCAACACCGCATTGTCTTCTGATCAGTTTGTACTTCTCCATTCCTAGAGGAGAGGCAACCCTTGGTTGATCTCACAGATTGCAAGTACCTTGTCGACTTGCAATCCCACTCTCCACACTTGGCTATACAGGGCACTTACTTCATAAGGCCACAGGGCCAAGAATGAAGTATGTAACAAATAAAACTAACATATAGACAAGAGCACAGAGAGGCAGCCAAAATGAGAAACAAAGAAACATGTCCCAATGAAATAACAGAAGAAAAAAGCCAGAAAAGGAAGTAAATGAAATGGTGGCAAGCAACCGACCAGATACAGCATTAAAAATGCAGATTAGAAGGATACTCAATGAACTTGGGGGAAATAGATAATAGTGTCAGTAAGAACTTCAACAAAGAGATAATAACTATAAAAAGAACATAAAAACCATAAAAACACCAGCCAGTCATGGAGTAAACAAAAGTTGAATTGAAGAATACATTAGAAAGAAACAACAGTAGATGAGATAAAGCAAAGGATCAAAACAGTAATTTGGATGATAAGGTAGCAGAAAACACAAATTCAGTACAGCAAAAAGAAAAAAAAAATCAGTAATCGAGAAGTTTATGGGACCTCTGGGATAACATTAAGTGTAACAACACTGATATCATAGGGATACCAGGAGAAAAGAAAGAGCAAGGATTGAGAATATATTTGAAAAAAAATAATGACAGAAAACTTGTCTAACCTGGTGAACAAAATAGAAATACAAGCCCAGTAAGCACAGAGTCCTTAAGAAGATGAACACAAACAGGCTCAAACTAAGACACATCATAAATAAAATGGCAAAGGTTTAAGCCAAAGAAATAATTTTAAAAGCAGCAAGAAAAAGGCAGCTAGTTACTTACAAGTGAGCTTCCATAAGACTGTCAGTTGATTTCTCAACAGAAACTTTGCGGGTCAGAAGGGATTGGCATGAAATGTTCAGTAATGTAAAGAAACACCCTACAACTAAGACTATGATATCTGCAATGCTATCAATTAAAATTGAAGGTGAGATAAAGAGTTTCCAAGACAGAAAAAGCTAAAAAAAAAAAAATAATCACCATCAAACTAGAATTGCAAGAAATGTTAAAGAGACTTTTTTAGAAAGAAGGGGAAAAACAAATATAAATAGTAAAATGGCAATAACTATGTACCTATCAGTAATGTCATTAAATGTAAGTGATTTAAATGTTTTAATCAAAAGACATAGTGTACCTGAATGGATAAGTAAACAAGACCCATACATATACTTTCTACAAGAGACCCACTCAGATCAAAAGATACAAACAGACTTTAAAAAAAAAGGTTTGAAACATATATTTCTTGAAAATGAGAGTGAAAACAAAACCTGAGGTAGCCATACTTATATCAGACAAAATAGACTTTAAAACAAAGGCTATAATAAGAGACAAATAAGGACATTGCATAATGATAAAAGGATCAATTCAACAGCAGGATACAACTCTAGTAAACATCTATGCACCCAACATAGGAACACATAAATATATAAAGTAAATATTGATTAATATATAAGAGATTGACAGTAATACACACTCATTGTAGGAGAATTTAATACTCCATAGATACCAATGTACAGATCTTCCAAAACAAAAATGAATGAGGAAACAGTGTCCTTAAACAACACACTAGACCAGACATCACAGAAATATGAAGGATTACAAGAAAACGTTTGAACAATTATATGCCAACAAATTCAACAGGCTAAAAAAAAATAAATTCACTTCTAGAAACATACCATCTCCCAAGACTGAATTAAAAAAAAAAGTAGATTAAAAAAAACTGATTACTACTAATGAAATAAAATCAGTAATCAAAACAGTTTCCAACAATCAAAAGTCTTGGACTGGATGGATTCACAGGTGCATTTTACCAAATATTAAAAAAAAAAGAAATAACTATTCTTAAACTATTCCTAAAAATTCAAGAGGAGGGAAGGCTCCAAAGTTCATTTTATGAGGCCACCATTACCATGATTCTTAAACCAGAAAAGAAGTTGTTTATTTGAGATATGTATTTGTTTCTTAAATAGGCCTGTATTGCTATGAATTTCCCTCTGAAGTCTGCTTTTGTTATGTCCTATAGCCTTTGGATCATTGTGTTTTCATTTTATTTGTCTCAGAGTATCTTTTAATTTCTTTATTGATCTTGCTAGTAACTTATTCATTGTTTAGTAGTATGTGATTTAGCCTCCATAAATTTGTGTGTTTTTTTTAGTCTTTTTCCCCTTGTAGTTAATTTCTAGTTTCATACTATAGTGTTTGAAAAAGACACTTGGTATGATTTCAATCTTTTAAAAATTGACTGAGACTTGTTTTGTGTCCTAACATATGGTTTATCTTGAGAAGTGTTCTATGTATACTTGAAGAGAATGTTGTGAACGGAATAACCAGACTCAACCTGAGTGCTCTGATATTAGAGGCAGTTTATTAGCCGGCGGCTGTCCTTCCAAAGGAGCAGCCCTGAAACATAAGGGTACAAAGGTTTTAAGTCCAAAATCTCATTCTTCATTCTGTCTGAACACAAAGGTCTATATTTCTTCTATTCACTACCTGTCAATCTAAAGGTGGGTTGTGCAAGCGGTTGTACAGAAGCAGAAAGTGTACTGTTAAAATGTTAGGTTCCCATGGGTAATAGTCAAACAATAACTCTTAACAAGCAGGCAGGTGTCCAGAAGCGAGATGTGGTGATTAGCACGTAGGCTCCTATCCTTAACCCATTACTACATCTTTGTGACTTTTTCAGTAGTACGTCATTACAAGAACATAGATTCTGCTATTTTGGTATGAAATGCTCAAAAAAAATCAATTAGATCTATGTGGTCCAGTGTGTCATTTAAAGCCGCTGTTTCCTTATTGATTTTCTGTCTGGAAGATCTGTCCATTGGTGTTAAAGTCCCCTGTTATGACTGTATTACTGTCAATCTCTCCTTTATGTTAGTATATTTGCTTTAAATATTTAGATACTCCTATGTTGGATGCATAAATGTTTACTAGGGTTATACCATCTTGTTGGATTGATCCTGTTTTCATTACAAAATGTCCTTCTTTGTCACTTATTATAGCCTTTGCTTTAAAATGTATTTTGTCTGTTATAAATACTGTTACCTCAGCTTTTATGTTGTTTGCATTTGTGTAAAATATCTTTTTCTACTTCTTTACTTTTACTCTGTGTGCATTTCAATCTGATGTGAATATCATGTAGGAAACAAGTGTAAGGACCTTATTTTCTTATCCATTCAGCTACCCGTTGTCTTTTAATTGGAGCATTAAATCCAGTTTCATTTAAAATGATTATTGATAGGTATATATTTATTCCCATTTTA
>PVKZ01000515.1:711348-721770 GCA_004027375.1 Macroglossus sobrinus
TTTTTTTTTTTTTTTTTTTTTTTTTTTTTTTTTTTTTTTTTTTTTTTTTTTTTTTTTTGGTCTAGAAAGCTCTTTATCTCTCCTTCAACTTTAAATAATAGCCTTGCTGGGTAGATTAGTTTTGGTTGTAGGTCCTTGTTTTTCATCACTTTGAATATATTTTTTTGCTAATCTCTTTTGCCCTGCAAAGATCTTATTGAGAATTCAGCTGAAAGTCTTATGAGAGTTCCCTTGTAGGTAACTAATTTTTTTTTTCTGCATTTAAGGTTCTCTCTTTGTCATTAGCAATTAGCATTTCAATTATGATATATCTTGGTGTGGGAATCTTTGGCTTCATCTTTTTTGGGATTCTCTGTGTTTCTGGACTTGTATGTTTATTTTCTTCACCAGGATATGGACGTTTTCCACTATAATTTCTTTAAATAGGTTCATAATCCCTTGTTTTCTTTCTTCTCACTTCAGTACCCCTATAATGCAAATGTTCTTACTCTTGATGTTGTTCCAGTAACCCCTTAAGCTATGCTCACATTTTTTATTCTTTTTTTTTCTTTTTTCTGTTGCAGTTGGGTATTTTCTGCTACCTTGTTTTCCAAATTGCAGATTCAATTCTATGTTTTATCTAATCTGCTGTTGATTACTTCTAGTTCATTCTTAATTTCACTTTTTTTTCATTTCTGACTGGTTCTTTCTGTATGATGTTAATGTCTTCTTTATGCTTATTATTTCTTTGTTAAGGTTATCACTAAATTCTTTGAGCATCATTATAACTAGTGTTTTGAACTTTGTATCTCATAGGTTGGTTTACTCCATTTCATTCATTTATTTTTTTGAGTATTATCTCTTTCCAGTAACCTGGGTTTCCAGCTGCCTTCCATCTAACTTGAAATCCCCACTGATTTTCACAGCAGATATTGTGGGGGCTCTTCTTTCCATCACTGGAACTGTGAACTAAGGAGCTTGATGTAGGCCTGAAACCTCTCTCTCCCCAGCAAGTGGATTGTCTTCACATTTAAGCTATCCTTTCCGATGCCCAACTGCCACAAATGGGTGTTACGCCAGCACAGTTCAGGTCTCTGTTCTTTCTAGCAGTCTTGACATGGCCTTATCTTTTCACCTTAAGTTATACAAGTTCTGTTCAGTTAGTTTTAAGATTATTCTCCATGTTTATTGTTCTATAATGTAGTTATAATTTTAATGTGGTCATGGGAGGAGGCAAGCACAGCATTTTCCACTCCACCATCTTAACTGGAATCCCCTCTGGTCCATCTTTTAATTAGTTGTTTGTGTTTTTATTGTTAAGTTTTTAGAGTTTTTTGTATATTTTGGATATTAGTCCTTTATCAAATGTGTCATTTGTAAAAATTTTTCTTGTCTGTGGCTGTCTTCTCATATTCTTTACATTGTCTTTTGCAGAGCAGACATTTTTAATTTTAAGAAAATTTAGCTTATCTATTATTTATTTAATGGATTGTGCCTTTGATTTTGTATCTAAAAAGTCATCACCATACCCATAATCATCAAGGTTTTTTTCCAATGTTATCTTAAAAAGTTTTATGGTAATATGCTTTACATTTAGGTCACTGATCCACTTTAAGTTAATTTTTATGTAGGGTGTAAAATCTATATCTACATTTATTTTTTTATGTGGATAGTCATTTGATTTAGCAGCATTTATTTAAAGGGAATAAAATATTTTATGCAAATATACATTAAATTAGGATAACATTTTGAGTAGTTGAATGAAAACATGAGTTTAAGGAGGAATTTCCTACACATAAAGAAATTTTGAAAAAAAAATGTTTGCATATTTTTAAAATAGAAAAAAAAACAGATACAAAATTTCTATGGCATTTAGATTTTATTAAATAAATTTAAAAGCATGATATAAAAGTTTTATTTTAAAATATCAATGATTTCAATAAGTCTTAAAATAATAGCTACTGCAAACTGTTTACACTTGATTAAAATTTTTTTAGCTATCAAACTGTGTTTTCTTTGAATAGTGCTCAATATTCTTTAAAGTGCTTTGTTTCATATTTTCCAGGAGAAAAAAAAGTAATTCAAGTATTGTTTAGTTATAAATTTGAGGCTTAGGGCTAAAAACAAACATATTGCAAATATCATATGGTTATAGAGATTTACCTTGCTTTCATATATGTAGTTGCAGTGAGAATATCTCTTTGTTTTCATAACCATTAGCACATGAAGTCCATCAAATCTTATTCTATTGCCTTGATATGACTGATATGCTATAAAAAAGTCAACTCAGAAACACTAAGATACATATTTGTTTCATACTCTATTTCACTGAATAATGGAGGTGTAGAATAAACTATACCAAACTCAAGGTTATACCTGACTTAATCTGTATCTCATGTAATTTTTTCTTCATCATTGTTATATTGTTTTCAAATCTTTTTAAATTAAACTGATTATATAATTCAACCCTCTCAGACTAAATATTGAAAAATGAGAGAGAGAGAGAGAGAGAGAGAGAGAGAGAGAGAGAGAGAGAGAGACTTGCTCAAGACATATAAAATATTAATTTATCAACTTTCTATTATGTATCAAGTACTGTCTTATTGTGATAGGCTAAAAAAATTAAACTCCAATGACACATTCACTTCTTAATCCATAGAAGCTGTAAATAGTGTCTTATATGTCAAATAGAGGACATTACCTTATATGGCAAAATGTATGATTAAGTTCATCATTTTGTGAGGTGGCACTTATATTGTCTGGCATGAATGTTTGCAATAGCATGTATTCTTAAAAAAAGACAGGCAGAGAAAGTTTTGAGACAAACAAGCACGCAAAGGAAAAGACAATGTTAAGAGACAGAAATAAGCAATCACAAGTCAAGGAACACCAAAAAATGCTGGCCAGTCACCACTGATAGGAAGAGACAAGGAAGGATCCTTCCTCAAAATGTGAAAAGATAGTGTGGTATTACAGACATTTTGATTTCAAATTTCCAGCCTCCAAAACTATGAGCAAATAAATTTAAGTTGTTTAGGATGTTGAATTTACGGTAATTTGTCACAAAAGCTTTAGGAGACTAATACTTTTACATATAAAATGATGAATATGAGTGTTGACTTCATGAAGTTCAGTCTTGCAGTAAATAAACTTAGTGGCACTAGAGAAAGTTAAACTAAAATACTCGTTAATAGCATGAAAACTTTTCAATAGAAAATTACCATAGGATTTATACATTTTGTCCCATTTTGTGTATATATACATAAACCATTGCTAATTGGAGGTGATTTATCTTTATTTGCCTCAGTATCAAGAATATACTACTTCTAATTTTTTTTTTTTGTTTCTCAATGTATATTCCTGGATGTCTTGGTTGATAAAGAGTGAATATAAGGAATGTTTGACATGAGGCTTATTATTTCTGATAACTTCAATGTTGATTAAACCTACAAAAAAGTTTTTCTTGCAGTAGTTAACACAAAATATATGGCCTGTAATTCATTTATATTTCATATGTAATTAGTAACTAACAAGTAAAATTAGGTACCTGATAAGCATGCACAATTAAATTTTCAAATTGTATTTATGTTCAAAAGAAGGGGCAGTTTTATAAATGTGTAATCAAGGATGTAAAATTGTAAAGGCAATAGAACTGAGTGAATTTGGTGGTGAAAACAAATCTACACATTCTTAAGGCCTCCCACCTCCATGTGGTGCATGCATTGTTCTGATAATGTTGTTCTTGGGAAATCATCACACAAAAATGAATTTGGAGATTTTCTTCTCTTGCTGTCTTCCTTTATTACTCCTCTGAGGAATTAGTGACTATAAAATAAAGATTTGCACCAGCACAGATAACAGATACCCAATTCCTACCCCACCTGTTTAAAATATATGAGGTAAGATGCTTCTTAACAAATTGGCACACAGTTATACCATAAAGCTTGTGGTTATTACTAGGCTCATGAGCTTTTTCAGAATAGACAGGCAATATGTTCATAGAAGTTATGGCATTAGGTATGGCCCTCAAAAGAACAGGGTTTAGTTCCTGTAACAAGAATATAAAAAAGTCTGTGACTGACAAAATTAGAGAAGCAGATGAAGTTTGTCTTCACCATCAATCAACAAACATGTATTAGATTCTGACTATGTGGCCACTGCTGTTCTAAGCACTATGGATACAGCAGTGAGGTCAAAAGACAATTCTTAACTTTATAGTCATTTACATTCTAGTGAATTGAAAAAAATAAAGTAAAAGAATGGGGGATATTAGAGGGTCAAGTGATTTGCAATTTTAAAGAAAGTGGTTGGGTAGGCTTTGTGGGGAATGAGACTTTGAGAATAAACTGAAAAATATAAGGGAGTAAGCCCCATAGATATTGGCAGAATGAGCGCACAAAGCAGAGGGAACAGAAAGTGCAAAGGCGCTCAGATAGAGGCATGTCTTTATGTTTAAAGAACAGACAAGAAGTCAGTATTTCTGTAAGCAAATGAATGATAGAGTAATAGTGGGAGGTAAGGTTAAAGAATCAATGGAATCTATATTTGGAGATAGGGGACATTCTTATAGTGTGGGTTCTTATAAGAACAATTGAAAAGACTCTAAATTTTACTCTGAGTGACTTAGAAAATCATTGGAGTAACAGAGCAGAAAAGTGACGTGATTTAAAATATATTTTAAAATGATTACTTCGACAGCTTTAATGAGTGAATTAAAATAAAAACAGAAGAAAGGAAGTCTCTTATAAAGCTATTAGATTAATCCAAATTAAGAATGACAGTAGTCTAAACCAGAGTGTCCTTAGTGACCATTGTGAATCTGAGGCAAACATAAATATACTGGGCCACAGTGGGTGAGTGCAGGTATGTCAAGGGAGAGTCTATTAGGGCTAGTGTGACAATGTATCCTAGATACTCAGACAGTCCCTTTTAAGACCTGTTTTATAGGCATAATTATATATAGAGTAGCCTCTTTCTCTCTCAGAAGTGCCCTGGATTGGGTGATAAATTATATAGTCATCCTAGTTAGAGCTTAAGAAATGTGAAATTAAATTTGGCTGAAATCTAGGACTTGGCCTTAGATATGTTTGTATGATGAGCTGGAGGTGATTAATCTTTATTTGCCTCAGTATCAAGCATATATTACTTGTAATAATTTTTTTGGCTTTTCATCTGAATAAATAATATATATTCATTTTCTAAATTATGAAAAATAATAAAATGAAGTGTCATAATTTTATTCTCAGTGTAAATCACTGATATATATATATATATATATATATATATATATATATATATATCACAAGTAAATTACCGAATATATATATATATATATATATATATATATATATACACCAAATTTATCTGCATATATACTTCTTTTAGAATACCATGTCCTAATAAGTGAGATATTCATATAAGTCTTGTTATTTTAGAATAGAATTTAACATTTATTGAGTGGTTACTTTGTAACAGAGAATATTCCTCATAGTCTGTTTATTCAGCAGGTATTGCTATTAACCTTCTTTACTGAGGAAACTGAAGCACTGAATGATTTATTAAGCTTGTCAGACATCACACATATTGTAAATAGTGAGCTAAGATTCAAACACATATAGTTATGGTATAAGCCATATGTTCTTAACAGTTGTGCTATAATGGCTCTCTAGTGTCACAAGGTAGAGGTAACAATCATCATCATCCAGTTTTGTGTGCTTGTATGTATCCTCCCCACTACAAGGCTTTTCCCTATAATCACAGAAGTAATCACATTTCTAACCTCATTAAAAGACACTGACTTTTAGTTAACTTGTTTAAATAAGCAAACAATCCCTCCACCAGTTGTAACCATCCCCAATCTCATTCCTTTCTCTGTAATATTACAAACATCCACTAAAGATTACTAAGTTTTAGGCTTTTTATTCTTTGTGTGAATATTTAATCATCTTATATTTATTGTTCTTCAACATTATTTCCAAAGAACAATATATCATGTAGAGCTTTCTAGGCCAATAGACATAGATATATTTTTTTTCTCTTTAAATTTTGGAATGACCATACCATAATTTAGTCATCCAATCCCTTACAGAATGAAAATATGGTTCATTATGATTAAAACAATGATGCCATGTGAATCTTGCATACATTTTATTTAGGTAAGATAGATTTTTAATAGTGGAAATTTTGTATCATAAAAATGTTTATTTTAACATAAATGTGCAAAATAAATTGCCTTACCAAAAGATTATAGCAATTCATACTTGTAGCCACCTGCATGATACTGCACATTTCGGCAGAACTTGTTAAAACTAGTTATTAGTCTTTTATATTATTTTCCAATTTCAATGGTAAAAGTGGTACTATAATATTACATTTGAAATTAGCTGAAGTTTATTTGTTTGTGGGTTGGCTATAATGTTTCTAATACTTATTATCTTGTTGATTGGCATACTACATTTGCATGTACCAATCTGTAATCCTGAATTCATATACCTTCACTCATTTGTCAATTATTAGTAGATAAAGGAGAGGAAGGTTACTTATGAGAAAGGAAACTATGTAGAAGGTTATTTCTGTAATCCTAGACAGAAATGTTTGGAAAACAAAAGTGAGAATGGAGAAAAGGTAAAATATAAAAGAGGGGTCCAGGAGACAGGATATATAAAAAATTATTGAAGAACTGTTGATCTGGTTATGGGATATAACATGGAAAATAATGGTAAACCAAATGAGAAAATTTAGAGTGGCCAAAAGAAATTTCACTGGGTTTATTTAACTTACAAGTCAGTGTATGCCATTGTTGTATCTAGGTAAAAAAAATTGTTCATTTCTTTTTAATAGGCAAAATTAAGAAGTAAGAAACTAAATTGCAATCTCATTATTTAAGATTTTAAGAAGAGTCAAGATGGTGGATTAGGTAGAAGCTGTGCTTGCCTCTTTTCATGACCATGTCAAAATTACAACTAAACTATAGAACAACTATTATTAGAAATTACCTGAAGTCTAGATGAACATAAGGCATACAATTAAAGACATACAGAAGAAGTTACATTGAGACTAATAGGATGGGAAGATGTGCAGAACAGCCTGACTCCACAACTGTGTGTGGTGGTTAAAATTGGAAGAAATATCTTGGCTGTGGAGTACCCCCAGAGGAGTGAGGGGTACCAGCCCCATACTGGGCTTGCCAACTCAGGTTCTAGTGCTAAGAAGAGAAGATCCCATGGAATCTAGATGTAAAAATTAGCAGAGATTGTGGCTGAAAAACAAGAAGGGTTTCAGGAGTCTCAGACATTCCTCATAAAGGGTCAGTGCATGGATTTACCCACTGACAAAATTGTTATGAGCTCTAGCACTGGGGAAGCAGCTCAAAGTGCACCAGAAACATTTGGAGAGTGACTGAATTATCTGACTTCAGGGCAAGGGCTGAAGAGGCAGCTTTCTGCCAGATAGAAGTGCTGGCAGAATACATTTTTTTGTTGTTGTTGAGCCCTCCCCCACTGCAGCATGCAGACACAGGCAGCCACCATCACCAAGTCTCCATAAACATGGCTAACACTGATCACCCTGCCCAAGTGATTTCCCAAGATTCCATCCCTCCCAACTTGCCCACCAAAGCCATTTTCAGTGGCTTTTCCGTACAAATGGCCTGTCTTGGCTTATGCTCAATGAGCTGTGAAGACCATGAATATCTCTCAAAGAATCATAAAACCTAAACAAGCATCATTTAGCTTCAGTGTGTTCCTTACTTCTTGCTGAACAGCCTCAAACCTTGCACTAGTGAAAACTAGCCAGAGTTCACGTCTTGGCCTCCTGAGGCACATCCAAACCCAGAGTGGATGGAAGCCATCAGTAGGTTATTGGTGGCTCTATCTAGGTTGTCCCAAGCAAGGCACAGACTATGGCTGAATGTGGTTTGTGGTAGGACCTCTCCTTGGAGTCTTGACTTGCATACTCAGTGGCCAGCTTTGGTCTGAACCAGAACACCACACAGAGCCACATTTGAGGACAATATACCCAAAGAGCAGACTGGAAAAGCATAATAGCCATGCTAAAGTAAATCATACTCCATAGGGTCAACCCCTACACAATAGCTCCTCCACTATAGTCATTGGCCAGTCCTTATAACCAATTAGCCAGAGGGCCAGTCTTTCTCACTGATGTCCAAACAGCAACCAAGACTCAACTGAAACAGGAGGGGACACACAACCCATACAAGTGACACACCTGAAACACCTGGCTCAGGTGACTTGGCAAGGTTGTGCCACTGGGTTCCACAGGACACCTACTACATACAGCCACTATGCTAAGAATGGGAGACTTAGGATATCTACCTAGTATACAGAAACAAACACAGAGAGACAGTTGAAATAGACAAAAAACATGTTCCAAATGAAAGAACATAACACAACTCCAGAAAAAGAACTAAATGAAATAAAGACAAGCAACCTACCAGATGCAGAATTCAAAACATTAGTTGTAAGGATGCTCAATAAACTTAAGAGTAGATGAATTCAGTGAGAACATTAACAAAAATATAGAAAAAATCAAAATGAAGACAGAAAACATAAAAAAGTCAGAAATAAAGAATACAATAACTAAATTAAAAATACCTTAGGGATAATCAAGAGTAGATTAGATGAAGCAGAGGATCAAATTAGTGATTTAGAAGATAAGGTAGCACACAACAGCCAATCAGAAGAGCAACAAGAAAAAAAGAGATGAGAATAGTTTGAGGTACTTCTGGGCCAACATCAATGTACCAACATTCTCATCATAAGGATACCAGAAGGAGAAGAGAGAGAGAACAAGAAATTAAAAACCTATTAAAAAAAAACAATAATGGAAAACTTCCCTAATCCAGTCAAGGAAATAAACATACAAGTCCAGGGAGCTCAGAGAGTCTTAAACAAGATAAACCCAAATAGGCCCACATTAAGACACATTATAATTAAAATGCCAAAGGTTAAAAGAGAGAATCTAAAAGCAACAAGACAAAAGCAACTGGTTATCTACAAGGGAGCTCCCATAGACTGTCAGCTGATTTCTCAACAGAAACTTTGCAAGCCAGAGGGACTGGCAATGAAATATTCAAAATTATGAAATGCCAAGACCTTTAACAAAGATTATTCTACCCAGAAAAACTATCATTTAGAATTGAAAGAAAAAGAGCTTCTCAGATGAGAAAAAGTTGGAGTTTATTATCACAAAACTATTACAGGAAATGTTGGAGGGACTTCTTTAAGAAGAAGAAAAATAAATGATAAAAATATGAATAATAAAATGGCAATAACTACATCTAACTACATCTATCAACAATTACTTCAAATGTAAAAGGATTAAATATTCCAATCAAAAGGTAGGGTGACTAAATAGATTAAAAAAAAACTTGTATATGCTGCCTACAAGAGATTCACTTCAAATAGAAGGACACACACATATTGGAAGTAAAGGGGTGGAAAAATATTTTGTGAAAATAGAAACAAATAAACAAAAAGCTGGAGTAGCAATACTTATATCAAACAAAACAGACTTTAAAACAAAGGCTTTAACAAGAGACAAGGAAGGACCCTGTAATCCCACTTCTGGATATTTATCTGAAGAAGCCTAAAACGTTACTTTGAAGGGACATGTAATTCAATACATTCGGTGCAGTGTTATTTACAAAAGTCAATACATGGAGGCAACCCGGGTATCCATCAATGGATGAATGGATAAAGAAGAGGTGGTATATTATACAATGGAATATTACTCAGCCATAAAAAAGAATGAAATCTTGCAATGATATGGAAGGACCTAGAGGATATTGTGCTGAGTTGAATAAGTCAGACAGAGAAGGACAAATACCATAAGATCTCACTTACATGTGGAATCTATAGAAAAAATAAACAAATAAAATAGAAACAATCTCATAGATACAGAGAATATTTTGATGGTTGCCAGATGGGAGCGGGGTTAAAAGGTGCATAAAAAAGGGGAAGAGATTTGAAAGTACAAATTGGTAGTTATAAAATAGTTATGGAGATGTGAAGTATAGCAGAAAGAATATAGTTAGTAATATTTTAATAACTATGGATGGTGTTAGATCAGAATAAACCTTGCATTTTATATAAATGTCTAATCACAGTGTTGTACTCCTGAAACTAATGTAATATGGTATACCAACTGTAATTGAAAAATTAAAAAAAATTATTTTAAAATATTGTTTTGCTAAAAATGATAAAAATTAACAATTCAGAAGAATTATAATAATTATTTTATTTAAGTATTATTATTGATAACACTTAAACTTTAGCTGAAGAAGACAGAAAGAATCCTCAGAATTTTAAATGCAATTAATGAAAGAACAAACATTATGTTGAACACAAGCAGAGGCTTAAAATTCAGTTCAGTATATAACATACTCTCAATGATTTTTCATGATTACAGATCTGTTACATTTTG
>PVKZ01000515.1:721870-767799 GCA_004027375.1 Macroglossus sobrinus
AAGGAAGGAAGGAAGGAAGGAAGGAAGGAAGGAAGGAAGGAAGGAAGGAAGGAAGGAAGGAAGGAAGGAAGAAAGAAGAGGTTGTAAAACAACAAGATCCTTGCAATCTGTGAGGTCAACTAAGAGTTGTCTCGCCCCGCCACCCCCCACCAAAAATAAATAAATATCTGTTTTCTCTGTAGAGTGGCTGGATGAATATAAATGTTAAAATTTCATGTGCTTCTGCTGTGAACAGAAGCACATGAACAGTTTGGGCTTTCCTCACAGGTATGTCTAAGCTGACCTCTGCTTTTAGTAGGTAAACTTCCTGAGGAAGAAGCACATGTTTACTCAAAGAAAGACCCCGTTGTGTGATTTTTAAAATTTATTTTTGAATTTACATCCAGTAAAATTCATTTTTTTTTTGCTGTACAGTTTTGCATGTTTTCACATATACATAAATTCATGTAAACATCTCTATCATCAGAATACAAAACAGGTTCTTATTTTAAAGTACTCCTTTTTTAGCAATATTTTTGTAGTAAACACTTACCCCAACTCCTAGCAGCAGTTCTTATCCCTATAGATTGTCTTTCCCAGGATGCTGTGTAAATGGAATCATACAATAAATGATTCAGTCTGGATTCTATTGCTTAAGATAATATATTTGAGATTCATCCCATTTGTTGTGTGTCAATAATTTTATTTTATTTTATTTTTTTATTTTTTTATTTTTTTTTTATTTTATTTATTTTTTTTTACTGAATAGTATTCCATTGCATGGTTGTGCCACACTTTATACATATCTTACTCAAGGGACATTTGAGTTGTTTCCAGTTTGAGGTTATTATGAATAAAACTACAATAAAAAATTATGAAGAGTTTTTTGTATAAATATAACTTTTCATTTCTCTAGGAGAAATATTGAGGTGTCAGATTTTTGGGTCATATGTTAAGTATATATATAATTTTATAACAATATGCCTGTATGTTCTTCAGAGTGACTGTACTATTATTTTGTATTCCTACAAGCATATAGGTGATTTCCAGCAGAACTGGGTACTTGCCAGTACTTATATTAACAATATTGTTTGTTTATTTTTAGTCATTTCATATCTAGGATCTTAGGCTTTCAGAGATGTCTTATCTCAAATATTTCTCTCATGCTTTGATAACATTTATTATTAGCACAGTAGAAACATGCTCTTAAATGTATGATGCGACTCTGACTGCTAAAAGAAAATTAAAGAATTTGCTCCAGAAAATCTCTTTCAAGATAAAACATTTGGAAAGAAAAGCATAATAAATAGATGAAAATAATGGAATCAATGCACTCGTAAGTTGACAGATTGAGTGCAGCTGTCTAATTCTAATTGCCCCTTTCCTTACTCTACTGTCCATTAAAATTATGAGTGAGATAACATTCCCTGAAGTAATTATTAGTATTTATGTTTCTACTACTGTCAACAGATGCTTCATTGAGAAAATTTTTTTAAAAGTTATAATTTTTCATAAATAAGCAGAATTGTTATTTGCACAAAGTATGGTTTTCTATCTAAAAAAAACCAATAGATTCTAATGTAAATCAATTAGAGAAAAACAAAATTTTCATATGGTAAAAACTATTTGAAAAAAATTTTAAATCATTAGTTTCCTGTATTCTGATAGTAACCAAATGGAAAATATTGTAGAACAAAATGATAACCCACAGTAACAGCAAAAAGTTAAGAAAACAACAAAATTATGTAGCCATTATAAAAAATGATAAACTATATCTTAAAACTTATATAATCTTTTTAAATTAATTAAATTATTTTATGGTGACATTGGTAATGAAATTCAGTAAGTTTCATCTGTACATTTTAACAGTAATGCATATATATTTACATTATGTGTTAACCTCCCATAGTTAGATTTCTTTCTATCACCACATATTTGACCCCCTTTACCCTGTCTACCTCCTCCTTCACCCTATGTTAACCACTAGTCTATTGTCCATTTCCATGACCGTATGTTTATTTGTCATGTTCATTTTTCACTTTTAGGTTTATCCCACATATAAGTGATATCATGTAATTTTCAAATTTTTCTATCTGGCTTATTTAGCCTGATTATCTCAAGGTCCATCCACGTTGTCACAAATGGCAGTATTTCATCTCTTCTTATGAATGAGTAATATTCCATTGTATATATGTACCACTGCTTTTTTAGCCAATAATCTATTGTAAGACACTTCGGTTGCTTCCATGCCTGACCACTGTGGATAATGCTGCTATGAATATTGGTATGCTAATATATTTTGAATATGGGTTTTCAAATCTTTGGGGTAAATACTCAATAGTAGGATTACTGGATCATATGGTAGATCAATTCTTAGTATTTTGATGAACTTCCATACTGTTTTCCATAGTGGCTATACTAATTTGCAGTCCCACCAGCAGTGTATGAGGCTTATTATTTCTCCATATTCCCTCCAGCATTTGTTATTACTTGTCCTGTTGATTATAGCTATTCTAGTAGATATGAGATGGTATCTCATGGTGGTTTTGATCACATTTCCCTAACAGTTAGCAATGTTGAGCATCTTTTCAAATATTGTTGGCCATTTGTATGTACACTAGGGAAAAGTGCCTATTCAGGTTCTCTGCTTGTTTTTGATTGGATAGTTTAATTTTTTTGTTGTTATTGAGTCGTATGAGTTCTTTGTATATTTTGGATATTAAGCCCTTATCAGAGGTGTTGCTTGCAAATATATTTTCCCATTTGAATAGTTGTAATTTTACCTCATTGATGATATCTTTCCTGTGCAAAAGCTTTTTAGTTTTATGTAGTCCCATTCATTTATTTTTGGTTCAACTTCTTTTGCCTTTGAGGTCTAATTCTTAAAATCCTTTTTAAGTCCCAGGTCCTTGAGTTTAGTTCCTATGTTTTCTTCTATGCATTTTATTGATTGTATTTTTTAATCCTTTTGCCATCTTTCACTGTCTCACCACCCACTCTCCCATCTAGTAGCCCTCAAAATAGTCTCTGTATCTAGGAATTTATTTCCATTTTTGTTGTTGTTGTTTATTTTGTTCTTTAGATACCAAACATAATCTAAAGCACCTGAAATTATGTGATAGTGTTTTTCTCTTTTTGACTAGTTTTATTAAGCACAATACCCTCTAGATTTATTAAGGTAATATATTTTTTTCCATCTCCTTCCTTTTAGTCTATGTGTGTCTTTTAATCTGAAGTGAGTCTCTTGTAGGCAGCATATGTAGGGGACAAGTTTTCTTATCCATTTAGTCACTCTATCCTTTGGTTGGAGCACTTAATTTTTTTTCCATTTAAGAAAGTTGTTGATAGAAATGTAGTTATTACCATATTTTATTTATGTTTTTGATACATGTTTTTTCTTCTTAAAAATATCTCTCAACATTTTCTGTAATACTGGATTATTTTTTTATGAATTTCTTTAGCTTATTTTTGTTTAGGAAACTTTATTTGTCCTTTGACTCTAAATGATAGCTTTGCTGGATAAAATATTCTTGGTTGTAGACCCTGGGTTTTCACCACATTGAATATTTTGTGCCAAACCCTTCTGTTCTAGGTAGTTTCTTATGAGAAATCACCTGCCAGTCTTATGGGTGCTCCCTTTTAAGTAACTAACTACTTTTACCTTGTTCCTTTTAAGATTCTTTTTGTCTTTAACCTTTGGCATTTAATGATAATGTGTTTGGTGTGGGCCTCTTTGGGTTCCACTTTTTCGGATTCTCTTAGCTTTTTGGTGTTGTATGTCTAATTCCTTCACCAGGTTAGGAAAGTTTATTGTCATTATTTCTTTAAATAGCTCTTCAACTTCTTGTTTTCTTTCAGGTACCCCCATGACTCAGTTGTTTTTTACATTTAATTGTGTCCCATAGGCTCCTTCAATTATTATATTCTTTGTTTCTTTTTCCTTGCTATTCTGATTGAGTGTCCTTGTCTTCCTCATCCTCTATATCAGTGTTTCTATCTCCTTCTTTATCGACTCTGTATATTCAATCGAATATATTCTTCATCTCTGATAATGTGTTCTTCATTTCTGACTAGTTCCCTTTTATAATTTCTATTTTATATTTATCTCTTTGTTAAAGTTCTCACTGAGTTCATCTATACTTCTCCTAAGTTCATTGAGCATCTTTACAACCAGTGTTTTGAGTTCTGCATCTGTTAGATTGCTTGACTCCATTATTCCTGGACTTCTGTTCCATTCTCTCATGGTTTTTGCTTCTCCGTCTTCCCATTTTGGCTGCCTCTCTGTGTCTGTTTCTATGTACTAAGCAAAAGTCCTGAGTCTCCTGGTATAACTAGTTTAGCTTTGTGTAGTAGGTTTTTAGAGGCACAGTCCTCAGAAGGGTTCAGCAGCAGGCCAATTTAGCCCCAGCCTGTGCCCCTCCAGGTCCACCTGTTAAGATTCAGCAAGCAATTACAGATGTTATAGTTGCATGAAGAACCACAACAGTAACCTAGATCAGCTGCCACCAGTGTGAATGTAGGCGCTGCTCAGCAAGCAGTACAGAATTCGTCAAGGACACACCTGGAAGTGGTTTAGGTGGGGCCACGAGTTGGAGGAGGTGAGTTTTATATCCTCTGGGCACTGCGACCTTTTTGTATCCAGTTTGGTGACACCTCAGCTATGGTGCCACTGTGTCCACATACTGGCAGGGGGAAGGTCTCAACAGAAACACTGCTGGCATGTCTTCCTGGGAGAGAGCCTTGCCTATGGCCCTCACTTTGACAACTCCATGTCCCCTCCAAGTCCATGGTGACCTCCTGTGCAATCAACCTGGTACTGGTTCTCAGAGTGGGCAGGTCTATCACCACAAATGTCTGTTTGCAATGGTCACTTTAAAAGTCATCTGCAGCTGCTGGCTGCAGCAGTCTCCATGCCCCTCAGCTATTCAGGATCAGGCAGCTTTGCATCTTTATTCCTTCTTACCTTCTATTGTTGCAGGTTGATTTACTATTTTTTTCCCTAGTTTCTGTTCATCTAGATCCTAGTGACTTTCTTTGCTGTTTGCTCTGTGTTTCTGTCACAACTTTGATTTGGTCACAAAAGAGATGAACAAAGCCTTTATCATCTACGCCATTTTTTTCTATCTTGATAATCTTTATTAATATTTTGTATTTGAGTTGTTAGTGTTTTGTTTAGGAAATTTTCATCTCTTTTTATCAGACACATTTGTCTATAGTGTGTGTGTGTGTGTGTGTGTGTGTGTGTGTGTGTGTGTGTGTGTGTGCACGCCTTACCAGGTTTTTGTATCATGGTAATATTAACCTCATAAAATGAGTTAAGAAGTATTGCCTCTTTTTCAAATTTTTGGAAGTGTTTAGGAAGGATAGATATTAAATCATCTTTGAATGTTTGTTAGAATTCACTAGTGAAATCATCTGGTCTTGAATTTTAACTTTTTGGGTGGATTTTTAATGATCGCTTCAATTTCCTTACTGTTGATCAGTATATTTAGATTTTCCAGTTCTCCATGGCTACAATACCCATTTTTTTTAACAGTGGGACTTGACATCTTCCACTTTCAATCTCAGATCTAATTCTCTACAATATATTTAATAAACTTTGCTGCTGAGGTTCTGTTATCTGGCAGTGAGCTCTTTTGAATGAAGTACTAAAGATGACTCTTGAGGCTGCCTGGTCAACTAATTTAATTATATTTCAGATATTTTACTATGGGCTGAAGATAACAGAAGTAATGGAGAATGGAGAGACCACTAGGATACTAATATATAAATTCAGACAATAATGAGATTGAATTAAAGCATTGGAAATGGAATATTTTTAAAGATACCAATTCAAGGGATAAGATGGAATTAAAAATGAGAGGACTTAACAATGGGTTGGATATTGAAATTGAAAGAAAATAATCCATGATAACTTCCAAGTTTCTTTACTCGGTGATTGGGTGGATGGTAGTAGTAATACCAACTGAGTTTAAAAACACAAGGGATACACAGATTTGGGGATTAAGATGAGTGAGTGTAGTTGGTATATAATTACTTTCATGTGCCTATGAGACAGCTTGGTAGAGAGGTGTAATTCCTAATATGACAACTGTCCTTCATAGCTCATATTGTTCTATTATTGTCAATAATTATTTCTGCTATTTTTTTCTTTTTACAGAAATCTGTTTTTTAAATTAAGTTTATTGTGATAACATTGGTCAATACAATTATATAATTTTCAGGTGTACATTGTGATTTGACATCTATATATTCTATGTTGTGATTACTACCCATAGTCCAATTTCTTTCAGCTACCATATATTTGATCCCCTTTAAGCACTTCACCCTACCCCTACCTCCTTATATTTGACACTCTTTCCTTTGTCTATCTCTCCCTTTCTCCTCCACACCCAATCCTCTGGTAACCACTAGTCCATTGTCCATGTCTCTGAGTCTCTGTTAGTATCTGTTCATTTGTTGCTTTTAGGTTTATGTCCCACATATAAATGATATCATTTGATTTTCAAGTTTTTCTGTCTGGCTTATCTTGCTTAGCATGATTATCTCGAGGTCCATCTAGATTGTCGCAAACAGCAGTATTTCACTTCTTCTTATGTCTGAATAATATTCCATTGTATATATGTACCACCGCTTCTTTAGCTTATCATTTATCATAAGACACTTCGGTTGCTTCCATGCCAGGCCACCGTGAATAGTGCTGCTATGAACATTGGTGTGCAAATATCTTTTTGAATATGGGTTTTCAAATCTTCAGGGTAAATACTCTGCAGGGGTTTGCTAGATCATATAGTAGGTCAATTCTTAGTTTTTTGATGAACTTTCATACTGTTTTCCATAGAGGCTGTACCAATTTGCAGTCCCACCAGCAGTGTATGAGGGTTCCTTTTTCTCCACATCCTCTCTAGCATTTGTTATTACTTGTCCTGTTGATTATAGCTATTCTAATAGGTGTGAGATGGTATCATTGTGGTTTTGATTTGCATTTTCCTAGTAGCTAGCAATGATGAGTATCTATTCATATATTTGTTGGCCACTTGTATATCTAGGGTGAAGTGTCTCTTCAGGTTCTCTCCTCATTTTTTTGATTAGATCATTGTGTTTTGTCTTTTTGTTTTTTGGTTTTTTTTTCCATTTGGATGGTTGTCTCTTTACCTATTGACGATTTCTTTTGCTGAACAGATTTTTAGTTTGATATAATCCCATTCATTTATTTTAGATTTTACTTTTCTTGTGTTTGAGGACAAATTCATAAAAATTTATTTAAGTCCAAGGTCCTTGAGTTCCATTTCTGTGTTTTCTACTATGCATGTTATTGTTTTATGTTCAGGTCCTAAAACCATTTTGAGTTAATTTTGGTGTGTGGTGATAGACAACTATCTAGTTTCATTCTTGTTCAGGTAGCTTTCCAGTTTTCCCAGTACCAATTTTTAAAGAGGCTTTTCTTTCTACACTGTATGTTTTTGGCTTTTTTGTCAAAAATTATTTGTACATATAAATATGAGTTTACTTCTAGACTCTTGATTCTGTTCCACTCTTCCATGTATCTGTTTTTCTGCCAATAACATGTCATTTTGATTTCTGTTGTATTGTAGTATAATTTGAAACAGGCAGAGTGAGGCCTCCAGTCTAATTCTTATTTCTCAGAATGGCTTTGGCAATTCATCGATTTTGTGCTTCCATACAAATCTGATAATTATTTGTTTTATTTCTTTAAAAAATGCACATGAGATATTGATGGAGATTGCATTAAATCTGTATAATGCATTAGGTAATATGGTAATTTTAACTATGTTGATTTTTCTAATCCATAAACACAGAATATCTTTCCATTTCTTTATATCTTCTTTGAATTGTTTTAATAGATTCTTGCAGTTTTCATTATACAGGTCTTTCACATGTTTTATTATATTTATTCCTAGGTATTTTTTTTGTAATTGCAAAAGGAATTATTTTTCCACTTCTTCTTCTGACACTTCATTATTAGAGTATAGAAACCCTAATGATTTTGAAACTTTGATTTTGTAATCAGAAACTTTACTGTATTTTCCTATTGTTTATAGTAGTGTTCTTGTTGAGTCTTTAGGATTTTCTATATAGAGCATCATGTCATATGCAAATAGTGACAGTTTGACTTTTTCGTTTCCTTTTATATGTATGCCTTTTATAACTTTCTCTTGCCTGAATGCCCTCACTAGGACCTCCAATGTTATATTGAGTAAGAGTGGTGATAGCTTTGCCTTGCTCCTGATCTTAGAGAAAAGGCTTTTATTTTTTCAACATTAAGTATAATATTGGCTGAGAATTTGTCATAGATGGCCTTTATTATGTTAAGGTACTTTCCTTCTATACAGATTTTGTTTAGTGTTTTTATCATAAATGGATGCTATATCTTGTCAAAGGTTTTTTCTGCATCTATTGATATAATCATATGATTCTTATATTTTAATTTGTTTATGTAGTGTATCACATTAATCATTTTGTGTATGTTGAACCATCCCTATGTCTTTAGGATCAAGCCCACTTGATCGCTATGTATAATCTTTTTAATATGTTGCTGTATTCTATTTGCTAGTATCTTATTTAGGATTTTTGCATCTGTGTTCATGAGAGATATTCATCTGTAGTTTCATTTTTGTGTTATCTTTACCAGGTTCTAGTATGAGAGTAATATTGGCCTCATAAAATGAGTTGGGAAATATTTGTCTCTTCTTTAATTTTTTGAAAAAGTTTGAGGAGCATAGGTATTAAATCTTTTTTTGAATGTTTGGTAGAATTCACTGGTGAAGACATCTGGTCCTGGACTTTTACTTTTTAATAGGTTTTTAATCATTGTTTTAATTTCCATATTGCTGATCGGTCTATCTAGTTTTTCTAGATCTTCTTGATTCTTGAGTCTAAGAAGATTGTATTTTTCTTAGTACCAGCCCATTTCTTCTATGTTATTAAATTTAGTGTTATATATTTTTTTCATAGTATTCTTACATGATCCTTTATATTTCTGCAATGTCAGTTGAATTTCCCTGATTTTGTTTATTTGTCACCCTTTTCTTTTTTTCTTTAGTAAGACTAGCCAGGAGTTTGTCAATTTTATTAACTTTCTCAAAGAACCAGTATTTTGTTGGATTTATTTTACTATTGTTTTTGTTTTGTTTTCAATTTCATTTATTTCTGTTCTAATTTTGATTATTTCTCTCCTTCTGCTGAATATAGACCTCATGTGTTCTTCGATTTCTAGTTTTTTTTTTTTTCAAATGAAGCATTTGGTTGTGTATTTGAGCTCGTTCTTATTTTTGGAGAAATGCCTGTGATGATATGAACTTGCCTCTTATGGCCGCTTTTGCCATGTCCTCAAAGTTCTGATATGTTTTACTATTATTATCATTTCTTTCTATGTATCTCTTAATATCTCTTTTTATTTCTTCTCTGACCTAGTTATTCCTCAGTAGCATGTTGTTTAATCTCCAAGTATTTGTGATTCTTTCTGATTTCTTTTTTCAGTAATCTCTTGTTTGAAAACATCATGATAAAAAATATGGTTGATATGATTTCAACCCTCTTATGTTTGTGGAGGCTATCCCTGTGTCCCTGTATTTGGTCAATTCTTGAGAATGTTTTATGTACACTGGAGAAGGTTGTGTAAGCAGGTGTTTTGGGATAAAAGGCTCTGTAAATGTCAATTATGTCCAGTTGGACTAAAGTGTCACTTAAGGATGTTATTTCCTACTTGCTTTTCTCTTTGATGATCTGTCCATATCCAACAGTGGGGTATTTAGGTCCACTACAATAGTGTTTCATATTGTTTCTTCTTTTAGTTCTGTTAGTAATTGATTTACATATTTTGGGGCTCCCTGATTGGGAGCATAGATATTAAGTATTATGTCCTTCTTGGTGTATGATTCTCTTTATCATTATGAAGTGTCCTTCAGTATCTTTCTTTCCTTTTTTTATTTTGAAGTCTATTTCATCTAATATTAGTACTACTACTCCTGTTTTTTTTTTTCTGAATGCTATTTGATTGAAGTATCATTTTCCACCCTTTCACTTTGAGACTATATTTGTCTTTGGAACTGAGATGTGTCTCCTCTAGGCAGCATATGGTTGAGTTTTAAGTTCTGATTCATTCTGCATCTCTGTGCCTTTTTATCTATGAGTTCAGTCCATTTACATTTATGGTGATTATTTAAATATGAGGTCTTCTTATAGCCATTGTATCTTTTGCTTTCTGATAGCTAGGTGTTTCTATTGCTTTTTTGTCCTTGTGTTTCTCTTTTATTTATTTTAGTTGGCTTTTATGGGTTTTGCTTCTAGTTCTTCTGGTTTTATATTATATATTTCAGGTCAGAATTTGTGTGTGTGTGGTTAGCATTACAAATATGAAAAGTGTATATAGATATAGATATAGATATAGATGATATAGATATAGATAGATAGATAGATAGATAGATAATATAGATATAATCAACCATTTTCTTCTGTGTGTGCCTTATCTCCATTTCCATGTGCAAATTTGAATTTTTGAATTCTCCCTTTTTCAGACATCATTGTCTCAATTTGTCCCTATGTATGCTGAACGTTCATTACTATTTTGCTCTAGTAATTCTCTTCTTATTATTTAAGCTTATAATTCCCTATTCTTAGTATGAATTTCATACCTCTGCTTCTTTTTGCCTGATAGTCACTTTACTCCCAATTATGTATTTTGTTGTTGTTGTTATACTGTTTTAGGAGAGCTGACCCTCTTCAGTAATTCCTATAGTGCAGGCCTCATATTGGAGAATTCCCTCAAGTTTTGTTATGTCTAGAAGGGTCTTAATTTCACTTTCATATCTAAAAGAGTGCTGACCTAGATATATTATTCTAGGCTGGTAGTTGCCTTCACTTAACAGTTTAATATTTGATTGCATTCTTTTCTTGCTTGTAAGGTCTGTGCTGAGAAGTCCAATGATTATCTAATAGGTTTTCCTTTATAATTTACCCTTTCTTCTCCCTGACTGCTCTGAGAATTCTATCTTTTTCATTGATTTTTTATAACTTTAATACAACATATCTTGGTGAAGGCCTTTTTAGGTTGAGATAATTGGGTGTTCTGTTGACTTCTTGAATTCCCAGCTCCAATTTATTCCTTAAATTTGGGGAATTCTCATCCACTGTCTGAAAATGCTTTCTAGGCCCTGCTCCTTTTCCTCACCTTCTAGAATGCCCATTATTCTTATGTTTCCTCTCCTGATGGTTTCAGCTAGTTCTTGAACTTCTCTTTTATTATTTTTCATCCTTCGGTTTTTCTCTCCTTTCTGATTTATTTCTAGATTTGTCTTCGATATCACTGATCTTTTCCTGCATTTGGTTGACTCTATTTCCCAAGCTTGTTATTTCATTTTTCAACTCTTGCAGTTTATTATTATTATTATTATTATTATTATTAATCTTCTGAATATCTATTCTGTTGTTCTTGAGGGTTTCAATCTCCTTGCTCTGCTCTTCTAGTTGTTTTTTCAATTCCTGAAATTGTTGATATGACTCATTTCAGAACTCAGTGAGTTTTTTTTCAGATGTACCATCCTAAATTCTTTGTCATTTAATTCACATATTTCTATGTCTGTAGCTTATTTTCTGGAGATTTTTCTCTTTCTTTCTGAGCTGCCTTGTCATCTTGCTTGTTCATGGTGTTTAATGGACTATTTCTGAGCCTGGGCTTTAATGGAAATGTATTCTGCTGTTTTCCTAAAAGAATATTTACTGTATAAAGGTCTCTTTTTAGCCTGCTACAAAGAAGGCACTTTTCTTTTGGTTTCTAGTAGGTGGATTTTAAGCTTCTTGGATTCCTGCTTTATATAAAGCCTAAATAATGTTTTCTTTTTTACTTTTTTTTGTAGAAATTTAATCATACTTGCTACTCTTAGTTTCAGTTTTTGTCAGTGTTAGCAAACAGTTTTGGTAGTGTTTGCTCAGATTCCCTTGGGGCTCTGCAGTAATTGGTGTTGGAGGTTATGGGGTAGGGCCCTCTTGGTTAAAAGTTGAGGGTTGTGGCTCAGCCTTGGTTTTGTAGTCACGATTGGTAAAAATCTACTGTTGTTTCTCTGCTACTCTGTCCTGCTTCTTTGCTTTCTGCGCTGATGCCCGAGCCCTGCTGTCAGCTGCGTGGAGTCCCAGCACTTCTAGGAATAGTTGTTCAGAGAAGTCACCACACCTTCACCCCTCCCCCTCCTTCTGCAAGGAGCTCTGGCAGCTGCAAGAAGAAGCTTCTTTATTTCTCCCAGTCCACCGCTTGACACCCTAGGTTCTGACCTGTGGTACTTCTTATGCACAGATCCCATGCTCAGACATGGTGTGCAGTTTGGGTCTTTTTTGTTTAGTTTTAGATGTTCAGCTCATTGTTGTTTCAAGGGGAGAGATCTGAGGATGTCTCTCACTCTGCCATGTTTCTCGGAATTTTTACATATATCTTAATCAACCCTTTCTTCAGTTCCCATTTCTCTGACTTTTACATTTCTATCTTTGTTCAATTATAGCAATCAGAATTTTTTTTTACCATATTCCAAGAGTGAAAGTATCAAGGTTTGGTGTAAGTGGACACATGTGTTCTCTGTTATTTTGATCTGTCTTTCAGTTTCACCAAAATTTTATTAATTTTCCTGAGTAGGGAAGCTTTTTGGTACATAACAGAGATACAAATGTGTTCTAGAGGAAAGCTTAAAAAACTCAGGGAATCTAAAGAGATTATATGTGTCTACCACACAGTCAAATTAAACTCAGTATAAAGTTGTATTTCTCTGAATTAAGTTATCCACTACTTATCGACTTTACTAAATAAGATAAATCTAGGCATTTCTGATGTGATTAAAGCTTGTAAGATTAATAGAGCAAAGACTTAATAATGAATCATAGTATTGGATATAGTTGCTGACCATTTATTTTTACCTTACCATGTTCAAGATAAAATTTCAAGATTTAGATAAATAGATAACTTTGAAATTGTGGTAGACATTGTTTATCTTTTGAGTAGAATTGACATTTACCAAGGCATGACAGAACACCTCCATGTGACAAACATCTTGGTGACAAATAGATAAAGCTAATATACTAAACTTAATTCCACATAATAATTGTGACAATTCCAAACAAGAACATCTGAGAGCATCAGTTACTTATGCTTACCTTCTTGAATTATATAATTCAGCCCTGGTTTTTATAAATGGAATTTGTCTTTTGATCTCAGTCTGGTTTATTTATATCTATGTAATTGAGTATAGCTTAGACGAGTTAATAGATGTGATTGTCTTCCTCCTATACCAACCACTCCAAAACACAAACATACAACCTCTAATGCATAGTATCATGTTAAACCAACTCCACTCATCTAATGACCAATGCTATTTTCCTTAACAGAACAGTATAATTGAATTTACTCTTCTAACCATAAAATTTGTCACATAAATTGAACTTCATAGTCTAAACAATTTAGCTAATAATAATAACCACTATTTCATTTATTAACAATTAATACTTATTAAATAGTTACTTTGTGCCATGTTCTGTTCTTAGTGCTTACTATATATTAACTCTAATCTCAAAATGATCCTATGATATGTGTTACTACCAATAATACTATTTTAGAGAATAGTAAATGAGGCAAAGAGAAGTTGAATAAGTTGTCTAGGGTCACATAGTTGGTACTTACCATATCTTGGATTCAAATCCTAGGCTAGTTTGATTCTAAAGACTATAGCATTAGCCACTGCTTTATTCTACTAATGAATATCCAAAGCAGAAAATAATACCAGCTCTGTCTTACTCTAGAACCTTGTTTTTATCCAATACTCTATATTGCCTCACCAGTTTGAAATTTTGTACCTAAAAATAATACTAAATAATATGTTATGAAAACTCAGTAAATTGAATGAATGAATAAGGCTTCTGTGAATGTGTCTAACTAAATTAGAAACATCATAAACTTAATTTTATCTTCATACATGTAGATGCTGCTTATAGCCAGAGTGTCATCAATTTAGAAGATTTGACTATCCTAGGCCCCACTTGGCCACCTGAAGTTCTAGAAATCAATATTTCAGACTTACTCATATAACTTTCATAAGACATTGGTTGTCAAGCTCTTATCTAAACCTTTCTGAAGTCTTTTTATATCTTTGAACTATCCTAGCACTTAGGTAATGTGTTTTTATATTTTGATGAAACTTAAAATAGCTACTTAAAAACTGTAGTCTAAAGGATAAGAAAAAGGAAGAATGGACTTAAAGAGTCTGTTCTTTCTACATTACTGCACAAAATGTTTTTCTCTGCAGATATATGACAGTTCACACTTTATCCTGCAGGGTAAAAAATTAAAGTAACAAATCTAAACTATGGTAGACTGAGAGATGTTACCAAATCTCTCCCCTTGAAACAACTGTAAGCTGAACATCCAAAACTCAACAAAAAAACACCCAACCTTCACACAAGTATGTCTGAGAGAATGATCTGAGAATAAAACCTACCATAGGTGAAAACCATGGGAGTCCAGGAGTAAACTGTGAGAAACAAAGAAGCTACATCTCAGCAGCTGCAGAACTCTAATAAGAGGAAGGGGAAAAGTTGCAACAGAGTCCCTGAACTCACCTGCCTGAGAGAGCTGTGAGCTACACGTAGTGGCAATGTCCAGAAATCAGGGCAGAAAGAAGACAAGTGAGTATAGCAGAGAAACAACAGTTGATTACCAGCTGTGGCTGCAAAACATGAAATTGAGATACAGACCCCATCTCGCCACTCAGAAGACATAAATCTCCATGTCTTCCAAGACTGAACACCATGGAATCCCAGAAAATCTGACAAATGCTACTGAAACTGTTGTTAACACCTGACAGGGACTGACATTTAGGGTAGCCAGCCTGACTGAATATATATGAAAAAAGAGACATTTTAATACTTTATAAAAGTCTTAATAATCCTCTCAATTCCACTTATATTTTGATTTACATTCCACTGAAGATCCACTCAATTCCACTCAAAAGAGGTTTAAACACCACCTACTGGAAATCTTAAGGAAAACACCTTCCTTGCACCAAGCTAGAGAGATCTTTATATAATAAATCTACTTCCTGGGGAAAAAAGGAAGAATACATGTCCATTAATGCCCAAGCACAGAAATAGTCCATTAAACACCATGAACAATGGAGGTGATAATATAGCTCATTTTATGAGGCCAATATTACCCTGATGCCAAAACCTGGGAAATATAACACACACACAATGGAAAATTATAAACCAATATCTCTCATGATCACTGATGCAAAAATCCTAAATAAGATACTAGTGAACTGAGTACAGCAACATATTAAAAAGATTATACACCACTATCAAGTGGTCTCTTCCAAGGGGCCCAGGAATGGTTCAACGTGCACAAATCGGTTAATGTGATACACCACATAAACAAAATAAAAAAGAATAATTATATGATTATATCAATAGATGCAGAAAAAGCTTTCGACAAGATACAGCACCCATTTAACAAAGTCGGTATAGAAAGAAGGTATCTTAACATAATAAAGGCCATAAATGACAAATCTTCAGCCAACATTATACTTAATGGTGGAAAACTAAAAATCTTCCCTCTAAGATCAGGAACAAGGTGAGGCTGTCCATTATCACCAGTTATTTAATACAACATTGAAGGACCTAACAAGTGCAATCAGGCAAGAGAAAGATATAAAAGGCATCCAAATAGAAAATAAAGAGTCAAACTGCCACTATTTTCAGATGACATAATTATCTATATAGAAAACCTTAAAAACTCCACAAGAACACTACTAGAAACAGTAGGCAAATACATTAAAGTTTCTGGATACAAAATCAATGTTCACAAATCCATAGCATTCCTATACTCTAATAATGAACAGTCAGAAAAAATAATTCCTTCTGAAATTGAAATGAAAAAATAAAATACCTATGAATAAATTTAACACAACATGTGAAGAACCTATATGATGAAAACTTTAAGGTCCTATTAAAAGAAATCGAAGAAGGTATGAAGAAATGGAGAGATATTGTGTGTTCTTGGATTGGAAGAATCAACATAGTTAAAATGACCTTATTATCTAAATAATTATACAGATGTAAAGCAATTTCCACCAAAATCCCATCAGTATTTCTTAAAGAAATAGAACAAAAGATCAACAAATTTATATAAAAGCAAAAGAGACAACAAATCACAAAAGCTATTCTGAGAAAAAAAGTATGTACCGGAGGCGTTTCTCTGCCCAACTTCAAATTATACTACAGAAAAACAGACATACAGATCAATGAAACACAATTGAGAATCCAGAAGTAAATCTATGTTTATATGGGCAAATAATTTTTTATGAAAGGGTGAAAAAACATAAAGTAGATAAAGGAAAAATTCTTCAATAATTGGTGCTGGGAAAACTGGAAAGCTACCTGCTAAAGAATGAAATTATACTGTTGTCTATCACCACACACCAAAATTAACTCAAAATGGATTAAGGACCTGAATATAAGACCTAAAACAATGCATTGAATAGAAGAAAACATAGGAACTAAACTTATGGAACTGAAACTTAAAGAAGATTTTATGAATTTGACCTCAAAGATAAGGGAAGTAAAACCAAAAATAAATGAATAAGACTACGTGAAACTAAAAAGATTTTGCACAGTAAAAGAAACTAGATAAATAGATAAATAGATAAATAGAATCTCATCTGAATGGTAAAATATATTTGCAAGCAATGCCTCCAATAAGGGGCCCAAGATCCATAATATACGAATAACTCATACAACTTAATAACAATAAAAAAATCC
This sequence comes from Macroglossus sobrinus, assembly GCA_004027375.1. Lineage (NCBI taxonomy): Eukaryota > Metazoa > Chordata > Mammalia > Chiroptera > Pteropodidae > Macroglossus > Macroglossus sobrinus. The sequence goes on from PVKZ01000515.1 coordinate 738,662, forward strand.
AATTAAAAAATTAGCCGTGGACCTGAACAGACTTCTTCTTCCATGAAGACATATGAATGGCCAACAAACATATGAAAAGATGCTCAGCATTGTTAGCTATTTGAGAAATGCAAATCAAAATCAAATGAGATAACATCTGACACTTGTTAGACTAGCTGTTATCCACAGGAGAGGATGTGGATAAAAAGAAACCCTCATACACTGCTGGTGGGACTGCAAATTGGTACAGCCACTATGGAAAAAAGTATTGAGGTTCCTAAAAATACTAAGAATTGATCTGCCATATGATCCAGCAATCCCTCTACTGCTCTGCTGGGTATTTACCCCAAAGACCTGAAAATTCATATCCAAAAAGTTATTTGCACACTGATGTTCATAGCAGCATTATTCACAGTGGTCAGGATGTGGAAGCAACCGAAATGCACTACAATAGATAATTGGATAATGATGCAGTGGTACATATATACAGTGGAATATTACCCAGCCATAAGAAGAGAGGAAATACTTCATCTGTGACATGAAATACTTCATTTGTGACAACATGGATGCAGTTTTATAAAACATGCTAAGCAAAATAAGCCAGGCAGATAAAGTTGAAAACCACATAATATCACTTATATGTGGTATATAAACATAAAAGTAACAAATGAACAGTACAAACAAACACGTATTCATGGACTTGAACAATAAACTAGTGTTTGCCAGAGGGTATAGAGAGTGGGGAGAGGGAAGAGATAGATGTGAGAAAAGGGGTCAAATATGTGGTGACTGAAAGAAATCTAATTATGATTAGATTAAATTAGTGGATTTTGTTAACCAATGTCACCATAATAAAAATTAAAAAAAATAAACAAATCAAAATTTTGAAATAAAGTTTACTATAATAAAAAATAGGAACATTTGATATTTATGGAGCATGTGAGTTTTCCTAAATCAGCAAGACTTTTTCCAAAAATTATGTATCAATCCATGTTGATTTGCATTTGTTTTATTTTTGATTCCCAATAACTTATAAATATAATTTTTTTTGCAATTTTTGGAAAAATCCTTTTTCTGAATCTTTTAAAAATTATAATCAGCACTACTGTTTCATGAAGGGATTATAACTAGAGCATATTATTGATTATTAAAATAAAAATCAACAATACAAAAAATACCAATGGAATTTTTCAGAGAGCTAGAACAAAAAATACTAAAATTTACATGGAACCATAAAAGACTCCAAATAGCAACGGCAATCTTGAGAATGAAGAACAAAGTTGGAGGTATCACACTACCTGATATCAAACTTACTACAAGTCTACAGTAATCAAAACAGCATGGCACTAGCATAATAACAGATACTTCTCCAAAGAGGTTATACAGATGGCCAATAAACATATGAAAAGATTCTCAAGGTCAGTTATCATCAGAGAAATGCAAATTAAAACCACAATGAGATATCACCCAACACCTGTTAGAATGGCTATCATCAACAAATCAAAGAACAAATGTTAGCGAGGATATGGAGTAAAGGTAACCTTCGTATCTAGTGGTTGGATTGCAAATTATTACAGCCACAGTGGAAAGCAGTCTGGAGGTTTCTCAAAAAATTAAAAATTGATATATCTATTGACTCATTCCACACCAGGTATTTATTCAAAGAAAACCAAAACAATAATTTGTAAAAGTATATGCACCCCTATGTTCATAGCAGCACAATTTACAATAGCTAAGATATGGAAACAACCTAAATGCCCATCAACAAACAATTGGATAAAGAAGTTATGGTTCATATATACAATGGAATATTGCTCAACCATTTAAAAAATGAAATCCTACCATTAGCAATGACATGGATGGACCAAGAAGTTATGATGCTGAGTGAAATAAGTCAGATGGAGAAAGATAAATACCATGTGATTTCAATTATATGCAGAACCTAAGGAACAAAAGAACAAACTAATCAAAAGCAGAATCACAAATATAGAGGACAATCTGGTGATGTCTAGATGGGAGGGGGTTTAAGGGGCTGGAGAAAGAGGTGAAGAGTTAAAGAAGTACTAATTAGGGGTGACTCCATAGTGTAGTGGTTAGCATGCAGAAGTCTGCTTTACATGCAGAAGTTCCTGGGTTTGCCTCCCAAGTGGAGACCGAGTGCATCAGGTCCTGTGTGCACCAGGATCCCTGGGTGCACCAGACCCCAAGTGTGTTGAAGGTTCCAGGCCCTAGGGGCCCCAGGTGCATGCCACGAGCATGTGGGAGGAAACACCTTGCCTTCAGAGATCCAGTTTCTAAGAGGAAATGGCAACATTCATAGGTCAGAGGTGGAAGTGTGAAGGGAGTAAAATTAAAGAGGGCAAAAAAAGAGAAGTACAAATTAGTAGTTAATAGATGATCACAAGGATGGGGAGTATGGCATAGGGAAAGCAGACAACATTGTTGTAATGTCTAGATGTAGAGCAAGAGGGGAGAAAAAGCAATCAAAGGAGTCATTCATAAACTATATAAATTTATAAACAATGTACAGTATACTTGAAATTAATAATAATATTAAAGATATAAAGAAGACATGAACATCAATTGGTAAAATGAATTAAACAATTTCCTTTTGTTTTGCTTTGTTTTTGTTTTGTTTTTAATGAACAAATAATGTTTTCCTATTTTTAATTGCTTTTAATTTTTATTAAGGTGACGTTGTTAGCAAAATCCAGTAAGTTTTAAGTATATAATTTAACAGTAAGATATATATATATATATATATATATATATATATATATATATATATATGTATGTATGTATATTGCATTGTGTGTTCACCAACCATAGTCAGATATCATTCTATCACCACATATTTGACCCATTTACTCCATCTACCACCCACTTCCCCACTCCTCTTCACCCTCTGATAGCCATTAGTCTATTGTCTATGTCCATGAATCTCTGATTGTTTTTCCTGTTCGTTTGTTGCTTTTATGCTTATATCCCACATATAAGTAATATCAACTTTTTCTGCCTGGCTTATTTTGCTTAGCATGATTATCTAGAAGGTTATCCATTGCCGTATCCTCTTTCTACCCTACTCCATGACAAGGTCCAGAGATGGGGACAGATGCTTCAAGGAATGCATTGTCAAGAATGAGGATGTGGCATATATTTAGAGATAATTGGTTTATTAGGAACGATCCTATTAATAGGGGGAATTTGGGTGGCACAAATTCTAGTAAGTGTAGACGCTGTACAAGTGGATTTCAAAATTGGCTCTGAGGAAAACATGGTAAATTCCCTGCATATGGAATCAGCTCCAGTCTCCCTGACTGTTCAGAATGCATAAACCCTTTATTTGAACAATTATTAAGGGAAATTCCTTTTGACGTGCCTCTTAAAGGTGTTATGAATAAATTACAACAAGCTGAATTATTAGAACCAGCTTATACTCCTATTCCCATGCAGTTAGTAGAAAAATTAGTAAAAGATAAGAAATTTACTCATAAGCCTGTGCCTACTATGGAAGGGCTTCCTTTTGTGGCCTAGTGAATAAATAAAAAAACTAGTAGCTTAAGTTTGATAGAAAGGCTGGTTGGGTCAGGATCTCCTTGGTGCTTAAAAAACAAAGGAACAAAAACTTAGCTTACAAAAGCAGCTTTGTAAAACTGATTTTTAAAAATGTTTTTCTCAATACTGCACCAAGGAAACTGTCAAACAGCTATGAAAAAGTTTCAGCTTAAACTTTAGATAACAGCATAAATAAAGTAGCAACTGAAAGATTTATTCAGGCAAAAAGAATAATGTCTGCCCACGAGCCAATATTTGCTGTTATGAATACCTCTATCTATCACCTTTACTTAAGTCAAACTGTATCTTACATAATAGATATAAGAATTAAAAGTTTAGATTGTTCCATCAGGTAGTTCTGTTTCAATAACTGAGAAAAAAGAATGTACTAATTAATTATGAATAATAATATACTCTATAAGATTTTCTGCTTCGATTAACCATGGAAATTGAACTCTCTGCTATCTTAATGGCAAAGTATAATCAAATGTCAAAATAGAAAGTATAAAAGTTGTACTCAGATCACAATAAAACGGAACAGTGTCACACTGCCTCTGAGCTGTGTAGTCGACTGTATTCCATGCCGATGCCTTACACACCTTCGGGGCCCCCTGGATCCTGTTGCGGCTGGACCACGGCAATCCGTGTTATCAAAAATGACAGTATTTCATCTCTTCTTATGGTTGAGTAATATTCCATTGTATATATGTACCACCGCTTCTTTAGCTGATTATTTTTGTAGGACACTTCGGTTGCTTCCATGCCTGGCCACTGTGAATAATGCTGATATGAACATCGGTGTGCAAATATCTTTTTGATACGGGTTTTCAAGTCTTTGGGGTAAATACTCAGTAGAGGGATTGCTGGATCATATGGTAGATCAATTCTAAGTATTTTGAGAAACTTTCATACTGTTTCCATAGTGGCTGTACCAATTTGCAATCCCACCAGCAGTGTATAAGAGTTTCTATTTTTCCGGATCCTCTCCAGCATTTATTATTACTTGTCTTGATGATTATAGCCCTCCGAACAGGTGTGAGGTGGTATCTCATTGTGGTTTTTATTTGCATTTCCTAATAGATTGAGCATCTTTTCATGTATTTGTTGACCATTTGGATGTCCTTTAGAGAGAAGTGTCTGTTCAGGTTCTCTGCCAATTTCTTGACTAAATTATTTGTTTTTGTTGTTGTTATTGAGTCATATGAGTTCTTTGTGTATTTTAGATATTAGGCCCTTATCGGAGGTGTTCATTGCAAATATATTTTCTCATTTGGATGGTTGTCTCTTTACCTTGTTCATGGTGTCTTTTGCTGAACAGAAGCTTTTTGGTTTGATGTAATCTCATTAATTTATTTTTGGTTTTACTTCCCTTGCCTTTGAGGTCAAATTCATAAAATCCTCTTTAAGTTCAGGGTCCTTGAATTTAATTCTTATGTTTTCTTCTATGCATTTTATTGTTTCAGGTCTTATATTCAGGTCCTTAATTCATTTTGAGTTAAATTTGGTGTGTGGTGATGAACAGCAGTCTAGTTTCATTCTTTTGCAGTTGGCTTTCTTGTTTTTCTAGCACTATTTATTGAAGAGGTTTTCTTTTCTCCACTGTATGTTTTTGGCATTTTTGTCAAAAATTATTTGCCCATATAAATATAGGTTTACTTCTGGACTCTCAATTCTGTTCCACTGGTCCGTGTGTCTGTTTTTCTTCCCATACCATGCCATTTTGATTATTGATGTTTTGTAGTATAATTTGAAGGCATAGTGAGGCCTCCAGTCTTATTCTTTTTTCTCAGGATGACCTTGGAAATTTGGGGTCTTTTGTGCTTCCCTATAAATCTGATGATTGTTTGTAACATTTCTTTAAAAAATGCCAATGGAATTTTGGTGGGGATTGCATTACATCTTTATAATGCTTTAGATGGTATTGTCATTTTAACTATGTTGATTTTTCCAATTCAAGAACATGGAATATCTTTCTATTTCTTTGTATCTTTTAAATTTATTTTAATAAGATCTTATAGTTTTTACTATATAGGTCTTTCACATGTTTCATTAGATTTATTCCAAGGTATTTTTGTTGTTGCTGTTGCAAATGCAAGAGAAATTATTTTTTCCACTTCTTTCTCTGACAGTTCAATATTAGAGCATAGAAATACTATAGATTTTTGAACATTGATTTTGTATCCAGAAACTTTACTGCATTTGCTTATTGTTTCCAGTAGTGTTCTTATGGAGTCTTTAGAATTTTCTATATAGAGAATCCTGTCATCTGCAAATAGTGACATTTTGACTTCTTTGTTTCCTATTTGGATGTCTTTTATATCTTTCTCTTCTTGATTTCATTCGTTAGGATCTCCAATGTTATATCGAATAATAGTGGCAATACTGGAAAGCCTTGTCTTACTCTTGATTTTAGAGGGAAGGATTTTCGTTTTTCGCCATTAAGTATAATATTGGATGAGTGTTTCCCATAAATGGCTTTTATTATTTTAAAATACTTTCCTTCTATACCGATTTGTTAAGGATTTTGATGATAAATGAATGCTGCATCTTCTCAAAGGCTTTTCTGCATCTATTGATATAATCATATGATTCTTATGTTTTAATTTGTTTATGTGGTGTGTTTTGTTAATTGATTTGTGTATGTTGAAACATCCCTGTGCCCCTGGGATGAAGCCAATTTCATTGTGGTGTATAATCTTTTTAATATGTTGCTATATTCTGTTCGCTATCTTATTTAAGATATTTGCATTGGTGTTCATGGCAGGTATTGGTCTGTAGTTTTCCTTTTCAGTGTTATTTTTACCGGGTTTTGGTATCAGGGTAATATTGGCCTCTTAAAATAAGTTGGTAACTATGGCCTCCTCTTCAATTTCTTGGAGGAGTTTGAGGAAAATCGGTATTAAAACTTTGAATATTTGGTAGAATTCACTGGTGAAGCTGTCTGATCCTGGACTTTTACTCTTTGGTAGGTTTTTGATGGTTGTTTCAATATTCATACATATGATCAATCTATTTAGATTTTTCCAGTTCTTGATTCATTCTAGGAAGGTTGTATTTTTTTAGATATTGGTCCATTTCTTCTCAGTTATTCAATTTGGTGTTATATATTTTTCATAGTATTCTTGTATGATCTTTTGCATCCCTGATTTAGTTTGTGTCCTTTCTCTTTTTTCTTTAGAGATTCTAGTCAGAGGTTTGCCAATTTTATTAACCTTCTCAAAGAACCAGTCTTTATTGCATTTAGTTTTCTATTATTTTCTTGTTTTAAATTTCATTTATTTCTGACCTAATTTTGATTATTTATTTCCTTCTGTTTACTTTATGCATCATATGTTCTTCCTTTTCAAGTTTTTTAAGATGAAGTTTTAGGTTATTTATTTTCACTCATTCTTGTTTTTGGAGGTAGACCTATAATGATATAAATTTTCCTCTTGTGATCACTTTTACTGAGTCTCAAAAGTTTTGATATCATATACTATCATTATCATTTGTTTCTATGTAATCCTTAGTCTCACTTTTTAATTTCTTTTCTGACCTAGTTATTCTTCAGTACCATGTTGTTTAATCTTCATGCATTTGTGGTTTTTCCTGCTTTTTTTTTTTTTGCAGTGTTTCAAAGCATTATGATCGGAAAATATGGTTGCTATGATTTCAACCCTCTTATATTTGTTGGGGTTATCTCGTCAATCTTTGAGAATGTCCCATGTGCACTAGAAAAGAATGTATAAGCAGTTGTTTTGGAATGCAAGGCTCTGCACATGACAATTATGTCCAATTGGTCAACTGTGTCATTTAAGAATGTTATTTCCTTATTGATTTTCTGTTTGAATCATCTGTCCATATCTGAATGTCATTTGCTTGAAATATAATTTTTCAGCTTTTCACTTTGAGTCTCTGTTTGTCTTTGGAGCTGAAATGTGTCTCCTGGAGGCAGCATAAGTTTGGCTTTTGTTTTTTGATCCATCTATTCTGTGCTTTTTTATCAGTGTGTTCAGCCTATTTACATTTAGGGTGATTATTGAAATATAAGGTCTTCTTATAGCCATTTTATCTTTTGGTTTCTGGTAGCTTGGTGTTTCCATTGCTTCCCTGTCCTTGTGTGTCTGTTTTCTTGATTTTGTTTGGCTTTTGTGAGTTTTCTATCTGGTCCTTCTTGTTTTATATTATATACTTTAGTTCTGAGCCTTCTGTGTGTGGTTGAAAACCCTTTCTAGTCCCTACTCCTTTGCCTCGTCTTCAGTAATTCCCATTATTCTTATATTTTCTCTCCTGATGGTATCAGCAAGTTCTTTAATTTGTGTTTCATTATTTTTTATTCTTCAGTTTCTCTCTTCTCCTTCTAATTTATCTCTAGATTTCTGTGTTTGCTATCATTGATCATTTCCTGCATTTGGTCAACTGTATTTCCAAAGCTTGCTATTTCATTTGTCAACTCTTGCAGTGTATTCTTCATCTGCAGAAGTTATATTTGGTTCTTTTTGAGGGTTCAGTCTCATTACTAAAAAACTCATTCTGCTCATCTAATTGTTTTTTCACCTAGTTTTTTTTTCAATTTCTGAAATTGTTATAATTTGTTTCTGATCTCATTGAGATTTTTCAGAAGTATCATCTTGAATTCTCTGTCATTTAAGTTGCATATTTCTGTCTAAAAGCTTATTTTCTGGAGATTTTTCTCTTTCTGAGATGCCTTGCTATCTTGGTTGTTCATGGTGTTTAATAGACTATTTCTCTACCTGAACATTAATGGAAATGTAGTCTGCTTTTTTTTTTCAGAAAAATCATTTATTATATAATAGTCTCTCTAACCTGTTGCAAAGAAACTGTTTTTTCTTTTGGTTTTCAGTGGGTGGATTCTAAGCCTCTTGAATTCCCATTTTAAATAAAGTTTTAATTAATAGTGTCTTTTTTTTCTTATAGATGTTTTAATTATGCTCGCTATCCTCAGTATCAGATCCTGTTAGTGTTAGGGAGAGTTTTGGTAACATAAGCTCAGATTCTCCTAGAGTTCCGCGGTGTTCTGTCTCTGAGGGTATGGGTTGAGGGCCGTTCTGTTTTGAGGGATGGGGCTGTGGCTCAGCCTCAGTTTTGCAATCATGGCTGGTAAAAATCAACTGTTTTTTTCTTTGCCATTCTCTTTTTCTGCTGTTTCTGCTTCTCTGCCTTTTGCTCTGATGACTGGACACTGCTGCTATCCGTGTAGAGCCCACAGCTCTCCTAGGCAGGGCTGTTCAGGGAATCCACCATACCTTCTCCTCTCTCCTACTCCTATAGGAAGCTCTGGCTTTCAGAGAAAGCTTCTTTGTTTCTCTAAGTCTACTGTCTAACATCCAGAGTTCTGACCTTTGGTAGCTCTCATGTGCAGAACCAACTCTCAGATGTGCTGGTGTACAGTTTATTTTTATTTTGTTGAGTTTTAGATGTTGAGCTTATTGTTGTTTCAAGGGGAGACATCTGGTGACGTCTCTTATTCTGCCATGTTTCTGACATTACTGAAGATTTCTTTAGATGAATATTTCTAGAATTCTTTTTCTGGGTTTTACTTTTATTTTATATTCTTCTTCCAAATGTTTGATATACCAACCTCCCTGTATACTGATATTATCTGCCTCATATCAAAGAAGGCTTTATGGATCTATACTTTGTTGCAGATATAGTTAAGGTCAGTTCATATTCAGAGTGGGAAGGATATTCTCTTGTGACTTTCTAAGTCATAACCAAAAGCAGAAATTTCCCATATAGTCTTTGTATTTTGTTTTTTATTTTACATATGTTTTCTCTACCCTGTCTCCCTCCTATGCAAACTCTGAAATATGCACCTATGACTTTGTGCTTTTATGTGAAAAAAAAAACAACTTCAGTTTGCTTTTTCTCCATGTAGGTCACTTCACCTGAGAAGTATCACTTTAGAGAAAGTATAAAGATTTTAGTTACTTAAATTAAATATAACTTACACCTAATGTAAAATATTGACAATCAAATTCAGGAGATAAGCAACAAATTTATTAGTGCCAGAAATAAATACTCAAAATCTGATATATATCATCATTTCCTTTTAATTTCTGATCTGACAAATGATAATCGCTCAAGCAATTAAAATAATTATAAATGTATGGAGGCACAAAAGAGCAAGTCTTTTAGAAGTACAACTTAAATGCATAGGGAGAGATTCACATATGTTTTCTGGAGTGGACTTTATCTTGAAGTGGACTGACTACCAAGTGCTTTATAGTGAGTTGATGATTGATTACATGCCACCTGAGCTCTCTCCAGGAGCAAGGCCCAGGCCCACTGAGAGCCCACTTCCCTCAGAAGGTATTTCTTGCTATAATAAAGGCTTCAGGGGATCTTGGAATTTATATGTTGTATATGTCTTGGTAATAAAGGATAGTTTTCAGAAACAACATTTATTCAATATCTTGTAATTTCGTAATGTGTTTTTTGTAATATACTATTTTGTGCCAATTTCGAATGAGGGTTAGGAAAATATGGGTAAAGTCATTGGATGGTCTTACCATTTTAGAATGCTTATTTATTTTCTGAGATGCAGTAGGCAGTCTGAGAGAGGCTATGGAAAGAATTACATTGGTGGTGGATTTCTGAGAGAAATGACAGTTTCTGTGAAGAATATAATGTTGAGAGATAAATTAGGCCATCCTTAATTTAGAGAGAATACATCTTAAAATCAATCAAAGGAAGAATTAACTGTGAGAATCACTTTGGCATTGTATGCACCACAAACATGCTACTCTATATTCTGATGAGATAGTGACAGCTGAGATTATTGTCATAGATTGATTATACCAATCTTTAAGGAGACACTATCTTAGAAGTAAATAGATGGTATTTTGTTACAATTTTGTAAAACTTGTTTTATTAGGCATGACTTATTCAGTTCAGGTATACTTTCTATTAAGTTATTCATTCAGAATATTCTAGTAGAGTAATGATAGTTGTATGCACCTTTTAATTTAACTAATTTAAATGTATATTCCCTCTAAGTTAAAACTGGTCTTTATTAACATAGAAATTTTTTCTTCCTTACAGAAACTCATTTATCGTATTAAACTCCTGTCATGAAAGACATGAAATAATTTGCACACAGTGCCTTTTTATCTACTGTTCATGCACAGATGAAGTTTGAGTTCAGCTCATAAAAAAATTTACAAGATGATGAGTTTCGAAAGGAGAGTATTCAGTGAATTTTAACAAGAAAGGGTTTCACTAAAAATTATGCTAGCTGATACTAGGGTCAATAACAATAATTTATAAGAGATTATTTCAAAATAAGTATGTCATTCTATTTTCTATTACACAAACATGATGAATAATACCAAATAAATGGCTTCAACTTGAGAAATAACTCTCTTAAATAATATTTAGAAAAAAATTTCTAGCACTAGTCAATCAACAATATTTATTAACTACTCACTTTGTTTTTGTCAGTTGTTATTAAGTATGAACATTTATTGAATATCTGTGCAGATCATACTGAAAGTTGCAGAGAACATACAACTAGGCATTATGGAATAAGTGGGTTGTCTGTGAATAAGCAGAAGGTGTCATCCCTACTCAACAAGCAAACGCAAATGAATATAGTATAAAAATTAGGTCTACCTACACACACAGTAAATGGGTGATCTGAGTAAAGTAAGCTTAACATATAATTTAAAACTATTGCAGACTCAGTATGTATATTCCATAAATAAGACTGTTTTTGAAGCAGCACCAGAATTTCTGTTCAACAAGGCAAATTAACTTGCCTTTATCTACTCAAAATAGAAATACCCTGCCAGGTATATGAATAAATTTTCAGCATGCTTTTTCACATTATTATGGATTCTTTTTTATTTGTTTTATGAAATGTATCACTTTCTGACTCAAAGAACAAAGTGGAATGCTACTGATTATCTCAGGGGAAGAGAGAAATCTAAAATATATCATTGTCATTTAATGTTTTACTCACAACCAAGGGACTGGAACAAGGGTCGTTGCACTGTCAATACATGAATAGTGAAAGCCATACCATGGAGCCATATTCTCAGCAATTATTACCAAACATACCTCCAGCGTTCTTTAAGATAAGAGTCTTTAAATATTTTGAAATCTTGGCTACAATTTGTATTGCCTTAAGGCCAGAACTATGAAAATACTGAGTTAGAATATGGTGGGGAAAAATCTATAATTTGTGATATTGGGGGAAAACAAAACTTCTAAAATGTATTTGGCAGTAAGAACCCCTAAAATCAGTTACATATATGTTCTAAATGTAGATTTAGATATATCTTAATTTTCTGTTTACTTTTCTATAAAATATGCCTTGTTCATCTGTTATATTTTTCTGATTATATTTGTTAGAGCTAAAGATAGATGTGGTATCATTTTAGAAGTAAAGAATATCATGGAGCATGTCCAAAAATTATTTCCCCATTTATAGATCAGTTTCAAAAGCAACATGTTAATTTAAATCACCCTTTGGGCCCAATCAGAGGTCTTTTCTATGAAAGATGTTGATTTATCTTGGCTCCCTGAGGTTAATTATTGAAGGTGTGCTTGAAGTTAAAACTTTCTTATGTGTTTAAAATATATTTGTATTAGTTCAAAGCTCTAATATTTTAATAGTGAAGCATAACCCTCAAGTTAAGTGAGTAGAGGATAAACATATGTATTTGAAAATTAAATGGAATATACTTAACATATTTGCTAATTTTTCTTCCCTGCTGTGACCCCTATGCTGAGCTGAATCACTGTTAGAAATAGTAATTTATTTTTATGCCTTTCAAAGTGTTTGAGTAAGGAAATCTTTGATTTTTAGTAGAATAAATAAACCATGATGTTATTCTGAAATGTATCTAGGATGAAATTTCTTTTCAAACCATTTTTTAAACAGAAACCCTTTCAAGCAAGAAGGTCTTGAAAAATATACTATAAAGTCATTAGCCAGGTGCTTCAGTGGATAATCCATTCATAACTTGTCCTTCCACAATAAATCCTTTAGACTAGTTTAAGTAATTGTACAATGATTGTCTAATATTAAGGTTTAAAAAGTGGTACTTGTGAAGCTGTTAGCCACCAAATTTTGCAGAGACAGTGAGGAAAGATTAGGCTTCAACTGGAGATGGTTTACACCCAGGTATTAGGGCTAAGCAATGTTAACCCTGAGAGGAAAGAAAGTTCCAATGAGGTTGACTTCTATACACATTTATACTCTGAGATTAATGTAGACAGAACTAGAGATTTAACTTTTATCATAAATATGCATATATATGTATAATTTATATGTATAATTACACATATGTATAATATTTTCTCATTCATACCACCTACACTCAAATATGTTCACATGTGTGTGTATGTGTATGTATACATACACTGTATACAATCTTTTTATATTAAAAAATATGTGTGTGTGTGTGTGTGTGTGTGTGTGTATATAAAATCCCTTCAAAAGAAAATGCAGATTTTTTTGCTACTGCTACATTATGATATTATAACAATCATTTGAAGGGGAAAATTGATTATGTTGTTTACTTGATATAAAATTATCACTTTGATTAATTGATTGATGTTTCCTCTGCTACATAGCAAATTTTTCATGCAATATAAGTGCAGAATTTTGTAAGTATTCTGTTAATAGTCACTATGAAAACAGAAGTGACACTTGGAGTCTCCTGTATGTTCTTCTTTTAATTCTCTGATTTTTTCTTTTAATATTCTTTATAGACAACTCTTTATACGTTTCATAAGGTTTTTGTTCCCCAGGCCTCTATTCATAATCCTCATGGAATCTATCCTTTCTACATTCATGGTCTATGTAGTTTAGTGAATTCAACTCTTTCCCATATTTAATAACTCACATGTCTAAATATCACCCTTATATTTAGTTTTGGACATATATTTCAGGCCAATTTCTATTTACATGACTTTAATGGAGAAGTTTGTGGAGTTCAAACTCAATGCATATAAAGTCAAATACATTATTAATTTTCTCCAAACCTGTGTTCTTAATCTCATACATTGTCTCTATTATAATTTCACCATCAGTCCAATACCACACTTTAAAAATGCAGTCATCCTTAATTCTATTTTTTATATTTTCCTTCTTCCACAAACATTTAAATCATTCACAAAGTGCAAGCTTTTTGTTGTGATGTTTTACATATCTTTTCATTTATATTGTCATTTTATCATTCAAATTTTTCTTCTCTATTCATTTTCTACCTATGCCTGGATTAAAAAAAATAGTGTCTTAAAACTTCTTTCAAAGATCACTCATACATAACTACTCGGTAAAAGACTATCTTCTCTGTGCTCTTTTACTTGTTCGTGAATTTGCTAAATAACTGCATAAGAGATCATCTACATCTGTGCTCTTTCCTGCTGGCTTACGTTCTAAGGGGTATAAGCCATATCATATATATTTTCCTCCTTTGGGTCTATTTTGCTGATTGGTCATAATAGATTCTATATAAATATTTGTTTAAATGAATTGAAATCAGAAAAAAATAATAATAAAGAGTTAATCATTGTTTTGAGCAAATTGGTGTTTGTTTTTGGTAGAGTGAAATATATCAGAAATTATTTGGGGAATATAAGTTTTCCTATGATAAAATGAAATGTAATGGTTTTACCTCATGTTTCTATTTTTCTGATTCTTTATGACTTTTCTATATGTTCTTTTTTAATTTTTTTATTTTTTCAATTATAGTTAACACAGTATTATAATAGTTTCCAGTGTACAACATAGTGATTAGACACTTACATAACTTATGAAGTAATCACCCCAATAAATCTAGTACTTATCTGAAACTATACTTAGTTATTATAATATTATTGACTATATTCATTATGCTATACTTTACATCCCAATGACTATTTTGTAACTACCAATTTATACCATTTATTCTCTTTTTCTTTTCCATCTGACCCCTTAAACCCTCTCCCATCTGACGACCCTCAAGATGTTCTCTTTATCTATGAATTTTTTTCTATTTAATCTTCTTTTTTTTATTCTTTAGATTCCACATATAAGTGAAATCATATGGCATTTTTCTTTCACTGATGACTTATTCCACTCAATACAGTACTCTCTAGATCAATCCATGTTGTTGCAGATTGCAATATTTGATTCTTTTTATTTTTTATATGGCTGAGTACTATTCCATTGTATATATGTGCCATGTTCTCTTTATCCATTTACTCATTGACAGACACCCAGGCTACCTCCATATTTTGGCTGTTGTAACTAATGCTGCAACATATTGATTCATGTGTCACTTTGAAGAGTATTTTGGAATTCTTCAAATAAATATCAAGAAGTGAAATTACTGGGTCCTTCTTTGTCTCTTTTTATAGCCTTTGTTTTAAAGACTATTTTATCTAGTATAAATAATGTTAACCCAGCTTTTGGCTGTTTTTTTGTTTTTATTTTCACGAAACATCTTTTTCCACCCCTTTACTTTCAGTTTGTGTCTGTCTTTTGATCTGAGTGAGTCTCTTGTAGGGAGTATTTGTAAGTCTTGTGTTTTTTTTTTTTTTTTTTTACCATTCAGGCACCTTATCTTCTGACTAAAGAATTTAATCCATTTACATTTAAAGTATGTATTGTTATATATGTACTATTGCCATTCTATTATTTATATATATTTTTTTCTTTTTTTCCTTCTTAAAAAAGTCTCTCTCTCTCTCTCTCTCTCTCTCTCTCTCTCTCTCTCTCTCTCTCTCTCTCTCTCTCTCATAATACTGTGTTGGTGTTGATGAACTCTTTTAGCTTTTTCTTGTTTGGGATGCTCTTATCTGTCCTTTGATTCTAAATTATAGCTTTGTTGGGTAGAGTAATCTTGGTTGTAAGTCCTGGATTTTCATCACTTTGAATATTTTGTGCCAGGACCTTTTGGCTTACAAAAGTTCTGTTGAGAAATCAGCTGACAGTCTTCTGGAAGCTTATTTGTAGGTAACTAACCTCTTTTCTCTTGCTGCTTTTAAGATTCTTTCTTTGTCTTTAGTCTTTCACATTTTAATTATGTTGTGTCTTGGTGTGGGCCTCTTTGAATTTTTTTTGTAGGGGACTCTGCATTTCTTGGGCTTAGACATCTACATTCTTTACTAGGTTATGGAAGTTTTTAAATATTATTTTCTTAAATAGGATTTCCATTGCTTTCTCTTTCTCTTCCTTCCTGATACCCCTATGATGCAAATGTTGGTATGCTTGATGTTGTCCCAGAGGCCCCTAAATTATCCGCATTTAAAATTTTTTTTCTTGTTTCTGTTCTGATCAGATATTTTCTGCCATCTTATTATCTAAATCACTGATTCTATCCTCTGCTTCTTGTAATCTACTGTTGATTGCCCCTAATGTATTCTTCATTTCAGTTTTTGTATTCCCCACTTCTGTTTTTTTCTATCTTTATTTTTATGTTTTCTTTCTCTTTGTTAATGTTCTCACCAAATTCATCTACTCTTCTGCTGAATTCATTGGCCATTCTTATAACCAGTGTTTTGAACTCTGCATCTAGTAAATTGCTTGTCTTAATTTTGTTTAGTTCATTTTCTGAAGGTTTGTCCTGTTCTTTCATGTGAGATATGTTTCTTTGTCTCCCAATTTTGGCTCCTTTCTGTGTTTATTTCTATGTAATAAGCAGGGTTCCTATGTCTTTTGGTCTTAGTAGAGTGGCTTTATGTAAGAGGTGTCCTGTAGAGCCTAGTGGTGCAGTCTTCCCATGTAACCTGAGCGAAGTGCTCCAGATGTGTTTTTCATATGGATTGTATGTGCCTACCTGTTGTATTTGAGCCTTAGTCACTGTTTGAACATCAGTGAGAAGGACTGACACTTGAGTTGATTGATTGTGAGGATTGGCAGGTGAGGAGTTGACCCTGTGAAGCAGAATTCACTTTTGCAGGTCTCTGTTGAATTCCAAGTCTGACCTTTGGGTGTGTCATCCTCAGATGCATCCCAGGGTGAAAGTCAGCCACCAGGAGTGGCAGTCATAGGGCCTCCAGGTAAAGGCCCCACCACAGACCAAGTTTAATTACAGCCTGATCTGTGCTAGGGCCATCTGGCAAAAGTCACCAAGCAATCTGCAGATGGCAGATACCTGTGCTGGACTTAAAGGTATTTTGAACAACCAAGCCATGAACTGTGGTTGGCTGCTGCTAGTGCTAATCTTGGGTTTCTCAGCAAGAGCTACAGGGCACGCTAAGTCCAGATGCCGCTTTTAGGGGGTTTGTGAACCTTTGAGGTTCTTTGAGCTAAGATGGGACATTTATATGAAAAAGCCATTGAAAGTTGCTTTGGTTGGCCTGCAAGTTGGGATGGACAGGGTCTCAGGTATATACCAGGATTGGGTTACCGGTGTTAGCCAGATTGCTAGAGACTCAGATATGATGCCTGCCTGCATTGCATGATGCAAGGGTGAAGGGCTCATCAAAGGCAAATGGATTCTGCCAGTATTTGTGTCTGAAACAAAGCTGCCTTTCCAGCCCTTTCCCTGAAGCCAGACAAATTAGTTTTCCCCAGTATTTTCCTGGTGCCTTTCAAGCTGCTTCTCCAGTGCTGGAGTCAGAATGAGTGAGTCCAAAAATGAGTAAGTTTGTATATGGGCCTCTTAAAAAAAATGTTCATGACTTCATTCAGCCTTTGTATAACAGCCACAATCTCCACTAGTTTTCACAGCCAGTAGGTGTTGGGACTTTTCTTCCTGGTACTGGAACTCTGGGTGAGGGAGCCTGGTGTGGGGTGATGATCTCTCACTCTTCCAGTAGGTTCTCCATAGCCAAGAAGATATTCCTCCAATTCTTGACTGCCATGCCTGGATGTGAAACCAGCCTGTTCTGCATCTCCACCTCTCCTACCAGTCTCAAGGTGGCTTCTTATGTATGTCTCCAGTTGTAGGACTTCTTTTCAGCCAAACCTCAGGTGATTCTCAATGACGTTTGTTCTGTAGTTTAGTCATAATTTTGATGTGGTTGTGTGAAGAAGTGAACAAATCATTTACCTACTATGCCATATTGACTGGTATATTTTCTCTTTTACTTTGTTTTATTTGAATAAACTCATATTAAAGAGAAGAAAAAAAGATAGCTTTTTACAAGTAATTATTGCCATATATTCTACTTACTGGCAACCACCAAGTAACTGAAGTCACATCAAAATCTGAGGTACTGGGGCTAGAACTTTGTTTTGATTTTTTAAAGTACAGCATTCTGTAAAATTCTATTTGCAAAGAACATCAATTGCATAACACTTTTTTACAGGATATCAGTTTAGGTAGAACTATAAACTAATGTACCGGCATTTGAATGCATTCCCAACAGGTGGGGCAACGTGTGACTGGACTGTTAATAAATTTACCTTTGCATAATCTTGCCTAGTTTTTATGAGCTGAAAATCTCAGGGGACTCATTAGTCCTTGAGAGTGCGCTACAGTTGTTCATTCTCTTTCTTCTTGTATATTACAGTCTCTCTTGGTTTTCACTCTTTTCAGATAAAGACATCCTGAAATGAATTTAAAGACTGATATCTCCAAGAAACCACAGATCTAACTTGGTACAGTGGCAATTATCTATCCAAAATAAAATAGTGGAACACTTCAGGAATTGTACTTCATACTATTCATATTTTAAAATAGTATAAATAACACAGCCACTTTGACTTTAAATACATCTCATTATAAATGATTTCGCCATCAACCATGGCAATGTCAATCAGTTCTCACCATCTTAGTCCACAAATTAGTGTTTTTGATAACATTTGGAGGTGTGCTTCATAAGGATTAAAGTATTACTGGCTTCTTAAAACAATAAGAGGGAGGGAGAGAGAGATGGGATGGGGAGAAAGGGAGACAATGAGAAAGAAAAACAGAGGAAGAGGAGGAGAGAACTAAAAAAAGCATAAAATGAAAAAGGGAAACAAATTAAACAAACAGGTAGACATATGCTAATAAGAATATGAAAAAGAAAAAAATAACAAGCAAATAGACATGTGCTAATAAAAATAGTTAAAATCTATAAAGGCATAGATCACTGACTGAAATGGTGAGTTTATAGTACCTCAGAGGTCTCACATCTCTTAAAACTGCTGTAAAATATTTTCCAATACCTACACTTACTTGTTAGGGAGCCTATTTATACAGTCTACTGGGTAAGCAGTGGATTGCATGCTTTTCTCCCTTGGTCACAATTAATTAAAGCAGGAGCAGACACCTGATGCAGGTTGGAATTGTGATGCAATGATCCTAGTTAGTTGCAGTTGATTCCTTGAATTGAGAAAATCTAGACTCAGGAACTGAGATTGCTATTTTGGATTAACCATGTTTGGACCATGTTTATGGAAAACTTGAGAAAATAAATTTTCAGAGAAAGAGAAAAGACAAGCAAAATGCAAAGAGAGAGGAAGACAAGAACTCATGCAGCTCCAGAGATAGGAAAAGAATAATTAAAGCTCCTGACAGCTTTCTAGTTCCTGGGCAAAATAATTTTATTCATAAAATTATCTTTTGAAAACAGGTACATACTTATTTTTATTCTGCTTTATTGAAATATAATACGTAATTACTTGCTCGTATTTATATTGTATAATTCAATGAGTTTTTTTATTACAGTAGGCATACAATAATATATTAGTTTAGTTTCAGTAGTACAGCATGGTGGTTAGAGATCAATGTAACTCACACGGCATCTCCAGAACCACCTAACTTCGGTTTGATTACACAGTAGGTACTCATAAATTTTACTAATTTATTTACTAATTAGGAAACTTCAGGACTCATCAGTATCCATAGGTCTATCAACAGATATTTAACCTATATGATTACATTAATATTTATATTGCATTACTATTTATATTAATACTAATATGTATATATTTAAACATATGTTTTATCCATTTACCAAGAATTCTGCTATGTACTAAAAACACAAAGATTAATAAGGTAAGGTTCCTGGCCCTAAAGAACTTAAAATTTATTGAGAAAAACATGCTTGTAAACAAATTACATTACAGGTTTCTAAGTGCTATCTACAAGAAAAGCTCAAACCTCTATGGCCACAAAGACCAACTAACTCAATTTTGGGTTTGGGAGTGGAGAAGCCTTCTTAGAGGACATGACATCTAAATTGGGTTAAGTCATAAAAGAAAATAGAATTCACTCTCAAGTATTAACCCAACAGAAATGAATGTATATACATATCAAGAGACATATACAAGAATGCTCATAATAGCTTAATTTCAAATAATTTCAAACCAGAAACCACTGAAATGTCCACAAGCAATATAATACACTTTAAAATGGTTGCAAATTTATACAATGGAATATTAAATAGGAATGAGAGTGTATGAACTAATTCTACAAGCAACAACATTGATAAATCTCACAAACATAATGTTGAGCAAAAGAAACAAGACTAAATATTATATACATTCTTTTTATATAAAGTTTTACAAAACAGTACAAATAATCTGTGATGATAGGGATTAAGTTTGGGAAGAAAGCAATAGTTCGAAATCATAAAGAGATTTCATGGGATTACTATAAAGATAATTTGGCAATGCTCTCTCTCTCTCTCTCTCTCTCTCTCTCTCTCTCTCTCTCTCTCTCTCTCTCTCTCTCACCCAAGCAGCTATTACAGGGGCATTTTTATGGATATAAAAATACATGACACTAAGAAATGTGGTACTAATTAAACAAGAAGCAGTTAAATTTTACTGAAACTCAGAATTCCATACATGAAATTGCAAGAGGAAAAGCTGGAGGGATCTTGAAGGGGCTTATAATCATGAATAGAGAATAAAATTTATTCTGAAGAAAAACTGGAAAACAATGAAATATTTAAACATAAAATGGGTATAATATGTCTAGCAGGTTTTTTTTTTAAGATTTCTCCAGATGCTCTAGGGAAATAGTTTGAAGAAGATGAAGAATGGAAGTAGGAAGATGAAAGCGATGGCTATTGGAGTACCTTAGGTAAGAAAGATATATTAAAGTTATAGTGAAGATGGAGAAAAGTGGACAAATTCTGAATCTTCTAAGATAGTGTTAAAAAACTTAGAGCATTATTAAAATTTTGTATCTGAAAATAAAGGGAGAAGAATGATTTTAGGGTTAGTGGATTAATTTATTTGAATTCATGTCATTTAGAATATCTTGTTTTAGCCATGAGTTTGTTTTAGATTGTAAGCCTGAAAAGTAAGAGTCTAGAGCTACATAATACCAGGATCTGTTGAGAAATATAACAATAATCTCAGATATAACAAAATTAGCTTTCATACTTCTCATTACTTCTGTGTACTAAACATTGTGTTTTGAGACATATTAGGTTTAATCATTTACTAAAATAAATGTGGCTTATTCACAGCATTCTATATCTTGCTAGGTAAATTGTCTTGTATTCTGTATACAATGAGAATCTAACTGAAATATTTCATGAAAGCAGGTGATAAATCTTGTGGAAGATAATAAGGGTTTGAGTTATTACAGTAATGCTAAAAGCATTACTGAGAAATGTGTGAAAGGCATTTTGAGAGGCAGAGTAAATAGAATATGGTGGTACCAGAATATGGTGATGAGAGATGCCTTCTAATGAAACAAAAAGGGCACCATGGAATCACTTTTGACAATAATATGGTGCTTAACCAATCTTTGACCCTAAATATTGTAGTGGAACATGACCATATAGAATCATTTTTTAGTACTAATGTCCTTATGAGTATAGAAACATCTTTTAGGTCTAGCTAAATTTGACAACATAATTTTTACATTAAATGTTGCTATTTTTATTAAAAGAAAAAACTTGCATTGATGTCTCTTCAAAGGCTTTATGAGTTATTCATGTATCTGAGACACACCTTGTACTTTACAATGAAGAAACAACAGGCAGTTTTCATTAACGGAGAAAATTCTCTATAACAAGGAAATTTTAGGCTTTAAGAATTGTGATAATCGAGGAAGAAAAAGCTAGTATAGATGATAGAGGCTTTGTTTATCCTTCTCACAACCACATCAAAGTTATGACAGAAATACAGAACAAACAGCAAGTAAAATTCTCTGGGATCAAAATGAATAGAAGCACTACAACCATGGAGAAAAACAATTAATCAACTTGCAGTAGTGGAAAGTAGGAGGGAGTGAAGACATGAAGCTGCCCAGTCCCCAGCGGCTGAGTGAGACAGGCTACTGCAGCGGTACCTGCAGACGCCACTTAAAGAAGTTGAGTCTGCGACCAAACTTTCCCCGTGATGGACCTGCTCACTCTAAGCACCAGCACAGGATTGGCTGCACAGGGGGCACCTAGAATTTACAAAGGGACACTGAGTTTTTAGAGTGAGGGCCAGATGTGAGGCTTTCTCCTGGGCATAAGTGCTGGTGACATCCATTGGTCTTCTGTTGAGCTTTCTCCACGCCCAGCATTCAGAGTTAGCGTGCCGCCATAGCTAAGACATCACCAAACTGGATAACAGAGGTTGCTCCACCAAGAGGATTCCCTGAAACTTCTTCTCCTCAAACTCACAGCCCCACTCAAGCCAGTGCTCCTTGCTGAGCCAATTCCAAGACTCACACTGGTGGCAGCTGGCCTCAGTTTCTGGAGTGATTTCTAGAAGCAATTATAATCACAGCATCTGCAGATTGCTTGCTGAATCTTAACAGGTGTCCCTGGAAGAAAGCAGTCCAGGGTTAAACTAGGCCTGCAGCTGAACCCCTCTCAATACTGTGCCACTGGATGCCTACTACACAAAGCCACACTAATAAGATGAGGAGACTTAAGGGCTTTGTTAAGTATATAGAAACAGTCACAAAAAGGCAACCAAAATGGGAAGACAAGGAAGCAGAAACCAAGAAAGAACAGGACAGAAGTCCAGAAATAATAGAGTCAAGCAATCTAACATATACAGAGTTTAAAACACTGGTTATAAAGACGCTCAATGAACCTAGGAGAAGTATAGATGAACTCAGAGAGAATTTTCACAGAGATAAAAGACACTAATGTGGAAATGAAATTTATAAAAGGGAACTAGTCAGAAATGAAAAACACATTATCTGAGATGAAGAGAATATTAGAGAGAATCAACAAAATGGAATAAGAAGAGGATTAAAACACCAATATAGAGGGTGGGGAAGCCAAGGACACTCAATCCGAATGGCAAAAAAAAGCCAAGACTATAATAATAATTTAAGAATCTTATGAAACACAATTAAGTGTAAAAATGTTCATGTCATAGGGGTACTTGAAGGAAAATGAGAAGTTAAAGAGCTATTTGAAAAAATAATGATGGAACACTTCTCTAACCTGGAGAAGGGAATAAATATGCAATGCCAGGAAGCTCAAAGGGTTCTAAAAAGATAAACCCAAAGGAGCCCATGCCAAGACATGATATAATTAAAATGCCAAAGATTAAGTGCAAGGAGATAATCTTAAAAGCAGAAAGGAAAAAGCTGTTAGTTACCTACAAGGGAAACCTATAAGACTGGCAGCTGATTCCTCAAAAGAAACTATGCAGGACAGAAGGGCCTGGCACAAAATATTCAACATCATGAAAACCCAGGATCTGCAACCAAGAATACTTTATACAGTAAAGCTATCATCTAGAATTGAAGGACAGATAAAGAGCTTCCCAGATACAAATAAGCTAAAGGAATTTATCAACACTAAGCTAGTATTACAGGAAATGTTGGTGGAGCTTCTTTAAGGAGTAAAAAACATATATCAAAAACATGGATAAAGAATGGTAATAACTTCATTCCTATCAACAAGTACCTCAAATGGAAAAAGAATTAAGTGCTCCAACCAAAAGATAGAGTGGCTGAATTGATAAAAAAAAAAAAAAAAACAAGACCCTTAAATATGCTGCCTGTGAGAGATTCATTTCAGATTAAAAGACACACACAGACTAAAATAAAGGGGATGGAAAAAGACATTGCCTTAATTGACTTAGAGATTATTGCACCGAATGAAATGGGTTAGATAGAGAAAAAATATATGTCATGATTTAATGTACATGTGAAATCTAAAGAACAAAAGCATCAACAACAACAAATGTGGAAATAAACTCATAGATACAGAGAATATTTAGAAGGATACTAGATGGGAAGAGTGTTGTTGGGGAGACAACAAAAAATGGCAAAGGGATTAATGGATAGTTAAAGAGGCAAATGGATAGTAGCAGAATAAATATGGAGATGTAGAGTGTAGCATGGGGTGGGTGATTAATAATGTACTAAATATGGAAGGGAGAATAGGGATACTAGAATAGTGAGCTAATCACTTTGTGAGTTATGTGGATCTCTGATCACTTTGCTATACAACTGAAACTGGTATATTATTGTATGCCAACTATAAGGAAAGAAAAACTCACTGAATTGTACAATGTAAATACAAGCAACTAATTGCTATTATATTTCATTAAAGACAAAAAATGAACTGCATATTGTAAAAAAAAGAAAACATAAATCCATATGTTTATTTCAGCATTATTTAGAATAGCTATGGAGACCACCAAGGTGTCCCTCAATGGATAATGGATAATATAAAGGTGGTTCATATTTGCAATGGAATATTACTCAGCCATAAAAAAGAATAGTAATTTTTTTAACTGCAGTGACATGGATGTACCTAGTGTGTATTGTGTTGAGGGGAGTATTTAAGACAGTAGAAAACAAGTATATGTGGAATGTAAAGAATAAAATAAACAAATATACAGAACAGAAACTAACTCATAGATATATACAGAGTACATTTTGAGGGTTACCAGAAGAGTAGGGGGATGGGTGAAAGTGTTGAAGGGTTTTAGAAGTACAAATTTGTAGTTATAAAATAGTCATGGAGATATAAAGTGTAGCATAAGGAAAATAGTTAAACATGTTGTAATAAATATGTAAGGGGAAAGAAGAGTACCAGATTTAGTAGGGTGATCACTTTGTGAGTTATATAGAACTCTAATCACTGCTGTAGATCTAAAACTAATGTATTATTGTATGCCAACTATAATTTAAAAAAGCTCATTGAATTGTACAATGTAAATACGAGCAAGTAATTGTGTATTATATTTCAATAAAGCCAGAAAAAAACTATTAAAAAAAACTGTGATAACTTAAGGTAACTCTAAGGCTACTATTTTAATATTAGGTTCTTATCTTAGTTTCACATGAGAATAATTGGATAAAGGATAAGTGGAGGTAGATAAGGGTAAAGAGTGTGAAATATATGGCAATGGAAGGTAATTTAACTTTAGTGGTGAACATACAATGCAATATACATATGACATATTATTGAACTGTACACTTGAATCATATATAATTTTATTAACTAATGTTACCACAATAAATTTAATAAAAAATAAATTAAAGAACATAAAATGCTATTATTGCCTAGGTACCACCTTTATAAAGTCTCATGTGAGACTTGGACATCACCATTAAAAATAGACCAAAACTTTGCCTTAAGTTTGGCTGTGATCTTTTAGATACAATACTAAAAGTATGATCCATGAAAAAAACTATAAGTTGGACTTCAGTAAAATTAGGAACTTAGGCTTTGTGAAAGACACTCTTAAGATAATGAGAAGATAAGGCACAGGCTTGGAGAAAATCTTTGCAAAATGCGTATCTGTTAAAATACCAATATTCAAAATATACAATGAACTCAGAAAATTCAACATAAGAAAACAAACTAATTAAAAAATTGGCCACATATCTGAAGAGACACCTCATCAGAAAAGATATGCAGGTGGCAAAGAATCATGTGAGAAGATGTTCAACATTATATGTCATTAGGCAATTGCAAATTAAAATAACAAGATACTACTACACACCTATTCGAATAACTAAAATTCAAAACACTGACAGCAAATGAGAATGTGGAGCAAGAGGAAATCTCATTCATTGCTGATGGTAATGAATTTGTCACAGTCCCTTTAGAAGACATTTTGGTGATTTCTTATAAAACTCAAAACACTCTTATTATATAATCCAGTAATCTTGCTCCTTGGTATATATCCAAAAGCTGAAAACTTATATCTAGACAAAAACCTGCCTACCAGTGTTTATAGCATCTTTATCATAACTGACGAGATGCAAAAGTAATAAAGATGTCCTTCAATAGTTTCATGGATAAGCAAACTGTCATACATCCAGACAATAAAATATTATTCAGAGATAACAATAAATTAGTTAGAAAGCCTTGAAAATACATGGAGTACTATTAGAAGCATATTTCTATGTGATAGAAGTTAACCTGGAAAAGCTATACATTTTATAATCACAACTCTATGACATTGTAGGCAAGGCAAAACCACAGAGACAGTAAAAGGAGCAGTGGTTGCCAAAGGATCTGGGTGAGTGAGGGAGGGACAAATAGGTGAAGCACAGAAGGTTTTCTAAACAGTGAAACTATTCTCTATGATACAGTAATGATGGACATATGTTATGATACATCTTTCAAAATCCATGAAATGTGTAATACAAAAAGTAAATTTTGATGTAAACTATGGATTTTATTTAGTAATAATGTGTCAGTATTGGCTCATCAGCTTTAACAATTGTATCACACTGATACAAGATGTAAATAAACAGGGAAATTATACAGAAGTAGGAGTATGTGGAAACTTCCTGTACTTTCCTAATAATTTTTCTATATACCTAAAACTACTCTTTTTAATATCTTTATTTTTTTCAATTATAGTTGGTATACAATATTATATTACTTTCTAGTGTAAAGCGTAGTAATTAAATTATTTTATAACTTACAAAGTGATTACCCTGATAAATTTAGTTCCCATTGGACACCATACATAGTTACTATAATATTATTGACTATACTCCTTAAGCTATGCTTTACATCTCCATGACTATTTTTGTAACTACCAATTTGTACTTCTTAGTCCCTTCCACTTTTTCACCAACCACTCAACCATCCTCTCATCTGGCAATCTTCAAAATGTTCTTTATATCTATAAGTTTGTTTCTGTTTTATTTGCTTATTTTGTTTTTTTTATATTCCACATATACGTGAAATCATATGGCATTTATCTTTCTCTGTCTAACTTACTCCACTCAGTACAATATACTTTAGGTCCATCCATGTTGTTGCAGATGATGATATTTTATTCTTTTATTTATTATTTACTTGTATAACTGTGTAATATTCCTATGTATATGTGTATCACCTCTTCTTTATCCATTCATCCATTGATAGACACTCAGGTTGACTATTGTAAGTAATGCTGTAATTAACATATGGATGCACATGTCACTTCAAAGTAGTATTTTGGGTTTCTTTGGATAAATACTCAGAAGTGGAATTACTGGGTCCTTCTTTGCCTCTTGTTATAAACTTCGTTTTAAAGGCAATTTTGATTGGTATAAGTATTACTATCCCAGATCTTTTTTATCATTTTATTTTATTTTATTTTTATGAAATATCTTTTTCCATCTCTTTACCTTCAGTCTGTGTGTCCTTTGATCCAACGTGGGTCTCTTGTAGGCAGCATATGTAAAGTTCTTCCCTGGTCACCTAAGCCAGGTGCTCAAGGTGTGTCCATTGTGTGAGTTGTGTGTTTCTTCCTGTTGTATTTGAACCTCAGTTGCTGACTGGTTGTGAGGATAGGCCAGTGAGGGGTTGACCCTATGGAGTAGAGTTCACTTTAGCAGATCTCTGATGCCTATCCATTCTGCTTTCAGGTGTGTCCTCTTTAAATGCAGCTCTGAATGGTGCTCAGACTCCAACTCCAATCAATTCAGGCTACTAAGTATGCGAGCCTAATGGGCTCCTGGGAGGGACCCAGGAGCGTGCCAAATTTAGTTGCAGCCTGTGCACTTCCGGGCCACCTGGTAAGAGTCACTGAACAATATGTGGATGGCTGCCACCCATTATGAGCTTAAATGTGCCTCTAGAGACCATTACTGGCTGCCATTAGTACCAGGCTTGGGGTTGCTTAGCAATAAGTACAGGATACACCGAGGCCAGTTGCTACTTTTAGGGGGAATTTTCTTTTTGGATTTTGTGAGCCTTCAAGAGATTTTTAGGAAAGTTTCCAGTATGAGCCAAGACGGGCCATTTGTATGGGAAAACAAACAAACAAAACCCTGGAGTCAGTTTGGGTGGGCCCACAAGTTGGTAAGGGTGGACTCTCAAGGGATCACCTGGATGAGGCCACCTTTGTTAGCCTGATTGATGGAGACTCTGATATGGTGGCATCCTGTGTCCATAAGTTGGTAGGGGAGAGGGCTCAATAAAGGAACGATGACTTCTGCCAGAACTTCTGTCTGGGAGAAAGCTGTCCCTACAGTACTTTTCCTGAAGCCAGACAACTCAGTATGTTTCTGGCATCTTTCAAGCTGCTTCCTAGTGCTGGAGTTCAGAATGAGTGAGTCCATCACTGAGTAAGTCTGCACATGGGTCCATTAAGAGGTTAGTCTGTGACTCCTGCAGCTCTGTCTTATTCAGCCATGATCTCTACAGGTTTTCACAGCCAGAGGTTGTGGGGACATCTCTCCCTGGCACTGGAACCCTGGGCTGAGGAGCCCAGTGTACACCTGGACCTCTCATTCCTTTGTGGGCACCTCTACAGCCAAGATAAACCTCCCAGTTCTCAACTGCCACACACAGTTGTGGGATCAGCCCATTTCATGTCTCTGTTCTTCTACCAGTCTCAAGGTGGCCTTTTATAGATGTCCCCAATTGTAGGACTTCTGTTCAGCCAGACCTTCAACAACTTCCAATCATGTTTGTTCTGTAGTTTAGTTGTAATTTATATGTGGTCGTGAGAGTAGGTGAGTACAGTGTCTCTCTTCTATGCCATTTTGACTGAAATAACTAAAACTACTCTTAAAAAACTCAAAGTCTATTAATTAAAAAAAACTATTTAGATTATTCTACTCTGATGTCATGCTGGAGAATCAATAAACTAAAATATCTAATTTGGGATCTGCAGGAAATTTGGAGCAAGTCATTAGAATATGGGGCACAGAAGCAGTATTGGTATAAATGATGGAGTGGTGTACAGCAGTACCCAAACTTTTTGGCACCAGGGACTGGTGCTCCTATGTGAATCTAATGCTTGATAATCTGAAGTGGAGCTGAGGTGGTGATGTTGAAGAGTGGCTGCAAATACAGTTGAAGCTTTGCTCACTTGCCTGCCACTCACCTCCTGCTGTGTAACATGGTTCCTAACAGGCAACGGACCTGTACTTGTCTGTGGACTGGGGGTTGGCAACCTCTGGTATAAAATATTCTTGTTATAAATTGCTTGTGGTCAATTCAGGTAGAGATTCTCAGAACACATTTATTTATTGCCTTCTGTTATCATGTTTCATATAATATTTCAGATTCATAACATTTACCTAACAACCAGTATCAAAGCAATATTTGAAATGTGAATCACAGTTTAGTATTTAAACACCTAATGGATTTGAAAGAATTACTCAAAGCAAACGTCTAATAAGAAATTATTGCCAATCTCAAGTTTCTATCCAGAGCAACAAGGCTTAAATTCTACCCCTGCTTTGTCTGTAGATATATAGTTTGCCACAAAAGAATATATTGTCCCTTGATGTGCAATTCTTAAAAAATAGTGAGAGAGAGAGAGAGAGAGAGAGAGAGAGAGAGAGAGAGAGAGA